>CM068964.1:64585318-64605424 GCA_035128595.1 Eptatretus atami
TGTTTTATCACAATTTTATACTTATCTAACAGTTTATGACAGGTGAGATTTGAACTGCAGGCTAGCTTGCACAGTGTGTGTGCATTCCTCTACCAATCCTTCTAGGATGCCTACACAACTAAATGCAACATTACTGCACGTGCCCAGTTGAAATTTAATTTATTTAGTACTTTGAAATATTAGGATCATCTTGCATTTCTCTTATGCCTCATTGAAGTAACATACAGGCAGGGGAGCAACATCTCCTGAATTGCCCCTTTGACTGCGGAGAGAGAAAAGCCCAGTCACGAGATGCGAAAGTCCACACCTTCTCCCAAGGTCAACTACTGTTGTTTGAGTGTCAATTCTGGAGTTGTCTTAAAGTATCTCTCTGCATGCTTTGCATTGATTTTTTTTTCTTTTTGTAAAGGCTCTTCCTGAGCCTTGCTAAACCTAGTTTTTGTTTTTGTTTTTTGTTTGTTTTGTTTAAGATGCTGCCCGAAGAAATTTCTGCTTAATGAGGATGATCAATGAGAGGAAATTTACGATTAATTGCGAGCAAAAAAAAACAAAAAACAATTACATTATTATTATTTACTGGTTTCATAAAATATGGAAGTAGTGTTATGTACATATTTATGTCCACACTCTTATAGCTATTGTTTGAGCAGCTGGACTTGATGCCATCCCACAATTGTAACCTGGAAAAAAAAAACTGTCCATTTTTGTGGGACAATAAGCCTCACATGTCTTCGCGAAATGTCGTTATTCATATCGTTTATGCTCTTGTCAATGTTTATGTTCACTGCTAAAACAACAGTGACTGCCCCTAAAAGCATCATCAAAACACTTCAAGGTTGGAGCGCCGATCGCGTGTCGTGGGCTTTGCTAATGTGTGATTATGCTATTCGGCTTCTGGTGTTACCCTATGGGCAGGCAATTAGGCGAAAAATGCGAGCCTATACTGCTATGCACATAAGCAGTACGCATGTTTTGCTTCATACTACATAACTTGGCGTTGTTCGTGAGCATCAACGTGAGTAATGGTCTGCTATCCCTTTTTGGGTGGTGAATAGGTTATGTCAGAAAACGTGTACGCTTGCGAACAACATTGTCCATGGATGGTAGGTATTCTGTGAGTCGTTCAACAATTATTTCCTATTATTTTTGCCTTCGATTTCTTCACTGAAAGACACTTCCTCTGAGCGAGACTACAATAATTTTAATAGGAACATTAGATTTGTGTTTATGGCTTTTTCTGTTCCCACATTTAAAAAAAATAGGAATGTAGTTCAATAAACTTTTTAGCTTACTTGATTTTAGTCTGGTGAGCTTATTGTGATTGAGCAGTGTCTGTGAGTCCATAGTCAGTGAGTCTGTTAAACACTTCAGACAATTGCCCTTGAACCAAACACGATTTTGATGAAACTTGGCCACATGATGCTTAATGATGGGTTTTTTTTTGTTTGACAATCAAAATTCTGCCCCGCTCATGTGGGGAAGTGTTTAACCCCCCTCCCATCCTCCCCTCACAAAAAAAAACAGCTCTGAACACTATTTGTTTCTTCTCTTAAACTGCACCCACAATCAATAAAATTGACCACAACCTTGATGCTTCTAAAGTTTGTTTCACAGCATTAAAAATAAAAATCAGTCTTGTGGGTGTGCGATTGTGCTCCTGATCCAGCGTGCGCTTAACAGCCAGATGCACTCCGATTTTTATGTTCGCGAGTGCACATGCACGGCTTCAATCGGAAGGTTCAACTCACGCAAAGTTGATTGGTCTAATGTAGTCAGCTTTGTTTTTTAGTTTTTAAAATTATTATTTTCTCTCTTCTCTATGTAATCGTGTTTAAAGTTACTCATTTACTCGATTATTACTCGTGTAATGTTGGATCAAAAACTAAACTATCGATGAAACATGATTTATTGACGAAACAAAAACTGACACAAGTACATGTAACATATGTTAGGTAAATAACACTTTGAAAAGTACAAGCCTAATCAAGCCTAAAGGAATGAAAAATTCTGGCCTTATAGGCTTAGGCTTGAGCCAGGACCGACCTGGTCTTGCGTTATATTCAGCTCTGTTTATTACCAGTAATGTATTTTAATTATTTGTTGTCTGATTCTTTTCTTCAGGTGGAGTGCAAGTACGAGTTCAGACCCTCCAGCACCCACACTCACCTCGATGTTGCATCAAAGAGTGCCGCTTACCCACTGATGGGAAATCGGACCCGTCTATCTGCGATTATCTGGTGGGCTGTTTAAGAGCGCGCCTGTAGCTGATTGTAGTTGACACTTGAAAAATTTCAAATTCCTGTCCTAATGCCCGCAGTAGGCAACTATAGCTTGGGGCACATCTACCTCTGGATGATGATGCAATTCAGCAGCAGGGTTCATAATCGAATCCTGTCCAATATGCATTCGCTAATTGATGAAGCTCTAAATGTATCATACCGGCCTTTGGTTGTTTTTATGATGCGTTATTCTAATTATTGCTCTAATGAGTGTGATTGAAGGAATCTTGGAAGAGAAAATGTTGCCGTGCCAGACTCGTCATTCTTGAGTCACACAAACCACTTGGACTTATGTACACAGATCATCTTTCTTTCAGCTTAAGCTCAAACTGATAAACAAAACTGTCTCGATCCCTGCGATTTATTAGCACTGACCATTAAAGATGCCCAAACCGGTGCCTTATCCACAACACCATCTTCTGTTTATTTGGCAACTTTGAAGTCTGATTGAAATGGTTGCATTTAGCCATATCGTTTTACTTTATTCCATTTAGCATTATAATTGAAAAACCTCAAGATGACACACAAATTGCTGGAATTGAAAGCAACATGAAAGCAAACAATTTGAAAGTTGTGGGAAAGCGAGAGGACAGAATAATTTTTTTTCTTTAAGCAAAGGGAATATGAAAGAACTGCGACCCTAATGATACGGCTCTTATTATAAAAAAGATTTTCACAATTCCAAAATTGTGATCCTTCAGAAGAGTTGAAGACTTCTGGTAACACGGACAGGATAGTGGGTGGGTTCAGGGCGACAGGGGCCTATGATGATATGAAGAAAAATTTAATGTCTTAGCCACCTCTAGCAAGTTAAAAATGTCACCCTCACACTAAAGAAGCTACCAGCAGAATGAAGCACTCAATTTCTAAAAACAAGAAGTCGACCCAATGTTACCAAAGAGAGATAACACCAAACATCTTCTAACCATGTATGTTGATATGAAACAAAAAGAACAGTATGTGTCTTTTCCGATTGTTAATCAAGGCGAATGACCACTTCAATAAGAGAATTAATTAGAGTGAGGGTGAAATGGGAATCTTTAACAACTCCTGCATGTGCATGCTTATCAGCCTGCTAGCTAAGGTATGTCCAGGAAACTGGTCAAGATGATAAAAGTTGTGAGACTAATTTGTTTTTTTCCATATTCCTGTTAATGCTTCCAGGTAGTTTAGTCGAGCTGCACTTGGCAATGATTTAACAAAGTCCTTGTTTAGATTAAGCTAATGAAGCTTGAGAGTTGCTTTATTATCAGTACTTGAGTTCACCTAAGCTATATCATGTGCAGCGTGTGACTACTGTTGCCATCTTTTCTGGGGGTGCAGCTTGCAATGATGCAGTGCCCCCCTGTTACCAGAAAGGTGCGACTCGTTTCACCAACTTCCATCCAAAGGATGACACGTTTTGAGTCAAACCCAACCTCATGGTTATGTTCAACTGCCTGACAAGGGCTTTGAACTCAAGACCCTAAGTTCTTAAATTCAACCACCTTAACCATTAAGACCAACACCAGCTTTACCTGAAGTTTATAACCTGAGAGCTATGTTGAAATGAGCGGAGGTTCCATAACTTTATCTCGGTCGGTTGGGAAACCATTATTGCTGTTTCGATGGCAAATAAAGCAGGGTGCTGCCCATATCCTTTCTTTGGCAGATTTACGTCCAAGCGAGGGGTGGTTGAAAACCAATAATAGTGATAACAATGCAACAAAGCTTCACCCACTCCACCACCAAGTAAATCAAACGATATGACCTCCATGCCATTTACTTTGAGCTTCCAATCCTTTCTGATAGACTTGCTGTCACCAGCCATAGTGCTTCTACAAACGGACCACTTGACACTTCATCTTCACTCTTGTGGTTCTCGTAATCACCTCAGCCATTTGGACCATCTTCTATGAACCCTCTATACCTGCATGAAAGAAATTAAAAAAATTTTAAAACAAGATATGGAACTGAACTCAACATCCGTCTGCTCAGTCTGCCGCATCCGTAGCCCACAAAGGCCATGAATGCTTTTCTGACTCACAGAGTATACTATTCCTTGTAAACAAGGCTTTTGGAAATTTCTCACTTTGCTACTATTAGAATAACAAAAGAGAACTTTGAATTCGCGGTGATACATTTTTCCCCCGCCTTTGATTTGTAATTCATGTGGCTTGATTGCCAGATGGCCACACCACCACTTTTCTCACTTGAGTTTTTATCTCGTGCGCTTGTGTTTTAATTGCCGTTTGGTGGCCTAATGGTTGATAAGACTGGAATGGTGACCCAAAGCTTAGATTGTTAAAATCTGAATGAATGATGTGCATTCCCTTCTTACACGAATCGAGGGGTGGGGGCAGAGATCTGCTTTATCAGGACTGGAAAAGGCAAGAGAGGTTCGGATTTAAAAATGTGCTAATTGAGGCTGCTTTCTCCCATTATGTTTGCTTTGCGACCAACCACAGACAAATAGGACCTGCAAGTAGCTGTGGCAGACAGATAGGTCTGGCCTTCAGGAGCCATGGGGAAATCGCTGTTGTCGCCACATCTGCCCTTCCTGCGTCCAACAACAGCTGAAGAAAAAGGGGGTCTCAAACTAGAATAATGCCTCCAAGGGGGGGTATGTCCAGCTCGCTCAGTCAGGGAGTAGTGGTAGAAAGGTGTGCGTGTAGAAAGCGTGTGGGCCTCGGGTTTGAGGAGGGTCAACCATCCAGAAACAAGTGTTTGCGTCATCTCTCTCTGATCTCTCTGTCTCTCTGTCTGTGTCTCTCTCAGCAAACGGCACATAAAACTGACAATGCAATATTCTCGCTACGTGTAATGCTGCCACATGCCCTTAGCTGCTCAACGCCTGTGTTCGAATCCCGACCCTCTTTACACTGTCATCCCTCGGATGACGTGAAACCGACATCCCGTATCAGTTGGTGGACGTTTAAATATCGCACGGTTCCCTTCGCCCAAAGAAAGAGTCAGCCAAGCTATCGCTGCGAACCCTGAACAAATTCCAAATTTTCTGTGAAAGACTTAGCCGGCCCAAAAACATTCCTCACTCCCTTCTGTAAGAACGTGCGGATAATTATTGTGTGGGACCGTTAAAGACAAGAAGAAGAAAAAGAAATATTATCAACGAAAGCCAGATAATAATGTCAAAAAGTCTGCAAGTGCGAGCATCTCGACTAATGTTTTTAACTTTAGGCCCCTCGTACTCTTTCATCTGATGAAGGGACAATGTTTAGAAACTCCGCTGCATCTTGCTTCCCACGGTAGTTAACATACTTTCGTCTTGACTTTCATTTATTAAAACCCGTTGCTTCCCTGTACTACCAGGTGACTATTGATTGACGAAACAAGCTTTGCTAGGCTCATTGCTCAAAGTAAATCCATACTCGGAATCTTGAAATCACATCATTGCGACTTTATGCCTCATCGTTTGATGACAAAAAAGAAAAACACCATAAAATATCAGAGTTGATAATGTCAACAAATACTGATACACTGCAGAGAATGCCTGCTGTTCCCATTTAAAGGCCATTCTACCTTATGTGAACCGTGCTAAGATGCTGCTTGGGGTGGGAGCGCCCTTAATGAGCCATCAAACTCCTCCGATAGATTCTCATTCACATATTGAGTATTCAGTGATAAACATCATTGATTGCCTTTGCGAATCAAATTCCATCTTCGATCGCTGTTCAATTTGCTCATAGCTACCTTACTACTATACTACTACTACTACTACAACAACTTTTTAATGGGCTTCAGCCCTGCAGGAACATTTTTGGCTCGTCTTTTACGAACTGGCGAACAGGTTGATGTTCAACTGAAGGTGCGAGGAAGATGTAATAATTGCAGGGACTGGCAAATGACTCGACTTCTTCGAGCAAAGACACCATGCGGATGTTTAACGTCCAACAACGACTCATGCTGGCAGACATGGTCCTCGAGCTTGACGCCTTTCCGATTGGCATGGTGCACCATTGATGCTTCACACTGCAGCCCAGAATACTAGGGTGACAGTTTATACCTGCCTACCCAGATTAAAAATCCAGGCTAGACAGCTCCAAAGGTGAGTTTGCATACCTCTAAGCCATCCTACCAACCCCTCTAGCACCTTCTCTGCCCACCTTTATTTGTTCGATCTCAGAATATATCGACTGTCTAACAAAATCTTAGAATATAGCGACCTTTTGCCATCGTCAGATTGTTAACCAACAGTTTCCCAAAAAAAGTAATTTTTAAGGTGGGAAAGTTGAGTTTCAGATAATTACTTACTCTGTTCTTTCTCCAACAACATAATTCGATTTGCACCTCTGTCCAATTCACAAAATGTGTTGCTGTGCGCCACATACAACTCCAGGTTACTATTGCCCAACCGATACTCTCACACAAGTCTGAGTGCTGCTTTTTTACTGAAAGAAGTTCTTCGAAATTATGAATGGAAGAAGGAAAATCTTCTCTTCAAACCCCATTTCCAAAAGTTGGGGGGACTATCCGTTCAGCCCACTCACTGAACGTTAAGCGATGGTTGTCATGTCTATGCCTGTTCTTGAAGGTAGAATGGAGGCTAGTAGTTTCCCTTTTGTTCTCCGAATGCGTTATTACTTCCCACCTCCATTTACCAACCCTCCCCATCTCTTCATTTATTTGGAATTCAGAGTTGTACCTATAGTAGTAAAGGATCATCTATGGCACTACTTTTTTACAAAAATCAGCAGATTAGGCTGAGACTGGCATCACATGTTACAGGATTTACTATAGGTGAAAAATTCCTTGAAAAACCTGAACGCATTACAAAATAAATGCCACCACATCCACAAGGAGCAGATTGGCTACGTCCTCCCTCAGTCATTTGCTGATCCAGCTCGCGTTTTTAACTCACAATCCGGTAAAAAGCCATAGCATTTCACCCCGAGACTTGTTCATTTCCAGATGCTTGCGAATCTTCCTTAAAATCCGTAGCTCCTAACTGCAGTCTCAATGGCTTTCATCGTCAGACCATCGCCTGGACCCCTGGAACAAAACTACCGTATTTAGTTTGTAAACGTACACCCAAGAAGCCCACGATCAAGCAATATTATCAGGGAAGGAAGGGGGTTGAAAGAGAGCGTGGAGGGGCGGGTTGAGAAATGCCCCTAACCCCCTTTTTTCACGATATTTTGCCAGCCATTAGCCTCCCAGTGCAATTACAGGCTCTGCCAAGCTCCTTGCATAATCAGTCTTCTCTCACCCTTAAACATCTTCTCAGTTCTGAATTGATTCTCCACACGAGTGGTAATCCACTCACAATTGCCGTTTCAATAGTAAAGTCCTCAACTCTTCAAGTTTGTTTTGCAAGAAATTAGCTCTTTTTAACGTTTTATGAGGGGGGGTACCGAGAAGAGTAAAGGCCCTTAGTAATCAGAACGAGCTCCTTAACAAAAGGGAATAGAGAAAAACCACTATTAGTGAACTTTGACCACAACCATATATAGTAAATTGTCCCACCCTGAAAGACATCTTTTATGAACCAGTTGGCTTTTTACTGACAGTCCAATCATGTCGTAGCAATTCTCTGAAACTAACTCTACTCCTGAAGCTTATAATCCAAATTCCTAATACTGATGCCTTTTCATCTGGATTCGAACACTACAATCTTTGGGGGATCCTGGACTGACAGGATGACTAGAGGTATGCAGCCTCGCCTCTGACCGTCTAGGTCGCGGTGGATCCCCACTCAGCTGTAAATTGCCTATTTTAGTGTCTAGTAAGGGCAGGGTGACGCCGATTCATGTGTGTGCCGTCCCTCGGATGGACGTTAAACTGGCACATCACGTCTGCCTGGCATTAGTTGGTGGATGTAAATATTTAATTAGTGTCCTTCACAAAGAGTAGGCAAGCTATATAGAGTTAGGCAAGCCTAGAAGCTTCATCCACCATATTTCAGAGGGGTAAAGTTTGAGATGAGACAAGCAGAGAAACTGCCCTCTCCACCATGCCTCAACTCTTGTACTGCCTGCCAGCGCTTGCAGCTCAGCGGGCATCGTCCTTGACTTGCACTTATACTGCCAGGTGATTTCAGGGGCTAGTCCTAAACTGCCCACGCGTGAGTTCAGGGCTCGTCCTTTGAAACTGCAGGTGAGTTCAGGGGCTAGTTCTTGCAACTGCAGGTGAGTTCAGGGGGCCAGTCCTGAACTGCATGTGAGTTCAGGGGCCAGTCCTTGAACTGCATGTCAGTCAGGGCTCTAGTTCTTTAAACTGCACTTCTACGACAGCGTGAGTTCAGGGGATGTCCTTGAACTGCCAGGTTGAGTTCAGGGCCAGTCCTTAGCTTGCCACTTGCACTGCCCCAGCGTTAGTTCAGAGTCCCTCTCTTAGGCACGTTAAGGTTGAGCATTAATTTCTCCCTCTCCTTCAGTTAACTATTTTCACCCATATAGCTGGTCTTTTTAAAATGTTTTTTGTTCTTTTCAATGCCATAAGAATGTGGGAATAAGCGGCCATAAGAACGTGGATGCAGGACACTCAGCCGAGTGCCATTGCTGTGTTGTCTTAAAACAGCCTAACATTGAATTGTCCCTTAAACTGTCGGCATCTCATTACTCAATGCTGCTCCACCATTCTTGTTATTTTGAGTTCTGCTAATATTTCAAATTTATGCCATTGTGTTCCCTTAGAATTTTAATCTTTTACTGCTTGAGATCTCACAGCACATCATAGCATCAACCCAATTCGCCAAGTTGAGTCAGAGCATAATTTCAGAGGTGCTCATATATTTTACCAGCAATACCTGACAAAAGGCATCATAATGGAGCGATGAACAATACAGCACACGATATTGTGCTTCTATTGGGAATTTTTCTCTCCTGACATTGCAAGACATAGAGTGTCAGAAACCATCTAGATCGGCAGCTTTAGGACTGCCAATTACTCAAGGAAAAACAATGGGTTTACACCCAGGAGGTTGTGGAAAAATCCAACTACATCATTGGGATGGACTTTGCTGTTCAGATGAGGCAATGTTTCTGCTTGGTGCCCACTGCTGGGTGTGTGCATCCTGACTGAGCTGGAGGGTGGGGGACGTGAAAAGCCTAATGGAGTTTTGTGCCAGCGTTGTTCTCTTGCCTTGTTGGCCAAATTTACATGTCGGCAAGCGGTTGCCGGAGCCATCCCACAGGTCTCTTAGCTTCTTGATCGCCTTTACACGGTGCAGCCTGCCCCAGGCGGCCTGGTCTAAATGGCGAGAGCATGACCCGGTGACATGCCACACTAGCAGACTCCAGTTCACTGTTTTGATGCTTGCCTCAGATTACCACCTGCCCCTCTGCCTTAGCCCTTTACAACGGAGTGCATCTGCCCCAGCCAGTTACAACACGGTGCCTTCCGGTGCGACACCAGCCAGCAATATTAACCAGACTTGGTTACGGTTGCACTACAACCAGAACATACATGCCCTTGTTTTCCTAGTTTTTGATTTAACATGTGTTGTAGCTTGGGAATACCGATATTACAATAAATTATGAAGAAAAATATTTATTTATTCTTTTCCCTTGATATGCTGTCAAAATCATAGTTGATGGGAAAATACCCAAATGTCATTCAATTTAAAATAAGGTGGGAGAAGGGTTGATGAAGTAGAAAGGGTTAACTTATTACCTCCGCCACGTGCCCCTGCAGAAGGTGGACGGAGGTTATCACCCTTGTCTGTCCTGTAGTAGAATATCTCAAAAGTGATGGATGCGATTTTGAAGAAATTTGGATGACAGCTTTGGTGTGTGACAATTGAAAATGAGGGTTGCGATTTTCAGAGAAGATCCGGATCCAGATCCTGATAACAATTAATTATTAATTTCTAAGTGATTCTACACCATTGAGATAGGGCCAAAAACCATAAGTACTGCCAAAGCATGATATTCAAAAATGTTATTGGGCCTAATATGTTCCATTGGATTCATCAAGTATGACATGAACGTGGCAAAGGTAATGCTTGCTCCACCGAGTGCCCTTCCAGTTAGCTTCTGTAACGATTAATTCCATTTTCAGAGAAACATTTTAAATTGCTGGAAAAACATTTTCACATTTTTTTGTATACACTGTGAGGCTCGCTATGAGAGCTAACACACAGAACGCCACTAAGGGGGCAGGAGACAAGAGGGCAGAGGGGAAGGAAAAAACAGCTGGGGAACGGAGCATTTAGGAGATTGTGCGAGGAGAGAAGGATGCGGACGGGGGTACACAGGGTAAACAAGATGGACACCACAGGAAATTTCAGGACCTTCACTACAGCAAACTTTCGGAAGAAAGCCAGGGAATGAAGGAGGTGGATTTGGGGTGGATTACGGGGGGCAGAAAAGATCTTGGCTTGAAAGCGGAAGATAAGAGGTGGATGGTGAACAGCGTTTTGAAAGATTTGGATGGAAAAAGCGATTTCAGGTGAGTGAGGCTGAGGCGAGTTCAGGCCAGCAATAGACCGGAATGAATTCAGGGCGGGGAGTGTCTAATTTCTTATACATAAAATACATAGTATATATATAGGTATATATATATAAGATTACCTATATATGTGTATATATGTATATATACACGTAATATGTAACATATAATGATAAATATATATTATATGTGTATATATGTATAATATCTATATATCTATATATATATATATATGTATATATATGTATATATATATGTATAATATATATGTATATACTAAAAATATTATATATTATATAATATGTAATATGCAAAATGTATATATATGTATATATATGTATAATACGTATGTATATACAGCTATATTATGTATATATATGTATAAATTGTATATATGTATTATATGTTACAGTATATACAGTATGTATTATGTATATATATTAATACATGCCATATATATGTATATTAGTATATGTATATATATACATATTATATAAAATATTACATATATATACATTAATATATACATATACATATATATATCATATTATACAGTATTACATATATATATATAAGATATTACATACATAATACTAGTATTTATAACACATAGTTTACATATTATATATTACATATACATATATGTATATAATACATAACATATATACGTTATATATATACATATTATATTACATATATACTTTAATATATGTAAATATACGTATATATATACATAGATATATAACATATACGTATATATGTATACATATATCATTGTTACGGCTGTGCCGAAATTCGCAATACACCATTAAAAGGGTCCTTAGAATCAGTTATGACGATAAGTAATTGTTAGTAGATTTCCCACCGTTGTTTAGAGGTAATTTCCGTGGTTCACCGGGCCCGATTCCTTTGAGATTAGCTGTCTTTTCTTTTCTTGCTCATTATTTGGTACCAATAATCCCCAACAACGCAAACACCACCACCTTCGCCTCTTTACCTCCACAAATCCATCCCGCAAAACATCCACTTCACCGCCCATTCTCAAACGACGGCCCGCCAAAACCAACTAAATCCCACCACCTCCGCCTTTCTACCACACGTCGTGCCATGGCTGTGAATACGTTCCTTTCGCCTCAAAAAGCGGCATCAGGAATGCTTCACGCCCCCTTTTCATCCGCCCAAATGGCCTGAGCATGGGTGGTGTTTAGCCCCGCCTGCCGAACCTGCTTGATCCAGAAATTTGCATAGAGACCCCTCCCCCGCGGCTATATACCGTGACCGGCGCAGCTCGGGAGCAGAAAAGCAAGGCGCGAGAGCGCGGAAAAGTTGAGCATGGGAGTGCGGCAGCAGCAGTGTCGGCGGGAGGCAGTCAAGTCTGCACAGTGCTGTTGAGCTCGAAGCCGACTGGGAGAAAGGCAGACGGGGAGCCCGCCGAGAGAGCTCACCGACCACGCCAGGGGCCACGAAGCCAGGCGCCAGCGACGCTGACATCGCGCTTGCCCGACCATCGCGCCACGACGGCGCGGGTTAAGACCCTTCGGTCTCGTGCGAACCTGGCCGCTCTCAGTTCCACGCCGCATTAGCCCAACGGGCCCAGTCTGACTCCTTGTCTATGAGGGGTCTTTTCTTGCCTTTCTTTGAATGCGTGTTGTGGGTTGCCGGAGTCCCTTAAGTAAAACCGTATTAGTGACTGCCTACATAATGCTTATTAGACGGTCGTAGCACCTTTTGCTTTTGCTTTTGTTCTGTATACATGCATGTTTAGTGTTTTGCATCCTGACTTGCCATATGTGCTTGTATAATAAATGTATGAGTGGCAATAAATGTGCCCTTGTCGAACTGTTCCCCCGTTTCGTTGCTCCTTTCCTTTGTTGAAAGTTCCATCTTGCCATCACGGAAGGAATTGTAGAAGGGTGTAAGCACCCGTAAATAATCCGTCCGTCTGCGGGCGGCGATAACAGCCGCTCGGTTATCCACTGAAGCACGGAACGGACTGCTTAAGCGGTTCGTGGTCCTAGGCGGCCAGCGGCGAGGTTGATCGCCCGGTTAAACTACCCGCCGCAGTACTTAGGTAGTCGAGTTTGGCGAACAACCCTATCTGCCGGTGGCCGATTGGCCACGATTGTGTGGGGGGTCGAAAGACCCAACCCGGGCTGCAACTTAGCTCCTGGCGGTAGTTCCAAGAGGGTCACAAACTGAATTGTCCGTTCCGCTGTGGGCGACGCGTCGCGATTCGAGTTACCTGGTCCGCATCGCCACGCCAGGGCGGACCGAAATTTTCGCTTAACAATATGTATATGTATATATATACAGTATATTATACATACATATACACATATATAACATACATATATACATTATATATATAATGTTATATACATATATATATGTATATACATATATTACATATATACATATATGTATATACATACATACATATATGTATATTAATACATACATATATGTATATACATACATACATATATTTATATTATATATATATATATATATATATATATATATATATATATATATACATGTACCTGGGACACCTCCGGAGGCAAACTCACATCCGGACATAAACACCGCCCAGACATGTCCAGAGACAAACTCCCATTCAGACACGTCCGGAGATAAATACCATCACACATATGGAAACAAGCCGGTAGGCGACGAGGAATTCGCTAGGATCGAAGCGCTGGATACGATGCTGTTCATTCCGACCGATCCACTGACGAAGATTCATTGCCAAGACGTATTGGTTCACATACAATTGTTCCTCTGCCTGGCATTTTCACATAACTTGTCCCTTCAGTTTGAATGTAGAAGAAACGAGACTTCTGAATTAAACACTTCGAGATATTTAGAAAATTTTAACTCCGAGCCGATTTTTTGATTGAGGTTTTATTTTTCAAATGGTAGTCCTTCAAAATCGGGTGTCTATTTACCGTCATTTAAGGTGTGTATACAGTGTTGTGTAAGAAACTACACCCGTCGTTCCACCTTCGAGGTCTCCTCGATCCAAACGTGACCAAAGTGAAAAGGATCCAAAATAAATGGAATCACCGCATTCTGTCTTTGTGGATTTCTAATAATATAATATGTTATTTATTTACCGAAAACGATTCCACGACCCACACACCACCTTCAATTATTTATCTATTTACCGAAAACGATTCCACGATCCACACACCACCTTTAATTATATTATTTATTTACCGAAAACGATTCCACAACCCACACACCACCTTCAATATTTATTTATTTACTGAAAACCGATTTCCACGACCCACACACCACCTCCAATTATTTATTTATTTACCGAAAAACGATCCCACCCCACACACCACCCTTTAATTATTATTTATTTACCGAAACAATTCCACGATCCACACACCACCTCAATTATTTTATTTATACCGAAAACGATTCCACGACCCACACACTACCTCAATTATCTATTTATTTACCGAAAACGATTCCACGATCCACCACACACCTCCAATTATTTATTTATTTACCGAAAACAATTCACGACCCACACCACCACCAATTATTTATTTATTTACCGAAAACGATTCCACGATCCACACACCACCATCCAATTATTATTTATTTACTGAAAACGATTCCACGACCCACACACCACCTCCAATTATTTATTTATTTACCGAAAACGATTCCACGATCCACACACCACCTCCAATATTATTATTTACTGAAAACGATATCCACGATCCCACACACCACCTTCAATTATTTATTTATTTACGAAAACGATTCCACGATCCCACACACCACCTCCAATTATTTATTTATTTACTGAAAACGATTCCACGACCCACACACCCACCTTCAATTATTTATTTATTTACCGAAAACGATTCCACGACCCACACACCACCTCAAATGAATTAATTTATTTTACCGAAAACGATTCCACGACCCACACACCACCTTCAATTATTTTTATTTATTACCAAACGATTCCCACACATCCACCACACCACCATCAATTATTATTTATTTACTGAAAACGATTCCACGACCCACACACCACCTCCAATATTTATTTATTTACCGAAAACGATTCCACGACCCACACACCACCTTCAATTATTTATTTATTTACCGAAAACGATTCCCCATCCACACACCACTCCAATTATTTATTTATTTACTGAAAACCATTTCCACGACCCACACACCACCTCCAATATTTATTTATTACCGAAAACGATTCCACGACCCACACACCACCTCCAATTATTTATTTATTTACCCGAAAACGATTCAACCGACCCACACACCACCTTAATTATTTATTTATTTACCGAAAACGATTCCACGACCCACAACCACCTTTAATTATTTATTTATTTACCGAAAAACGATCCACGACCCACACACCACCTCCAATTATTTATTATTTAAAGTGGGAGTGGCGTAGGAAAGTGGGCCGTGGCTTAATGAAAAAATATTGTGTGGCTCAGGAGGTTGTGGTTCAACAAAGAGCATGAGAGAAAGTTATCGTGTTTTCCGTGTGTGTGTGTGATGTGTGTGTGTGCTGTAGTGCGTCGTGCGTGTGTGTGTGCGCGCAACGCCGAGGCTCCACAGCACAAACCAAGCAAACGGATTATTTTCAAATGGTAATCCTTCAAACATAAGGTGTCTATTTGACGCGTCATTTTTTTATGACGAGTGCAGTTGGCAAAATACATAATAGAACATCTTGCCAGCAGAGGAACAATTGTAGTGAACCAATACGTCTTGGCAATGATCTTCGTCAGTGGATCGGTCGGATGAAACAGCATCGTATCCAGCGCTTCGAGCCTAGCGAATTCCTCGTCGGCCTACCGGCTTGTTTCATATGTGTGATGGTATTTATCTCCGGACGTGTCTGAATGGGAGTTGTCTCTGGACATGTCTGGCGTGGTTTATGTCCGGATGTGAGTTTGCCCTCCGGAGGTGTCCAGGTACATGTATATATATATATATATATAATTATATATATAATATATAATAATTGTATGTATGTATATACATATATGTATGTATTAATATACATATATGTATGTATGTATATACATATATGTATATATGATATATGTATATACATATATATATGTATATACATATATATATATAATTATAATATATGTATATATGTGTTATATGTATGTATAATATATGTATAATATATACATATACATTTTGCTTAGCGAATTCGGGTCCGCCCGGCGGCGATCGGCCAGGTAACTCGAATCGCGACCGCGTCGCCCACCGGAACGGACAATTCAGTTGTTGACCCTCTTGGAACTACCGCCAGGAGCTAAGTCACGGGTGGGTCTTCGACCCCACCACCAATCGTGCCAATCGCCACCCGCGCAGAATAGGGTTGTTCGCCCCAAACTCGACTACCTAAGTACTGCGCGGTAGTTAACCGGGCGATCGTACCTCGCCGCTGGCCGCCTAAGGACACGAACCGCTTAAGCAGCCGTTCCGTGCTTCAGTGATAACCGAGCGGTGTTATCGCCGCCCCTGACGGACGTGATTATTTACCGGAGTGCTTACACCTTCTACAATTCCTTCCGTGATGCAAGATGGAACTTTCAACAAAGGAAAGGACGCAACGAAACGGGGAACAGTTCACAAGGCACATTTACCACTACCAATATTTGCCACTCATACATTATTATACAAGCACATATGCAGTCAGGATGCAAACACTACATGCATGTATACAGAACAAAAGCAAAGCAAAAGTGCTACGACCGCTCTAATAAGCATATATGTACAGTCACTTATACGGTTTACTTAGCGGACTGCGCACCACACAACAACGCATTCAAAGAAAAAGCAAGAAAAGACCCCTCATAGACAAGGGAGTCAGACTGGGCCCGTGGGCCTAATGCGGTGGAACCTGGATGAGCGGCCAGGTCCACGAGACCGAAGGGTCTTCCCGCGCCCGTCGTGGCGCGATGGCGGGCAAGCCGCGATGTCAGCGTCGCTGGCGCCTGGCTTCCCTCCTTGGCGTGGTCGGTGAGCTCTCTCCGGCGGCTCCCGTCTGCCTTTCCCGTCGGCTCGAGCTCCAGTCCCGACTTGGCTGCTCCGCGACACTGCAGACTTACTGCCTCCCGCCGACACTGCTGCTGCCCACTCCACATGCTCCCACTTTTCCGCGCTCTCCAGACCCTCCAGACTTGACTTTTCTGCTCCCCCGAGCTGCGCCGTGCTCACGCTTATATAGCCCGGGGGAGGGCGTCTATGCAAATTTCTGGATCACAGCAGGTTCGGCAGCGGGGCTACACCACCAATGCTCAGCCATTGGGCGGGATGAAAAGGGGGCGTGAAGCATTCCTGATCCGCTTTTTGAGGCGAAAGGAACGTTATTCACAGCCATGGCACGACGTGTGGTAGAAAGGCGGAGGTGGAGTTTAGTTGTTGGCGGGCCGTCGTTTGAGAATGGGCGGTGAAGTGATTTTGCGGGATGGATTTGTGGAGGTAAAGAGGCCGAAGGTGGTGGTGTTTGCGTTGTTGGGATTATTGGTCCAAAATAATGACAGAGAAAAGAAAAACAGCTATCTCAAGGAATCGCGCCCGGTGAAGCACGGAAATACCTCTAAACAACGGTGGGGAAATCTAACTACACAATTACTTATCGTCATAACTGATCTAAGGACCCTTTAATGGTGTATTGCGAATTTCCACAGCCGTAACAATATATATGTATACATATATACGTATATGTATATATATCTATGTATATATTACGTATATATATATATATTAAAAAATATATATGTATATATATATATGTATATATATACGTATATATATGATATATGTATATATACATATATGTATATGTATATATATATGTATATATGGTTATAAATATAGTATATATGTATGTATATCTATATATATATATATGTATATTATTATGTATATATGTATTAGTATATGTATATATATAATGTATATATATGAATATATATATATAATATGTATATATATACATATACTATATATACATATATATGCATGTATATATATATACATAATACATACTGTATATACTGTACATATATAACATTATATACATTTATACATATTATATACATTAATTATACTGTATATACATACTATATTATTACATATATATACATATTATACATATATATGCATATATACATTTTTAATTTAATATATTATATATAATTATATATTATATAATATCATGATATATACATATAATATACAATATATATATATATATATATATAGATATATATACATATATACACATATATATAATATACATATATAGTAATTATACGTGTTATATACATATATACACATATATAGGTATATATATATATATATATATATATACTATGTATTTATGTTATAAGAAATTAGACACATCCCCGCCCTGAATTCATTCCGTCTATTCTGCCTGAACTCCCTCCAGCCTCACTCACCTGAACTCCCTTTTCCATCCAAATCTTTCAAAACAGCTGTTCACCATCACCTCTTATCTTCCCTTTCAAGCCAAGATCTTTTCTACCCCCGTTAATCCACCCCAAATCCCACCTCCTTCAAATTCCCTTGCTCCTTCCCGAAAGTTTCCTGTAGTGTAGGTCCTTGAAAATTCTGTGGTGTCCATCTTGTTTACCCTGTGTACCCCGTCCCATCCTTCTCCCTTCCACAAATCTCCTAATGTCTCCGTTCCCCACGTTTTTTCCTTCCCCTCCTGCCCCTCTTGTCGCCTGCCCCCCTTGTGCGTTCTGTGTGTTAGCTCTCATACGAGCCTCAACAGTGTATACAAAAAAAAAAATGTGAATGTTTTTCACATTTAATGTTTCTCTGAAAATGGAATTAATCGTTACAGAACTAACTGGAAGGGCACTCGGTGGAGCACATACCTTTGCCACGTCATGTCATACTTGATCCATGAAACATATTAGGCCCAATACATTTTTGAAATTATCATGCTTTGCAGTACTAATGGTTTTTGCCCTATCTCAATGGTGAAGAATCACTTAGGGAAATTAAATAATTATTGTATCAGGATCTGGATCCGGATCTTCTCTGAAATCGCATCATTTTTTCATGTCACACACCAAAGCTGTCCACCAAATTTCTTCCAAATCCATCCATCACTTTTGAGATCTTCTACTCACAGACAGACAAGGGTGAAACAAACCTCCGTCCACCTTCTGCAGCACGTGGCGGAGGTAATAATGTTAACCTTATTCTACTTCATCACCCTTCTCCCACCTTATTTAATTGAAGACATTTGGGTATTTTCCATCAACTATGAATTTGACACATATCAAGGAAAAGGAATAAATAAATTTTTTCTTCATAATTTATTGTAATATCGTATTCCAAGACTACCACATGTTAAATCCAAAAATAGGAAAACAAGGGCATGTATGTTCTGGTTGTAGTGCACCGTAACCGATCTGGTAATATTGCTGGCTGGTGTCGCACCGGAAGGCACCGTGTTGTAACTGGCTGCAGATGCACTCCGTGTAAAGGGCTAAGGCAGAGGCAGGTGGTAAGTCTGAGGCAAGCAAGTCAAAACAGTGAACTGGAAGTCTGCTAGTGTGGCATGTCCAACGCATTCTCCTCGCCATTTAGACAGCCGCCCTGGGCAGGCTGCACCGTGTAAAGCGATCAAGAAGCTAAGAGACCTGTGGGATGGCTCCGCACCGCTTGCCGCCATGTAAATTTGCCAACAAGCAAGGAGACACCGGCAACCAAACTCCATTAGCTTTTCACTCCCCACCTCCAGCTCGCTCAGGATGCACACACCAGCAGTGGCACCAAGCAGAAACATTGCCTCATCTGAACAAGCAAAGTCACATCCCAATGATAGTTGGATTTTTCACACACCTCCTGGGTGTAAACCCATTGTTTTTCCTTGAGTATTGCAAGTCCTAAAGCTGCCGAGTCTGATGTTTCTGACACTCTATGCTTGCAATGTCAGGAGAGAAAATTCACCAAATGAAGCACAATATCGTGTGCTGTATTGTTCATCTCCATTATGATCCTTTGTGTCAGGTATTGCCTGTAAAAATATATGAGCACTCCTGATTATGCTCTGACCTCAACTTGGCGAATTGGTTGATGCTATGATGTGCTGTGAATCTCAGCAGCATTAAAATTCTAAGGGAACACAATGCATAAATTTGAAAATATTAACAGAACTCAAAATAAACAAGATGGTGGAGCACATTGAGTATGAGATGCCACAGTTTAAGGGACAATCAATGTTAGCGCTGTTTAAGACAACACAGCAATGGCACTCGGCTGAGTGTCCTGCAATCCACGTTCTTATGCCGCAATTATTCCCACATTCTTATGGCATTGAAAAAGACAAAAACATTTTAAAAAGACCACTATATGGTGAAAATATCTCTCTCCC
>CM068964.1:64627684-64638144 GCA_035128595.1 Eptatretus atami
ATATATATATATATATATTATATTATATATATATACACACACATATACATATATATATGTGTGTGTGTGTGTGAATATACACTGTTATATATATATATATATATATATATATATATATATATATATATATATGAATATACACACATCTCTGTGTATATATATATATATATTATAACATACATATACAATATACATACATATCACTCATTCTCACGACTGACTCACTGACTGATATTAAAAGATCGGTACCTTCCGGGTGACATAGCAAGCTAAAAGTTTGCGTGCTGATGGACATCGAGGCCTTACACCGGAGGAATCACAGAACTTTTGTCAAGCATCCCTAAATAAAAATCAAATAAATGAAAATAAATAAATGAAAAAAACAAATGCAGGTGAGCGACCCGAGACAATGGGGAAGCACGGTTCGTATGCTTCCACAATGTGTAAGCACACCCACAAGTGTTTATAGCGAACGCAGTGAGCTTCATACTTAACGCGTGCACGTGAGAGAATAGGAAAACAACAAAACAACAACAACAACAACAACAATACCCTGGCTATTTGGAATCCGTGTCGTTTGCTATGACCTTTGCTTCCGGTTGTTTTAAACGCTGTGCGGTGTTAAAACATGATTGGGTTTATTTTCTATCTTGTGAATATTACTTAACGCGTGCACATGAGAGAATAGGAAACAACAAAAACAACACAATACCTGCCAATTGTGAACCGTGTCGTTGCCTATGACCCTTTTGCTTCCGTTTTGTTTTGTTTCTGGTTTTTTTTTTTGTTTCGGTTTTGTCATGGGGAATGATGCATGCCGGGAGATAAAGGCATCGTCGGAGACGTGAAAGACCCAAATAATATCAGACATGGTGTATATTTCCTCCACTGATTTTAATAAAGATATCTCCCGCATCATCAAAAAATAATTTTTAATCGTGATTTACGTTATTTGATCGCTGATCCCGAATCCAGGCCGAAGTAACCGGAAATTGCGTATACAGTTGTGAACAAGTTATAGGTAAAGTCAGAAGCGAATGTAAGAAGAATACTACGTTCACTTCTAGTATATATATTTTTAGATGAGATCCTGTTCTAGGCAGTGTAGTTGTCGTTGTGAAGGTAATGTTGAGGAATTTTTTTCTTTTCAGATGAGATCCTGTTCTAGCGGTGTAGTTGTTGTTGTGAGGTAATGTTGAGTAATATTTATTTTTTCATAGCAAAAAGACTGTTTAATTTGATATATTTAAGAAGCGAATGTAAGAAGAATTCTATGTTCGCTTCTAGGCTTTGCCTATTCCATATATATATATATATATATATATATATATATATATATATATATATATATATATATATATATATATATATATCTCACCCAAAGAAAGGATCCTCTCAGAAAAGACCATGTTGTAGGAGGTAACAGAGTTGGAAAAATTTGTAGATGAAAATTGGTTACATTTGTGGACTGAATTTGCAGAGGAGATTGGCAGTGGTGTGTTGTTAGTGAGTGCAGACAGTGGTGAAGGTGTCGTGAATGCAGGCTGGGGGTGAGGGTGGAGGAAGTTCAGGCCAGGGATAGGATGGAGTGACTGCAGGCCAGGGTGAAGATGAAGCGAGTGCGGGCCGGGGTGAGGATGGTGCGTGTGCAGGCCGGAGTGACGATGGTGTGGTGCATCCTCACCAGGTGAGGATGGTGCGAGTGCAGGCTGGCGTGAGGATGGTGCAAGTGCAGGCCAGGGTGAGGATGGAGCGAGTGCAGGTCCGGGTGAGGATGGAGCGAGTGCAGGTCAGGGTGAGGATGGAGCGAGTGCAGGTCAGGGTGAGGATGGAGCGCGTGCAGGCCGAGGTGACGATGGGGATGGAGTGAGCGCAGGTCAGGGTGAGGATGGAGCGCGTGCAGGCCGAGGTGATGATGGAGATGGAGCGAGCGCAGGCAGTGGTGTAGCCAGCAAATCATTTTTCTTGGTAACATAACTATGAATATGTCGACTTCATTCTGCAGGAATGATCATAGAGATAGAGTTGTTTGTTGTTTTGAAGGAGGGGGAGGAAGGGATATTGAATGGAGGTAAAAATGACATTGTGTCGGGTCACGTCAGGAAGATGGTATGTGGATCAAAATAAAAGGGAAAGTTTGCTCATTATTATCATGAACCATGGTCTACACAGAGCATCAGTGTTGCCCAAGCAGTATCTTGGCAAGATTTACAATCCTGGATGGATCGGCCCTCCACCGCACTCAGCCAAGTGAGCAGGAATTTGTAATTTGTTTCAGGTGCCAGTGATGGCTGCCTTCTCTTCATGAAGAACAACATGGGATCTTTACGTCCACCAACTGATACTGGCAGACGGGATGCTAGTTTAATGATTTCCCAAGGGACGGCACACACATTGATGCCTCGCCCTGCATGAGAAAACCAGGATGACAGTTTTATAGCTGAGTCAGGATTCAAAGGCAGGAGAAACACCAGGATGACAGTTTATAGCTGAGTCAGGATTCAAACCCAGCTCAGAAGTGTGCACACATCTCTCTGTCTAGGCTATCCTGTCAGCCCAAAGTTTACTCGGAGGATTAAAAAATAGGTGCAGGATATTGGTAGCTGACTGAAAGCAAAGGTTTTTGTGGTAAGTAATATATTCTATTATTATTCAGGGAATTAGGAAGGAATATTAATTGATAAGTAGAGTGATAGATATTAAACTATGGTTTGAAGAATGTGTGTCACCAAAAGGTTTTGGTTTAGGGAGTAAAGGAAGTGCTTACAGAATAATACCCATAGGCCAAAACAGAAAGGGGTGAGCAAGCTTTGCAGTGGGAATTGAAGGAATTAAGGGGTTTTTTTGGACGAGAGGAGGGTGGAGAGCTGTAAATGAAGCATCTACTACTGAACACATGATTGGTAATGCCAAGCAGCAAAAAACAATACAGAAAGGGAAAAGTAAAAAAAAAAAAAAAAATAACATTCTATACCATTGCCAGGAGTTTAAAAAAATTAGATGAAGAGCTTGAAACTAAAGTAGATAATGAGGAGAACCAAATAGTTACAGTAAGTGAGACTTGGTTTAATGAGAAGATAAATTGGAGGACAGGACTAGAAGGCCACAAGATGGTTCGGTGAGATCGGAGAGGATGACATAGGAGAGGATGCAGCAATCTGGGTAAAAGACAATATTGTATTGAGAGAAATGGATGACATGAAGGAGGTTCATTAATGTAGAGGAATATGTGTGGTAGAGATCAGACATTGTAAGAATAGTGAGATACTTTAGGGTGCTTTTATAGAGTGCCAGGTGTGAAGTAAGAGGAGGAAGTTAAGGAAGAGTTCATAAAGAATTCAGAAAAGCATGTGCTGAGGCAAGAGTATTGATTATGTGGGATTTTAATATACATCTGGATAGATTTGGTCAATGAACAGGAAAAGGGCAGAGCAGGTGAGTGTTTTCTTGATGTAGTCCAGGATTGCTTTTTAACCCAGTTGTAGAAAAGCCCACTAGGGGAGTGCAGTGTTAGACCTCCTTTTAAGTAACGATCCCAGTATGGTGGAGGAAGTGGAGGAAGGAGCATTTAGGATCAAATGAACATACTATACGTTGTGTGTGCAAGGATTCTGTATCGGGTTAAAGTTCAGGATAGTAAAGCAAAGCTATTAGATTTCAGGAAGGCAATCCTTGAGGGTATGAGGAGTGTAATGATCGGACCAGCATACAGGCTGAAAGCAACGGCTTTAATAATTAAATAATCGCAGAAGAGAAATGACATAGAGTTCGGTAATGCCAGATCTACAAGATCTAGTAGCAACACCCACAACATTCTTCCCCTCCAATGTACATATGAATCACCATTTAAATGGATATAACCCCAGAAGCATGAAAACTACAACAAACAAAAAACAAAATCATCAGCATCCAAATTATCTGTGGAAATCAACCATCAATCATCACATAGTCTTTGAAATGCTCTGGACGTCTAGTGATGCGAGAAAGCCTCGGAGTATGGTGAAGGACAGTGCGTTGGGAGTGTGCTGCTGTGTTTCTGGTGGGAAAGACTCCGGGAGCAAAACGGTCTCTTTCTTGTTGAAATTCCTCCTGCGGTGTAGTTCGGGTGAAGGAGCCTCATCCATGCTGCGGAGATGTCTACGGTTTCGCCGGTACACATTCCCCTCTGAGAGTGGTGATGGACGTAGGGAACGTGGGGTTTGGTGTTTAGCGGTAATGACCGCTGGTTCCCAGGTCTTGCTACGCTGTACACGAACACTGCCCCCCTGGTAATAATGACATTAGCTCTTTAGCACCCTGGTCATAGAAATGTTTAGCACGTTGCTGTTGCTGCACCAACAAACGCCGAGCATCAACTGGAACTTGTGGCTACAGAGCCCGGTCACTACATGGCAGTTGATCTCTAAGCCTCCTGCTCATCAGCAGCTGTGCTAGAGAGTATGAAAGACCAGCCAGTGGTGGTTCCGGTAGGATAGTAACATCAAATGGGTATCGTGGCCACCCTCGGCGGCTTTTCTGAGCCCCTGCTTGATAGTCTGTACTGCACGCTCAGATTGTCCATTAGATTGAGGATACGCAGGGCTAGAGTCGTAACCTTGAACCCCATTCCTGGGTGAATTTCCTGAGCTCAGTACTGGCAAATGGCATGTTGTCCTAAATAATTCCTTGGTATGCCATGTCTGGTGAACACGGACTTCAGAGCTTCAACGACATGCTTGCAGTGAGCCCACAAATGCTTATGACCTCAGGATACTTGGGGAAATAATCCACAATCAGGAGGAAATGCTTTCCAGCGAAGTGTAAAATGTCTGCTCCCACTTTCTGCCATGGCCCCAGGGGAAATCATGTGGCAAAAGTAGTTCTTTAATGTTAGCTGGTCTGAACTTGGCACACATTGAGCACTTGGCAAACAGACTTTGTATATCTGAGTTGATACTTCGCCAAAAGACCAATTGGCGTGACCTGGCTTTACATTTCTCTTGCCCAAAATGGCCTTCATTTATTTGCTGCAGAATGTCAGACCGGTGTGTGGCAGGAATTACCAAATGCTCACCAACAAAAACCATGTCATATGCCATGTGTAGCTCATCCCTGAGATGCTAGAAAGGTCTGATGTACACGGGAAGGTTGGTCTGGTGCATTGGCCAGCCGTTCAGAAGTTAGCCGGACAGTAATTGCAAGTCGTCGTCATCCGCAGTGGCACCACGCAACAGGTCCAGCTTGCTCTGGATGACTTGCAGATGGGTCATTAGCTGGTGCACCCTCAACTGCATGTCCTCGAAAATTGTGTCATACATCGGACTGAGCTTCTCGGTGCCCTTGACAAGGTGTTTGGAATGTACAGCAGGTTCCCAGGAATGTATTTTACAAACGCTCATAACGTATAAGTCGAAGTAGCATCAACTGAAGCTTTGGTGAAGCTCTGTCCAGTGGTTTCTTGACAATTGTCACGAAGAGTTGATGGTCAGTCTGCACCTCAGTCTTGTATCCATAGACATCATGGTGAAACTTCTCCCAGGCGAATATCACCCCTAACATCTCTTTCTCAATTTGGGCATAGTTATCTTCCACAGCGGACAGTGAACGAGAAGCATATGCGACTGGCTGGCCATCCTACAGCAGACAGCCTCCACAGTTGATGATGCGTCTGCATATACAACAGATGGTCCTGACGGGTCAAAGAATTTGAGCACCGGGGCAGACGATATGGCTTGTTTTAGCTTACTGAATGCCGCTGCCTGCTCTGGCTGCCATTGTAATGTGAAACTTTCTTGAGCAAATTCCGAAGCGGGGTTGTGATTACGACATGTCAGGAATGAAATGCGATAAGTAGTTGATCATACCAGCACACGCTGTAACTCAGCCTTGCTTGTGGGCGTTGGCATATCCGCAATTGCTTGGACCTTTTCTCGGTCTGCCTTTAAGCCGTCAGCAGAGACAATGTGTCCCATAAACCTGACCTCTGATACCTTCCATTGGATCTTCTTGTTGTTAAATTTCACTCCACTAGCTCTGGCCCGGTCAAGGAGATTCCTCACACTCTCATCGTGCTGAGCTTCATCAGTGCCCACGATGATCATATCATCAGCGATAAAGTGTACACATTCAATATCTCCAAACGTACACTCATTCCTATTCTGCAGCACCTCACTTGCGGAACAAAGGCCAAATGGCATTCGGTTAAAGCAGTAATACCTGAATGGGGTGTTGAAAGTACACTCCAAAGCACTGTCTCAATCAAGCACCACTTGCCAGAACGAATCTTTCTGGTCAAAGATTGCAAAAATTTTTACCTCCCAGTTGGCTGATTACATCATCAGTGGTGGCATCTAGTGATGCTCACGCTTTATGGCAGTATTTAGCTTACAGGGGTCAGGCACAACCTCAAAGACTTGTCTGTGTTTTTCGACGATAATCAAATTTTGTACCCAATATGTAGGAGCGTCAACCCAACATATTACGCCCTAGCCACCATGTCAGAGAGGTTTCTGTTTAAGGCACGCGTGTAAACTGTGGGGTACTCTCCGTGGAGCCTCTATAACTGGAGAAACTCCATCTTTTAATCGGTTGTGGTACGCGGCAAACAAACCTACCCAAACCTACAAACACATCTGCATAATGAAGCATGACTTTGCTTAGCTTGAGTGGTGTGTGTGAGCATGAACAGAACATACACTTACATAGGCCTTATTAGAACCTAGTCGAAGAAGATCCAGGGCAGCACTTGCTTTAAACCCAGATTCGGAGGAGCCAAGATGTCAACAATGTAGAACTCAAAATTCCCCTCTTTGTTGCCTGCTTTGCAAAATAAGTCAGTCTTGCTTTGTGAGTCACTTCATGTCCTCCATATGCAGTCAAAGCTACAGAAGATTCCCGGACCTCTGGCTTTGTTGGTAACTTGTTGAAAAGGGACAAAGGTTGTAACACATCTGCTCACCAGTATCCAGTTTGACCTTCATTTAGCTCCTTCTATTGATATGTATGCAAAGCAGTTCTCACCTGGTGTTACCAAATCAAGGCCATCAATGCACATTGCGTCGACCGAATCGCCCATCTCTTTTTGTGTCCATGTGGAGTGTGGACAGACTGCCTGGGTTTGGCTCTACATACTCTTAAAAATGACCCTTCCGTCCAAATTTGTTACATCTCTGCCAAAGGCAGGACAGTCATGGTCCCCCCCCGCTGGTATCCACATTCCACAGATAGAGCAAACATCCTGTTGGTCCACAGCACGATTGCATTATCGCGGGATCCCTACCACAAGCCCGCGTCTCGTAAACACCGCACCTTATCATGAGTACCACGTCCTGCAAACCACACGACTTTCCCACGCAGCTCTTTACCTCCAGCGCATCTTGCACATCGACTGTATTTGTATGCGGCTTGCCTCAGCGGCTCGGCAGATATCACAATCTTTGGCAATGTCCAGGTCCTTTTCATGTAAAAGAGGTTCTTTGATCCGCAGATTGGACATTCCAAAAACAATTTTAGCCCGAATCATGTTATCCACCTCAACAAAAACTCATATGATCTGGCAACGTTCGTAGATCCATCAGGTAATGCTAAATGACTGCCCATCCTGCTGTTTTGGTCACCCAGAAGTTGTGCCGTTATACACCAGGTTCTTCCGAGGGTTGGCGACTTTCTGACTCTCCGTCGCGGAAGACTGCCCTGACACCTCTAAAAACAGCTCAAATTGCTGGACCAGCAGCGCCAGTTCTCACTGAGGTTCGTAACGTCCAAATGGAGGTATGGTGGTGGCTTGAAGAGTTCCATAGTTACGTGGAATCAATCTTTATCCCACCGCTGCCACCATGGAATGATCAGACCAGCACACAGGCTGAAAGCAACGGCTTTAATAATTAAAATAATCCCAGAAGGGAAATGCCATAGAGTTCTGGTAATGCCAGATCTACAAGATCTAGAGCAACACCACAACAAGGAGAAGAGTTGGGTGATATATATTGGGAGAAAGCTAACAATAGAACAATCAGCATCAGAGAAATGGGAAACCTCAAGGAGCAAATGTGTAAGTGCAGGACAGGTATCTTAATATTATTTCCGAGTTTTTGGGTTTCGTGTCGCGCTATCTTCGACTTTGTTCTGCGCTCGAGTAACGTGATATTCGCTTACATTATCTCAAAGACCATATGAGTGCATGGTACAAAAAAAGTAAATAAAATGGTTCTGAAACAGTGAAATCGTATTCCACTTACTGCATTAAAGTAAAATTACTACTGATACTCTGCATCAGTTCCTTTCTCAAACACACCCACCCCAACATGTCGCGCAGAGCGCGGGTTATGCTAGTATTCTATTAAGGTGTAAATGCAGAGGCAGAAAGAGAAACAAGGTGGTTGAACAGGGGAGTTAATGAGTGCTATTAAAGATAAGCAAAGGCATTTGTTTGGATCGAAGTAACGGACTGGAATTGGACTTGTATCAGGAAAGGAGTAAACAGAGGCCCATGAAGAAAACAACTCAACAAGCCAACAAGGAACATGAGAAGGATATTGCCAAGAATATTAAACATGATAACAAGGCATTATTTAAGTACATAAGGGTACAAAGTGAGATGGCAGACTTATTATGAAATAGTTTAATTTGCTCCAACATTTACACAACACAACATCAGGGGAATTACCAATAACTGAGTGAATCTGTCTAAGGGTAAGGAAGGGTTTTAAAGGAGTTTCAGATATGAGTGGAGGAGCTAAAAGCAATGAGGAAATCCAGGAATAGATAAGGCTCCAGGGCTAGATAATATGCATCAAGAGTATTGAGGAGATAGCTGAGCAGGTGAGTAGGATGGAAACTGATATGTTTGACAGCTCACTGGAGTCAGGACAGGTACTGGAGATTGGAAGTTGCAAATGTAACACTGTATTTAATATAGGTTCCAGAGAATAATGGGACTATACACAGTACACCTGTTAGTTTGACTTCAGCTGTGGGAAAGATGTTTGAGATGTTAATCAGGATTGGAATGGGGAATCATTTAGGTAAATTTAAAACTAATTAAAAGAAGTCAGCACTGATTTACTAAATGGACTTTCATGTTTAACAAATGTAAGGAGTTATATGAGGCAGTTCTGAATTCGGTGGAAGAGAGCAAGTGCAGTGGATGTGTTTTATCGAGACTTTCAGATAAGTCAAATAAGCCAACGTAGGTTGTCCAGTATCATCTTGGAAGGGTCAATATTCTCATAGTGATTTTTTTGGCAAGCGTATACAACCCTAGAGTTAGAAAAATATGTGATAGCATTGCATCGGTGGATTGCTTTTTGTGTGTTGTCACCCTGTTTATGCTACCCTTAAATGAAGCTTTTGTTGCAAAATGGTCAGTGCAAGTAAGACATCCGACTTCAAACTTAACATTTTTTTTTTTTTATCAGTTCAAAACATTAACTTGAATTGTCCTCAGACCCTTTTGCTTGCGGATATTTTGCCTTGCTCAATCAAAAGTGCTAAACATTCCTCGGTTGAAAGGTACGTCCATTGGTGGACACTTTAATATATTAACGTGTTCTATATTTCCTGATGTGATAAATCAATAAGCTACCAGCCTTTAGAAACGTATTTTGTCAGTGTACTTCATTATTTACCTGTGGCAAGAGTTAAACTAACAGTTCTGGGAAGCATATAATATACATGGCGTGTTTATCAAATTTAATTAAGAAATACCAAAAATCTAAAGTCTCTTATTTAAGTGTAGTTGTATATATAAGATCAGTATAGCAGAGCAATGTTACCCCACCCTCCCAAATGAAAAAAAAATACATATATTGGATCGGGAGTAGTTTGGTCAATGTTCATGATATTTCCCTGTTGTCATTGAGGGATACTTTCCAAGGGAATCAAACAAAGGTAAATGATAGCATGTTCATGAAACAAGATTAATGTTCTTTTTCCCTGTAATTTCTCAAAAATACAGAATTCAGGGATATAGATACTCAATAATTGCACATATTGAAGGTATCAACACCCGTATTACACAATATAAACCAATAAGGACTAGTTAGCAAATATGGGTTAATCATGTGCATCTGATGGAATTGAGTCAAAAATCGTCTTCTCTTTATATATATATATATATATTTATACATACATATACATATATACATACATATCACTCATTCTCACGACTGACTCACTGACTGATATTAAAGATCGGTACCTTCCGGGTGACATAGCAAGCTAAAAGTTTGCGTGCTGATGGACATCGAGGCCTTTACACCGGGAGGAATCACAGAACTTTTGTCAAGCATCCCTAAATAAAAATCTAAATAAATGAAAATAAATAAATGAAAAAAACAAATGCAGGTGAGCGACCCGAGACAATGGGGAAGCACGGTTCGTATGCTTCCACAATGTGTAAGCACACCCCACAAGTGTTTATAGCGAACGCAGTGAGCTTCATACTTAACGCGTGCACGTGAGAGAATAGGAAACAACAACAA
>CM068964.1:64638169-64651437 GCA_035128595.1 Eptatretus atami
AAACCAAAAAACAACAACAAACAACAACAATACCCCTGGCTATTTGGAATCCGTGTCGTTTGCTATGACCTTTGCTTCCGGTTGTTTTAAACGCTGTGCGGTGTATAAACATGATTGGGTTTATTTTCTATCTTGTGAATATTACTTAACGCGTGCACATGAGAGAATAGGAAACAACAAAAACAACACAATACCTGCCAATTGTGAACCGTGTCGTTGCCTATGACCTTTTGCTTCCGTTTTGTTTTGTTTCTGGTTTTTTTTTTTGTTTCTGTTTTGTCATGGGGAATGATGCATGCCGGGAGATAAAGGCATCGTCGGAGACGTGAAAGACCCAAATAATATCAGACATGGTGTATATTTCCTCCACTGATTTTAATAAAGATATCTCCCGCATCATCAAAAAATAATTTTTAATCGTGATTTACGTTATTTGATCGCTGATCCCGAATCCAGGCCGAAGTAACCGGAAATTGCGTATACAGTTGTGAACAAGTTATAGGTAAAGTCAGAAGCGAATGTAAGAAGAATACTACGTTCACTTCTAGTATATATATTTTTAGATGAGATCCTGTTCTAGGCAGTGTAGTTGTCGTTGTGAAGGTAATGTTAGGAATTTTTTTCTTTTCAGATGAGATCCTGTTCTAGCGGTGTAGTTGTTGTTGTGAAGGTAATGTTGAGGTAATATTTATTTTTTCATAGCAAAAAGACTGTTTAATTTGATATATTTAAGAAGCGAATGTAAGAAGAATTCTATGTTCGCTTCTAGGCTTTGCCTATTCCATATATATATATATATATATATATATATATATATATATATATATATATATATATATATATATATATATATATCTCACCCAAAGAAAGGATCCTCTCAGAAAAGACCATGTTGTAGGAGGTAACAGAGTTGGAAAAATTTGTAGATGAAAATTGGTTACATTTGTGGACTGAATTTGCAGAGGAGATTGGCAGTGGTGATGTTGTTAGTGAGTGCAGACAGTGGTGAAGGTGTCGTGAATGCAGGCTGGGGGTGAGGGTGGAGGAAGTTCAGGCCAGGGATAGGATGGAGTGACTGCAGGCCAGGGTGAAGATGAAGCGAGTGCGGGCCGGGGTGAGGATGGTGCGTGTGCAGGCCGGAGTGACGATGGTGTGGTGCATCCTCACCAGGTGAGGATGGTGCGAGTGCAGGCTGGCGTGAGGATGGTGCAAGTGCAGGCCAGGGTGAGGATGGAGCGAGTGCAGGTCCGGGTGAGGATGGAGCGAGTGCAGGTCAGGGTGAGGATGGAGCGAGTGCAGGTCAGGGTGAGGATGGAGCGCGTGCAGGCCGAGGTGACGATGGGGATGGAGTGAGCGCAGGTCAGGGTGAGGATGGAGCGCGTGCAGGCCGAGGTGATGATGGAGATGGAGCGAGCGCAGGCAGTGTGTAGCCAGCAAATCATTTTTCTTGGTAACATAACTATGAATATGTCGACTTCATTCTGCAGGAATGATCATAGAGATAGAGTTGTTTGTTGTTTTGAAGGAGGGGGAGGAAGGGATATTGAATGGAGGTAAAATGACATTGTGTCGGGTCACGTCAGGAAGATGGTATGTGGATCAAAATAAAAGGGAAAGTTTTGCTCATTATTATCATGAACCATGGTCTACACAGAGCATCAGTGTTGCCCAAGCAGTATCTTGGCAAGATTTACAATCCTGGATGGATCGGCCCTCCACCGCACTCAGCCAAGTGAGCAGGAATTTGTAATTTGTTTCAGGTGCCAGTGATGGCTCGCCTTCTCTTCATGAAGAACAACATGGGATCTTTAACGTCCACCAACTGATACTGGCAGACGGGATGCTAGTTTAATGATTTCCCAAGGGACGGCACACACATTGATGCCTCGCCCTGCATGAGAAAAACCAGGATGACAGTTTTATAGCTGAGTCAGGATTCAAAGCAGGAGAAACACCAGGATGACAGTTTATAAGCTGAGTCAGGATTCAAACCCAGCTCAGAAGTGTGCACACATCTCTCTGTCTAGGCTATCCTGTCAGCCCAAAGTTTACTCGGAGGATTAAAAAATAGGTGCAGGATATTGGTAGCTGACTGAAAGCAAAGGTTTTGTGGTAAGTAATATATTCTATTATTATTCAGGGAATTAGGAAGGAATATAATTGATAAGTAGAGTGATAGATATTAAACTATGGTTTGAAGAATGTGTGTCACCAGAAAGGTTTTGGTTTAGGGAGTAAAGGAAGTGCTTACAGAATAATACCCATAGGCCAAACAGAAAGGGGTGAGCAAGCTTTGCAGTGGGAATTGAAGGAATTAAGGGGTTTTTTTGGACGAGAGGAGGGTGGAGAGCTGTAAATGAAGCATCTACTACTGAACACATGATTGGTAATGCCAAGCAGCAAAAAACAATACAGAAAGGGAAAAGTAAAAAAAAAAAAAAAAATAACATTCTATACCATTGCCAGGAGTTTAAAAAAATTAGATGGAAGAGCTTGAAACTAAAGTAGATAATGAGAGAACCAAATAGTTACAGTAAGTGAGACTTGGTTTAATGAGAAGATAAATTGGAGGACAGGACTAGAAGGCCACAAGATGGTTCGGTGAGATCGGAGAGGATGACATAGGAGAGGATGCAGCAATCTGGGTAAAAGACAATATTGTATTGAGAGAAATGGATGACATGAAGGAGGTTCATTAATGTAGAGGAATATGTGTGGTAGAGATCAGACATTGTAAGAATAGTGAGATACTTTAGGGTGCTTTTATAGAGTGCCAGGTGTGAAGTAAGAGGAGGAGAAGAAGAGTTCATAAAGAATTCAGAAAAGCATGTGCTGAGGCAAGAGTATTGATTATGTGGGATTTTAATATACATCTGGATAGATTTGGTCAATGAACAGGAAAAGGGCAGAGCAGGTGAGTGTTTTCTTGATGTAGTCCAGGATTGCTTTTTAACCCAGTTGTAGAAAAGCCCACTAGGGGAGTGCAGTGTTAGACCTCCTTTTAAGTAACGATCCCAGTATGGTGGAGGAAGTGGAGGAAGGGAGCATTTAGGATCAAATGAACATACTATACGTTGTGTGTGCAAGGATTCTGTATCGGGTTAAAGTTCAGGATAGTAAAGCAAAGCTATTAGATTTCAGGAAGGCAATCCTTGAGGGTATGAGGAGTGTAATGATCGGACCAGCATACAGGCTGAAAGCAACGGCTTTAATAATTAAATAATCGCAGAAGAGAAATGACATAGAGTTCCGGTAATGCCAGATCTACAAGATCTAGTAGCAACACCCACAACATTCTTCCCCTCCAATGTACATATGAATCACCATTTAAATGGATATAACCCCAGAAGCATGAAAACTACAACAAACAAAAAACAAAATCATCAGCATCCAAATTATCTGTGGAAATCAACCATCAATCATCACATAGTCTTTGAAATGCTCTGGACGTCTAGTGATGCGAGAAAAGCCTCGGAGTATGGTGAAGGACAGTGCGTTGGAGTGTGCTGCTGTGTTTCTGGTGGGAAAGACTCCGGGAGCAAAACGGTCTCTTTCTTGTTGAAATTCCTCCTGCGGTGTAGTTCGGGTGAAGGAGCCTCATCCATGCTGCGGAGATGTCTACGGTTTCGCCGGTACACATTCCCCTCTGGAGTGGTGATGACGTAGGGAACGTGGGGTTTGGTGTTTAGCGGTAATGACCGCTGGTTCCCAGGTCTTGCTACGCTGTACACGAACACTGCCCCCCTGGTAATAATGACATTAGCTCTTTAGCACCCTGGTCATAGAAATGTTTAGCACGTTGCTGTTGCTGCACCAACAAACGCCGAGCATCAACTGGAACTTGTGGCTACAGAGCCCGGTCACTACATGGCAGTTGATCTCTAAGCCTCCTGCTCATCAGCAGCTGTGCTAGAGAGTATGAAAGACAGCCAGTGGTGTGTTCCGGTAGGATAGTAACATCAAATGGGTATCGTGGCCACCCTCGGCGGCTTTTCTGAGCCCCTGCTTGATAGTCTGTACTGCACGCTCAGATTGTCCATTAGATTGAGGATACGCAGGGCTAGAGGTCGTAACCTTGAACCCCATTCCTGGGTGAATTTCCTGAGCTCAGTACTGGCAAATGGCATGTTGTCCTAAATAATTCCTTGGGTATGCCATGTCTGGTGAACACGGACTTCAGAGCTTCAACGACATGCTTGCAGTGAGCCCACAAATGCTTATGACCTCAGGATACTTGGGGAAATAATCCACAATCAGGAGGAAATGCTTTCAGCGAAGTGTAAAATGTCTGCTCCCACTTTCTGCCATGGCCCCAGGGGAAAATCATGTGGCAAAAAGTAGTTCTTTAATGTTAGCTGGTCTGAACTTGGCACACATTGAGCACATTGGCAAACAGACTTTGTATATCTTGAGTTGATACTTCGCCAAAAGACCAATTGGCGTGACCTGGCTTTACATTTCTCTTGCCCAAAATGGCCTTCATTTATTTGCTGCAGAATGTCAGACCGGTGTGTGGCAGGAATTACCAAATGCTCACCAACAAAAACCATGTCATATGCCATGTGTAGCTCATCCCTGAGATGCTAGAAAGGTCTGATGTACACGGGAAGGTTGGTCTGGTGCATTGGCCAGCCGTTCAGAAGTTAGCCGGACAGTAATTGCAAGTCGTCGTCATCCGCAGTGGCACCACGCAACAGGTCCAGCTTGCTCTGGATGACTTGCAGATGGGTCATTAGCTGGTGCACCCTCAACTGCATGTCCTCGAAAATTGTGTCATACATCGGACTGAGCTTCTCGGTGCCCTTGACAAGGTGTTTGGAATGTACAGCAGGTTCCCAGGAATGTATTTTACAAACGCTCATAACGTATAAGTCGAAGTAGCATCAACTGAAGCTTTGGTGAAGCTCTGTCCAGTGGTTTCTTGACAATTGTCACGAAGAGTTGATGGTCAGTCTGCACCTCAGTCTTGTATCCATAGACATCATGGTGAAACTTCTCCCAGGCGAATATCACCCCTAACATCTCTTTCTCAATTTGGGCATAGTTATCTTCCACAGCGGACAGTGAACGAGAAGCATATGCGACTGGCTGGCCATCCTACAGCAGACAGCCTCCAAGCCAGTTGATGATGCGTCTGCATATACAACAGATGGTCTGACGGGTCAAAGAATTTGAGCACCGGGGCAGACGATATGGCTTGTTTTAGCTTACTGAATGCCGCTGCCTGCTCTGGCTGCCATTGTAATGTGAAACTTTCTTGAGCAAATTCCGAAGCGGGGTTGTGATTACGACATGTCAGGAATGAAATGCGATAAGTAGTTGATCATACCAGCACACGCTGTAACTCAGCCTTGCTTGTGGGCGTTGGCATATCCGCAATTGCTTGGACCTTTTCTCGGTCTGCCTTTAAGCCGTCAGCAGAGACAATGTGTCCCATAAACCTGACCTCTGATACCTTCCATTGGATCTTCTTGTTGTTAAATTTCACTCCACTAGCTCTGGCCCGGTCAAGGAGATTCCTCACACTCTCATCGTGCTGAGCTTCATCAGTGCCCACGATGATCATATCATCAGCGATAAAGTGTACACATTCAATACTCCAAACGTACACTCATTCCTATTCTGCAGCACCTCACTTGCGGAACAAAGGCCAAATGGCATTCGGTTAAAGCAGTAATACCTGAATGGGGTGTTGAAAGTACACTCCAAAGCACTGTCTCAATCAAGCACCACTTGCCAGAACGAATCTTTCTGGTCAAAGATTGCAAAAATTTTTACCTCCCAGTTGGCTGATTACATCATCAGTGGTGGCATCTAGTGATGCTCACGCTTTATGGCAGTATTTAGCTTACAGGGGTCAGGCACAACCTCAAAGACTTGTCTGTGTTTTTTCGACGATAATCAAATTTTGTACCCAATATGTAGGAGCGTCAACCCAACATATTACGCCCAGCCACCATGTCAGAGAGTTTCTGTTTAAGGCACGCGTGTAAACTGTGGGGTACTCTCCGTGGAGCCTCTATAACTGGAGAAACTCCATCTTTTAATCGGTTGTGGTACGGGCAAACAAACCTACCCAAACCTACAAACACATCTGCATAATGAAGCATGACTTTGCTTAGCTTGAGTGGTGTGTGTGAGCATGAACAGAACATACACTTACATAGGCCTTATTAGAACCTAGTCGAAGAAGATCCAGGGCAGCACTTGCTTTAAACCCAGATTCGGAGGAGCCAAGATGTCAACAATGTAGAACTCAAAATTCCCCTCTTTGTTGCCTGCTTTGCAAAATAAGTCAGTCTTGCTTTGTGAGTCACTTCATGTCCTCCATATGCAGTCAAAGCTACAGAAGATTCCCGGACCTCTGGCTTTGTTGGTAACTTGTTGAAAAGGGACAAAGGTTGTAACACATCTGCTCACCAGTATCCAGTTTGACCTTCATTAGCTCCTTCTATTGATATGTATGCAAAGCAGTTCTCACCTGGTGTTACCAAATCAAGGCCATCAATGCACATTGCGTCGACCGAATCGCCCATCTCTTTTTGTGTCCATGTGGAGTGTGGACAGACTGCCTGGGTTTGGCTCTACATACTCTTAGAAAATGACCCTTCCGTCCAAATTTGTTACATTCTCTGCCAAAGGCAGGACAGTCATGGTCCCCCCCCGCTGGTATCCACATTCCACAGATAGAGCAAACATCCTGTTGGTCCACAGCACGATTGGCATTATCGCGGGATCCCTACCACAAGCCCGCGTCTCGTAAACACCGCACCTTATCATGAGTACCACGTCCTGCAAACCACACGACTTTCCCACGCAGCTTCTTTACCTCCAGCGCATCTTGCACATCGACTGTATTTGTATGCGGCTTGCCTCAGCGGCTCGGCAGATATCACAATCTTTGGCAATGTCCAGGTCCTTTTCATGTAAAAGAGGTTCTTTGATCCGCAGATTGGACATTCCAAAAACAATTTTAGCCCGAATCATGTTATCCACCTCAACAAAAACTCATATGATCTGGCCAACGTTCGTAGATCCATCAGGTAATGCTAAATGACTGCCCATCCTGCTGTTTTGGTCACCCAGAAGTTGTGCCGTTCATACACCAGGTTCTTCCGAGGGTTGGCGACTTTCTGACTCTCCGTCGCGGAAGACTGCCCTGACACCTCTAAAAACAGCTCAAATTGCTGGACCAGCAGCGCCAGTTCTCACTGAGGTTCGTAACGTCCAAATGGAGGTATGGTGGTGGCTTGAAGAGTTCCATAGTTACGTGGAATCAATCTTTATCCCACCGCTGCCACCATGGAATGATCAGACCAGCACACAGGCTGAAAGCAACGGCTTTAATAATTAAAATAATCCCAGAAGGGAAATGCCATAGAGTTCTGGTAATGCCAGATCTACAAGATCTAGAGCAACACCACAACAAGGAGAAGAGTTGGGTGATATATATTGGGAGAAAGCTAACAATAGAACAATCAGCATCAGAGAAATGGGAAACCTCAAGGAGCAAATGTGTAAGTGCAGGACAGGTATCTTAATATTATTTCCGAGTTTTTGGGTTTCGTGTCGCGCTATCTTCGACTTTGTTCTGCGCTCGAGTAACGTGATATTCGCTTACATTATCTCAAAGACCATATGAGTGCATGGTACAAAAAAAGTAAATAAAATGGTTCTGAAACAGTGAAATCGTATTCCACTTACTGCATTAAAGTAAAATTACTACTGATACTCTGCATCAGTTCCTTTCTCAAACACACCCACCCCAACATGTCGCGCAGAGCGCGGGTTATGCTAGTATTCTATTAAGGTGTAAATGCAGAGGCAGAAAGAGAAACAAGGTGGTTGAACAGGGGAGTTAATGAGTGCTATTAAAGATAAGCAAAGGCATTTGTTTGGATCGAAGTAACGGACTGGAATTGGACTTGTATCAGGAAAGGAGTAAACAGAGGCCATGAAGAAAACAACTCAACAAGCCAACAAGGAACATGAGAAGGATATTGCCAAGAATATTAAACATGATAACAAGGCATTATTTAAGTACATAAGGGTACAAAGTGAGATGGCAGACTTATTATGAAATAGTTTAATTGCTCCAACATTTACACAACACAACATCAGGGGAATTACCAATAACTGAGTGAATCTGTCTAAGGGTAAGGAAGGGGTTTTAAAGGAGTTTCAGATATGAGTGGAGGAGCTAAAAGCAATGAGGAAATCCAGGAATAGATAAGGCTCCAGGGCTAGATAATATGCATCAAGAGTATTGAGGAGATAGCTGAGCAGGTGAGTAGGATGGAAACTGATATGTTTGACAGCTCACTGGAGTCAGGACAGGTACTGGAGATTGGAGAGTTGCAAATGTAACACTGTATTTAATATAGGTTCCAGAGAATAATGGGACTATACACAGTACACCTGTTAGTTTGACTTCAGCATGTGGGAAAGATTTTGAGATGTTAATCAGGATTGGTGGGGAATCATTTAGGTAAATTTAAACTAATTAAAAGAAGTCAGCACTGATTTACTAAATGGACTTTCATGTTTAACAAATGTAATGGAGTTATATGAGGCAGTTCTGATCGGTGAAGAGAGATAGCTGCAGTGATGTGTTTATCGAGACTTTCAGATTAAGTCAATAAGCCAGACTAGGTTGTCAGTATGCATCTGGAGGGTCATATTCTCATAGTGATTTTTTTTGGCAAGCGTATACAACCCTAGAGTTAGAAAATATGTGATAGCATTGCATCGGTGTTGCTTTTTGTGTGTTGTCAACCCTGGTTATACTTGCCTCCCTTAAATAAGGCTTTTGTGCAAACATGGTCAAGTGCAAGTAAGACATCCGACTTCAAACTAACATTTTTTTTTTTATCAGTCAAAACATAACTTGAAATTTGGTCTCAGAACCTTTTGCTTGCGGATATTTGCGCTTCTCAATCAAAAAGTGCTAAACATTCCTCGGTTGAAAGGTACGTCATTGGTTGACATATTAATATATCACGTGTCATATTCCTGATGTGATAAATCAAATACCTTAGCCTTTAGAAAAGTATATTGTCGTAGTTCATATTTACTGTGGCAAGAGTTACAACTAACAGTTCTGGAGCAATATATATACATGGGTGTTTAGGCAAATTTAATTAAGAAAATACCAAAAATCTAAATCTCTTAATTTAGGTGTAGTTGTATATATAAGATCAGTATAAGCAGAGCAATGTTACCCCACCCTCCCAAATGAAAAAAAAATACATATATTGGATCGGGAGTAGTTTGGTCAATGTTCATGATATTTCCCTGTTGTCATTGAGGGATACTTTCCAAGGGAATCAAACAAAGGTAAATGATAGCATGTTCATGAAACAAGATTAATGTTCTTTTTCCCTGTAATTTCTCAAAAATACAGAATTCAGGGATATAGATACTCAATAATTGCACATATTGAAGGTATCAACACCCGTATTACACAATATAAACCAATAAGGACTAGTTAGCAAATATGGGTTAATCATGTGCATCTGATGGAATTGAGTCAAAAATCGTCTTCTCTTTTTGTGAACAAGTTATAGGTAAAGTCAGAAGCGAATGTAAGAAGAATACTACGTTCACTTCTAGTATATATATTTTTAGATGAGATCCTGTTCTAGGCAGTGTAGTTGTCGTTGTGAAGGTAATGTTGAGGAATTTTTTTCTTTTCAGATGAGATCCTCTCGTTTTCCCTCAAGGTCAAGGTTGTCTAGTTGATCTGTTCTGGAGCGTAATATTGTTGTGGAAGGCCAAGTTGAGCATATATACTTTTTTCATAGCAAACAAGACTGTTTAATTTGATATATTTAAGAAGGCGAATGTAAGAAAAGAATTCTATGTTCGCTTCTAGGCTTTGCCTATCCATATTATATATTATATTATATTATATAATATAATATATTAATATATATTATATATAATTATATATTATATATATTATATCTCACCCCAAAGAAAGGATCCTCTCAGAAAAGACCATTGTAGGAGGTAACAGAGTTGGAAAAATTTGTAGATGAAAATTGGTTACATTTGTGGACTGAATTTGCAGAGGAGATTGGCAGTGTGTGATGGTGTAGTGAGTGCAGACAGTGGTGAAGGTGTCGTGAATGCAGGCTGGGGGTGAGGGTGGAGGAAGTTCAGGCCAGGGATAGGATGGAGTGACTGCAGGCCAGGGTGAAGATGAAGCGAGTGCGGGCCGGGTGAGGATGGTGCGTGTGCAGGCCGGAGTGACGATGGTGTGAGTGCATCCACCAGGTGAGGATGGCGAGTGCAGGCTGGCGTGAGGATGGTGCAAGTGCAGGCCAGGGTGAGGATGGAGCGAGTGCAGGTCGGGTGAGGATGGAGCGAGTGCAGGTCAGGGTGAGGATGGAGCGCGTGCAGGCCGAGGTGACGATGGGGATGGAGTGAGCGCAGGTCAGGGTGAGGATGGAGCGCGTGCAGGCCGAGGTGATGATGGAGATGGAGCGAGCGCAGGCAGTGGTGTAGCCAGGCAAATCATTTTTCTTGGTAACATAACTATGAAATATGTCGACTTCATTCTGCAGGAATGATCATAGAGATAGAGTTGTTTGTTGTTTTGAAGGAGGGGGAGGAAGGGATATTGAATGGAGGTAAAATGACATTGTGTCGGGTCACGTCAGGAAGATGGTATGTAGGATCAAAATAAAAGGGAAAGTTTGCTCATTATTATCATGAACCATGGTCTACACAGAGCATCAGTGTTGCCCAAGCAGTATCTTGGCAAGATTTACAATCCTGGATGGATCGGCCCTCCACCGCACTCAGCCAAGTGAGCAGGAATTTGTAATTTGTTTCAGGTGCCAGTGATGGCTCGCCTTCTCTTCATGAAGAACAACATGGGATCTTTAACGTCCACCAACTGATACTGGCAGACGGGATGCTAGTTTAATGATTTCCCAAGGGACGGCACACACATTGATGCCTCGCCCTGCATGAGAAATACCAGGATGACAGTTTATAGCTGAGTCAGGATTCAAAGCAGGAGAAACACCAGGATGACAGTTTATAGCTGAGTCAGGATTCAAACCCAGCTCAGAAGTGTGCACACATCTCTCTGTCTAGGCTATCCTGTCAGCCCAAAGTTTACTCGGAGGATTAAAAAATAGGTGCAGGATATTGGGTAGCTGACTGAAAGCAAAGGTTTTTGTGGTAAGTAATATATTCTATTATTATTCAGGGAATTAGGAAAGGAATATAATTGATAAGTAGAGTGATAGATATTAAACTATGGTTTGAAGAATGGTGTCACCAGCAAAGGTTTTGGTTTAGGGAGTAAAGGAAGTGCTTACAGAATAATACCCATAGGCAAAACAGAAAGGGGTGAGCAAGCTTTGCAGTGGGAATTGAAGGAATTAAGGGGTTTTTTTGGACGAGAGGAGGGTGGAGAGGCTGTAAATGAAGCATCTACTACTGAACACATGATTGGTAATGCCAAGCAGCAAAAAACAATGACAGAAAGGGAAAAGTAAAAAAAAAACAAAAAAAAAACATTCTATACCATTGCCAGGAGTTTAAAAAAATTAGATGGAAGAGCTTGAAACTAAAGTAGATAATGAGGAGAACCAAATAGTTACAGTAAGTGAGACTTGGTTTAATGAGAAGATAAATTGGAGGACAGGACTAGAAGGCCACAAGATGGTTCGGTGAGATCGGAGAGGATGACATAGGAGAGGATGCAGCAATCTGGGTAAAAGACAATATTGTATTGAGAGAAATGGATGACATGAAGGAGGTTCATTAATGTAGAGGAATATGTGTGGGTAGAGATCAGACATTGTAAGAATAGTTAGATACTTTATGGTGCTTTTATAGAGTGCCAGGTGTGAAGTAAGAGGAGGAAAGAAGAGTTCATAAAGAATTCAGAAAAGCATGTGCTGAGGCAAGAGTATTGATTATGTGGGATTTTAATATACATCTGGGATAGATTTGGTCAATGAACAGGAAAAGGGCAGAGCAGGTGAGTGTTTTCTTGATGTAGTCCAGGATTGCTTTTTAACCCAGTTTGTAGAAAAGCCCACTAGGGGGAGTGCAGTGTTAGACCTCCTTTGAAGTAACGATCCCAGTATGGTGGAGGAAGTGGAGGAAGGGGAGCATTTAGGATCAAATGAACATACTATACGTTGTGTGTGCAAGGATTCTGTATCGGGTTAAAGTTCAGGATAGTAAAGCAAAGCTATTAGATTTCAGGAAGGCAATCCTTGAGGGTATGAGGAGTGTAATGATCGGACCAGCATACAGGCTGAAAGCAACGGCTTTAATTAATTAAATAATCGCAGAAGAGAAATGACATAGAGTTCCGGTAATGCCAGATCTACAAGATCTAGTAGCAACACCCACAACATTCTTCCCCTCCAATGTACATATGAATCACCATTTAAATGGATATAACCCCAGAAGCATGAAAACTACAACAAACAAAAAACAAAATCATCAGCATCCAAATTATCTGTGGAAATCAACCATCAATCATCACATAGTCTTTGAAATGCTCTGGACGTCTAGTGATGCGAGAAAAGCCTCGGGAGTATGGTGAAGGACAGTGCGTTGGGAGTGTGCTGCTGTGTTTCTGGTGGGAAAGACTCCGGGAGCAAAACGGTCTCTTCTTGTTGAAATTCCTCCTGCGGTGTAGCTTCGGGTGAAGGAGCCTCATCCATGCTGCGGAGATGTCTACGGTTTCGCCGGTACACATTCCCCTCTGGAGTGGTGATGACGTAGGAACGTGGGGTTTGGTGTTTAGCGGTAATGACCGCTGGTTCCCAGGTCTTGCTACGCTGTACACGAACACTGCCCCCCTGGTAATAATGACATTAGCTCTTTAGCACCCTGGTCATAGAAATGTTTAGCACGTTGCTGTTGCTGCACCAACAAACGCCGAGCATCAACTGGAACTTGTGGCTACAGAGCCCGGTCACTACATGGCAGTTGATCTCTAAGCCTCCTGCTCATCAGCAGCTGTGCTAGAGAGTATGAAAGACCAGCCAGTGGTGTGTTCCGGTAGGATAGTAACATCAAATGGGTATCGTGGCCACCCTCGGCGGCTTTTCTGAGCCCCTGCTTGATAGTCTGTACTGCACGCTCAGATTGTCCATTAGATTGAGGATACGCAGGGCTAGAGGTCGTAACCTTGAACCCCCATTCCTGGGTGAATTTCCTGAGCTCAGTACTGGCAAATGGCATGTTGTCCGTAAATAATTCCTTGGGTATGCCATGTCTGGTGAACACGG
>CM068964.1:64663609-64674899 GCA_035128595.1 Eptatretus atami
TTATTGAGGGACAAATGCATGCTTTGATCAACTTAATAGCTTGAAAAAAAAGCTTTGCCTACCACTGGCTACAGAAAGGGGGTGACGGGGAGGATGCAGAGATAAATGAATGTGTTGGGGCATTATCTGTGAGCTTATTTTTTTTACAAACAAAGTTCAAAACATCTTGTGGTCGTGCCAACTTTGGAATCCATCTTACAATGGATCACAATTCACTGAACAGATCGGAAGCATCAATATCTTTGGAGTCGCCATGTTGTAAAGTTCATTCTGGCTTCAAGCAAGGTTCCATAATTTGCTTTGATGCTCTATTCTGTAAACTGTGAACATCATAGAGGAAGCCAAACACAGAACTCATTCGATGCATCTGTAAGTGAATCCTTCTTCAACCGATTGTGTTGCTGTGTCAAGGATTGAAAAATAAAAAGTTAATTTTGAATTTTTCCTTGGGGTTCTGAATAGACCAGGAACACAATAATTGCAGTTAACCGATTTGAAATTGCCACTCTTTCATTGAAATGCTGAAAATTATGTTTAAAAAAAGACTTTCACTTACAGATTTTGTGCTTGCAACGGCAGGTTAAAAATACCCAGACGAGCACAAACGGGTCACTGAAAACGCACACACAGCGCATGCACAAAAGGCCTTGTTAGCATTCATACACCATTTGAAAGTCACGTGTTTCAGAGGACACCATGGCAGTGTGGTGTAAAATTCTGCAGATGAAGTTCACATGGGTAGTTGTGTAAAAGAGGGAAACGGAGGAATTTATAAAATTGCCACCATATTGGCATATGTAATCAATTGATGGCTATAAAATAGGATGGAAACGTGCGGGTGTGTTCAGTTACAAAGTTTCTTGTTGAGTGCTCACCAAGTGTCTGAAGCACTCAAGCAAGCACTCTATTCAAAACGGGTGATAAGGAATGGCTGGCTTGGCAAGCGATAGGGTAGCTGCTTCATGGTAACTGAACACATCCCTGGTGTAAGGTTCATTAATCACTGCTGGGAAAGTTCACAGGTTTTGTCAATCATTACTTATTGCATTCACATGCATACCAAATGATCGAATAAAATATACAATATACATATATATCCATCATCACAAGTTCACAAAAACATCATAGGTTACCATCAATATGATATCCCTCTCTGGAAAGGCAAACACCTTTTATTTGTATATTTAGCCCTGTATAAACAAACTCATGACAAAGTTAGTGACCCATCAAAGGCATTGTTTCCAATTTTCGATTTCCAACCCCCCCCCCCAAAAAGGATGAAAACTGCCCATAATGATACGTTACAAGAAGGCAGAGTCGGCAGAAATTTAAACTAAAATGTGAGCCATCAATTGCATTTGATTAGTTTAGATTAATTTGGACCACCCTTGAAGACCAAAAGTAAGGACTCATCCCAGACACAGCCATCCTGTGTTGTTTCACTTTGATCAACGGTGAAAGTCACAACTAATCTTGTAATAGCCAACAAGGTATGGGGAAACTTCTTATGCAATGTGTTTGCAGATGATCTATGCAGGTGGGCCGGGTATGTTCGCTGCGGTACAAGACCTTCAGAAAGAGTACAGAGATGCTGCTCTGAGTGAGTGCCAAATGCATGGAGTGTAGTGCGTGCACATAGATTGTCGTGCTTTATGAACCACATGGAAATTACATTGGATGTCAAAGAGTGGTCTTTACGTGACCCTTCCAAAACGTATGTAATCATTGCACACCCAGTTTGATCAATTTGAGTGGTGGGCTGTGAAGACCTTTCCCTGTCATAAGTTCCACATCGGAAGCTGTCATTCTTCAACACTCTGCCTTCCGTTATGATGTAGATTCCATCACTTATTAGAGTTGGTGGCCGAGTGGTATAGATAACACTAAATTGCCCATGTCCGAGGTTGTGACCTCAAATTAGGCTGAAAGTATAACAGTATTAACATAATAACTTGGAGCGAAAGCTTCCGGACAAATGACGTCGACTGAAGAAATACCAGATCACGATAGGATTGTCAATAAAAATCAACTTGACCTTAAGTGAGAGGACAGTTGGACGTACCTGCTTTGTGTGGCCCATCCATGATAATTGTCCACACATTGTGTTGCTTTTAATACTGATGAAACTTGTGGATTATAATTAACAGTGATTAATAACAAAGCATGTTGAAAAACAACTTAATGATGCTAACCTGGTGGTGTGCTAGCCAGGTAGTGTGCCAACCACAAAAGTCTTTGGACCTGGGTTCAATTTTCTACACTTGGATATGTATCGTTGAGCACGTTATCCTTTGGAGGGGATATAAAACCTACTGTCCTGAATGCTTGCACCCACTTGTGGTGGTTAAAGATCCCATGCTTTAATATTTTTTTTGTCAATAATTTGAGCCAGTGCCCAGGTGCGTTTTATGGATGAATGAACCATCTTATCTCATTCCTAGTCTGTAACCATCACAAGCAGCCTAATGGTGAGTCACAAGTCTTGGTGACATAACGATGAGCGTGTCCGCTGGAGTCTAGGAGGTCAGTGGTTTGAACCCTGGCCGAGTCATAACAAAGACTTTTAAAATGATACGTGCTGCTTCATTGCTTGACGCTCATCATTTAAAATGATAGAGCATGGATAAATAACCATGAGTTGGCAATAATAGTGTAGTTTTTGATGGGCCTAATGGCCTCCTCCTGTATTGAAGTTCCTTGCAAGGGAACTCACATTATAAGTAATAGATCAAATTGCATATTATAGTTTATAAATGGATCCCACAAGGTTAGGTAAATGACATGACTCAGGTATAGCTTATATAATGTTTTTGTTTTTTCAAACAAACACGACACAGAACCAGGCAGCAAGATAAGACTAAAACACTTCATTCTGATGGGCCATTGACGGGTTGGTGGATGACCTGCACATTGCTCAGCGGAGGCCCCGAGCATGCCAGCTGATGTAACTGAAAGGCCTCAAAGCAGCTCTTAAACATGTGCCGTCAAATGCGTGGCGACCTGTGTGCCGAACCCAGCCTGATATTAAGCTCGCCTGTTATGTGCTATTACCGCACGCCAACTCAAAAGCCTTAGAGTCTTCATGTGAAATAGGCCCAACAGGTGTTCCGCCCATCACAGCGAGTGGTGAGACAGGTTGGATCAGCATTCAGAGAAATGGTGGGGAGTGCACCTTGGAGGAAAAAAAAAAGAAGACTTTTGGTTGTGCAGATGTTCAAGGAAAACTTTCAGCATCGGGCAAAAAGATGATACACCACTCCCTGGCACAAAGTCTAGTCAATTTATCTGCTCATGGAAAACGTTTCAGCAAAACAATAATTTCTCATAATTTCCTTCTAATTGGCTTTTGTCACGGTAAGAGGGCCTATTACAGGATCTGGCCGCCTGTGCTGTCGAAGGGAGATAAAAATGCGATCCAACTGCTATTCACTGCGACGTGGATCAAGGCATGCAATGTGCATTTTCAGGAGCCCCATCGGGCCCATCTTTATGTTGTCCATGTGTCAGCTACAGTTACAAACCCTTGCCTGTCATCTCCACAACCCTTGCAGCTGCTGTCTAAACATGTTGGCATTCTGTGCAGCAGGGCATTTCCACCCCTTGCATTTACTCTATATCCCAGTACACATCTCTGCCCTCCACCCTTGCAGAATCCTCTCTGACCTAATTCCAACTATGCATTGTCCACACATAATTTTGACATCTTGCTTCTATGTAGATGGAACAGCGTAGTCAGGCCTATTAAGCATTCATTTGATAAGAAATACCATGCAAAGAATGATTTCATCTTGTTTGGCCATTGCTCATACATCTCTTGGCTCTCCCACCTGCCTGGTGCTATCCATTGCTTGGAGTACTCAAGGGGATGGACCACCTCCAAGTACCTGGGATTATATACAACTGTAATTAGCCAATACATTGATCCACCTCTAAGTACTCAATTTGATGAACTGCCTCCATGGACCCAAGGTAATGGAACACCCCAAAATATTTATGGCCAGAAACCACCTCTAAGCACTCAAAAGTGATGGACCATCAAGTACTTAAGGTAATGACCATCAAAATTACCTGTCAAATCAGATCTTTCACTTTTACACTTCATAGCCAACTGCACACTTGTCACTTTTTGGCCTACTATCAGTGTGTTGCCTCCAGAACATTTGGTATTATTCTTCACTTTATTATCATGATTCTCTAAACATGTGTAGGAAAATATAATAATGTGTATAATGGTCACGAGTACATTGATAATATGATTGAATAAAGTTTTGGTCCATCTCATTGATTATAGCTTGTAGCTTACCATAATCCTTCACTTGTTGCTGCTGGGATTTCAAGTTGAAATCTCATATAGTGTCTTTATCTGTCCAGGATATGATGATGTAAAAGCTCCACAATAAGCCTAAGATAAATGGCAAAAAAAATTCCAAGCAAATGCTTTAAAACAATCTTATTAGTTACACAATTATATTTACATCAAATATATAACATAAAGGAAAGGCAGTGGGTCTGACTGAATTTGTGGTCAAATTGACAGAGGTAGCTGGAGCTGTAAGAATCAAGTAGATGATGAAGTTATGTCGAAAGATCTGGAGAGAAAGAGTGATCTCTGAAGATTGAGCAAATAGCACAATTGTGCCCTTGTTCAAGAGGAAGGGAGACTCTTTATTATGTTCATCTTGCAGAGGAGTTAAACTTTGTGAGCTGGCATTGAAAATGTTAAAACGGTGGTTGAAAGAAGACTAAGAAAAGTGGTAAATATCGGTAACATAGGAAATTATTCCCCATCTGCACGAGATCAAATCTATGAAGTTTAACGTCAATTGATGAAGCGTTTCAAGAGAAATAATTTTTAGCCGCGTCTCGCCAAGGCGAGCGTGTCTCTATGGGAGCTCGGCGTTCTTGTTCTTGTTCTTTCCTCTTTCTTCTTCTCTTCTGACAAAACCTTTCGGACTCGGCTCTTTTATATACAGGATCCGGATCTCCTTAAATACTAAACACCTTTACACATCCTCGCATTGAGGGTGCCTTTTGAGAGTGTCTATCTGAACTTTAAATATATTCGGACATTTGCTTTTAAGTTTCGAAAAGTTCACGTTACTATTTAAAGATTATTCCATTTAATGTATTGCATTTCGTAAATACACTATTTTCTCGTCATGAACGACAATCGTCCATGACGGGTGTCGCTATTGGCTCAATCAAGGCACATGACGAAATATCGGAAGTGTTGTTGTTTTTTGGTTTTTGTTTTTTCTTCTTCTTCTTCTTCTTCCTCTTCCTCTTCTTCTGGTGAAGACAAAACCTTTAGGATGCGGCTCTTGGACACATTTGTCCTTGTTTTAAGATTGTTGTTCAATCCAATATGGCTGTCAGACCATGTGACATAAATTATTCATGAACACCCTGGTATCCCAAGGCTTGGGGAACACATGGGTGAAGTTTCGCCTCAATCTGTCAAGCCGTTCTGGAGAAGATTTTCAAAGGTTTATTCTTCAAAAAATCAAAGCTGCCAAACCATGTGACCTATGACACCATAGGTGGAGAACTTTTTGTTCCTCATGGATAGTCGAACATACCTGTAAAGTTTAGCCTCGATCTGTTCAGCCATTTCAGAGAAAATGCTTTTTGAACTTTTTTATGTTAAAAAAAAATGGCTGCCAAACCACATGACTGATGACGTCATCATTGTTTTTTTTCCTCCATACAATTTAGTCCTAGATGACCCTCAAAACTTTTCATACTGATCGCATAAAGTGTACGACGTATGCAATGATAATGTCATAAAGAAGCCACCCATGACATCATCAAAAAAAAATCACAATTGTTTCCTAAGGGGTGTACTTCACATGTACCAAGTTTCAATTTTTTTACAAATGGAGTGCCTCCGGAGAGTAGGCAGTGCTGGATTAACCATTAGGCAGACAAGGCATGCCTTAGGGCCAGCCAAAAATTTGGGCCACAAACTTTGCAATCTAAGGTCTAGTAAACTGTAAAGCAAAGTGCCAAATCTGTTGTTTTGTCATGCATATATTCATACACTGCAAATTGTATAGAGGGATTAAATAAACTATTTTTCTTTCACATTAAATATTTGTCTTTTTTTGTATTAAATATTTTGTTCTTGAATCAGTTCATCATTTGCCTGGGGTCCATTTCCATGAGCCGAGATCTAATTTAAAATTTTCAGGCCATTCTCTAAAATTTCAAAATGTGCCTTAGGGCCAGCCGAGGCTTAATCCGGCTCTGGATAGAGGTCTAATTTTTTGACTTTTTCCCAACATGGCTGCCACACCATGTGACCTATGACATCATCATTATGCATGAGTCAGTTGCACCTATGGTGAAAATTTTGTGTCAATTGGATAAGCGGTTGCAGATAAAACAGAGAAAACTGGCATGGACGGACGTACGTATGGACCGTACGTATAACCCAAAAACATAATGCCTCCGGTGACTTTGTCAGTGGAGGCATAACCAGAGAGTTGGTGTCAAAGCCACCCAATGCTCGCCTGTTTATACATTTATCGTTTTTAAAAGACTAGTCTAATAATATTTTTTATAAAGCATTGCAGTGAAGTCTGATCCAAATAATTTTAAAGCAATATATGTATTTTTATATTGCAATCAGTAAAAAATAGTGTGGTAGATAAAAACATTAGAAAGGAAATAACTTGCACCAAAAACTTTAACATTTTCACGCTCACGCTGACGCTCACACTCACGCCGGGGGTATCGCTATAGCTCTCTGTTCTTCGAACAGGCGAGCTAAAAATGGAAAATGGCAATAGAAGAGAAAGGTTTACATGTCAACGTCAATAAAATGAAGGTTATGGTGAGTGGTGAAGAAGGAGAAGGGAAAGAAAGTAGACAATGGCCTTGTTCGATACGCGGAAAAGGAGTTGGAAGGAATTTGATTCAACGTGGGCAGTATATAGATGGTGACACAAAAAGGTGCAGTGGTATCATCGGAAATTTGGGAACAAAAGCTGGGATTTTCAAATGTAAAAGATGTAATTATCAATCATTTCAAGAAAAATATGAACAAAAATAAATGCTCCTGAATTTAATTGAGAAAAGGTCAAAAGACTGTTACCTTGGAGACCTGATAGAGCTCTGAGTAAGAGAATAATTAGTCATTAGATCAAAAAATAAAAGCCTGGAATAAATGGAGACAATTCGGTGGAATCATGAAACAGAAACATTCCATTATCTGTAAAAGTTAAGAGTGTTTTTTTGAAAGTCTGTATCAGACCGGTATCGATGCATGGAAGCGAAATGGGGGCAACGCGGATCGAAGATATAAGAATAATGGAATAGCAGAGATGAGAATGATATGATGGATGAATGGATCATCTCTGAAAGAAAGAATTCCAAGCTCAGAAATCAAGAAGAGATTAAAAATAAATACAAGTAAAGAAGAACTTCGGAAGAGAAAAGTTGTTGGTCTGATCATGTGCAACGAAGGTCATAGGATGAAACTGTAAAGAAAACAATCAAGGCCGTGGTAAAAGGAAGAAAGCCGAGAGGACATCCTAAGAAGACACGGATTGAAACTGTCATAAAAGATGTGGAATGTTTGGTTTTGCATGAAACTGACACAGTGGATAGAACCCTGTGGAAGAATGCCATCATTTGACCAACACCCTGAAAAAGGGGAAAATGGTCACAAACTGTTCGTTGTCGTTGTTATTCATTAGCTTGCATCAGTTCTGCTTGAACAGGCACGCAGCACGAGATAGCCAATCAAACTCCCGGGAGCGACCCAGGGACCCCTCACATTTAAGATATTGGGCTCTTGACTTTGTGGAGCCAGGGTCAGGCAGTCTTCATCATGTGTTTTATTGTATGTGGGGCGGCCTGGCAGAGATTGCAGGTGTCGTGCATGTATGTCGTCGTCGTCGTTCTTGTTTTATAGTTTTAATACACAATGCATCCTTTCTTTATGGCTTTAACGATAACTTTAGGCCAAGGGTAAAAGGCTCGGTTGTACTTCAAGCTATTGCATATAAAACCACTTTCGACATTCACATCCAGGTAGTTGTTGGTGAGAAGAAAGCAAATTCATGGACAGAGTTAATATGCTAAAAATATTTCTACAATGTCCACGGAAAAACTTTTCTTTATCCGTTAAGTGTCTCCAGCAGGCAGCTCAAGTTGGTGATAATTTCAGGAAAATCTTAAAGAAAAAGGATCACATCTCCTCTCCTTAACTGCACTATTTATGAATGAAATGTTGTGTACACCAGGCAATTTTTTTTAGCATTTATGTAATATTGTTGTCATGTTAGTACATTGAAAAACAATGCAGTGATCGCTCATTATAAATCAACGTCATCATCACCAATGTACCATACTCTTAACAGAACGTCGGTGTGGCCGAAGCAGTCTCTTGGCATTGAAGGATGATGTTGGGTGGTCAAAATATTGCCAAATGGTTTGTGGGTGGTTTACCATTGCCTTCGCAGCAGTGACTCGGGGCAGGTATTTGTAAATTGTTCAGGATGCCAGCGATAACTCCTCTTATCTTTGTCAAAGACAACATACGACCTTTAAGGTCCAGCAACAAGCAGTGCTGGCAGACGGGATGCCGAGTTTACTGTCCTTCTGAGGGACGGCACACATTTTGATGCCTCACACCACATGCGAAACACCAGGGTGATAGTTTGTAGTTGGGCCGAGATTCAAACCCAGGCTAGACAGCTCAAAGGTGAGTGTGCATGCCTCTAGGCCATCGTGCCAACCCATGTAATCAACAGCAAGTGCTTAATTACTGCGAGATTGGCTGCACTGCCTCTGGGCAAGATTTCATCATTGCTTTGTTTTATTTCTTTCTGAAGATGCACTTTTTCTGAATCGTCTACTCTCCGGAATATCTCAACTGCAGAAAATGTGCTTTCCAAAGGTTGCTTCATTTATTGTTTTAAATTGATGCAGTTATACTTTTCAAATTGTGAAACAAAAGTTTTAAACCACATTTTCATCAAATTGTGAAACATAAGAGTTAAATTCACTTTGTTTTAGAAACAGATTTCGACTCCAACAAGATGTGAAAAAGGATCAACCCATCACTGGATCACGACTGAATGCCGGTAATTACTTGGTGTATCAGACTAAAGCAATTGCATCCAGTGATACATCTCGCCAGCTCAGCACATCCCCTATCAGATGATCTCATGATAACATGACTTTCACTAACAATCTAAAGTCACGTGAACGTGGGTAGATATGCAGTTCTTCATCTACATACATTTTGATTGTGGATTTTGCATGTCTATTTATTGACTTGGTGACATGTTTTCAGTTAAATTTGGGAAATTGTGTGATTTCCATGTGTGATACCAGTGAAGCAAATCGTGGGGAATTCAAAATGTTCTACAAAAGATATATTCTTGTTTGTCCAAAAGAGGTGAAAAAAAATAGTATAATGAAAGGCACAAGTATATGTGCATGTATATACACAGTTCAATATATATATATATATATATATATATATATATATATATATATATATATATATATATACACATGTATGTATATACACAATTTCAAAACACACCTGGGCCACAAGTGTGCCTCTCTGACCGAGTCATCAGTTGAAGTCCTCAGCATCATCCCGTTTTGGCACTTGAACCTCGATACGGTCAGCTAAGGTGGGCAGCAGGGGCCCATATGCCTCCATATGCAGCAAGTACACTTGGATGCATATGTATCCTACCCCAGTCAGCAAGAACGCACATTACAACAACAACAACAGCAGCTTCCACTCCCAGAATCCACAGCACCGAAAACATATATCGGAGCAACCAACCAACCACCCAGCCTTACAATATGCACCACTCAACAACAAACACACAAAATACGTGCAGAAAAAAGAAACACACATTTCTGTGCTGTCGCCGATGATTCGCTAACAAGTGCTGAAACCGGTCCGGCAGATGAGGGGGTGTGTAGCATTGGGATTCTCATGTGTGAACGTCTTTGTAGTTGTGGAGGAACTCTGGGAATGGTTTGAAACAGCAAAAGGCTTACCTTGCGTAGGCTTTCTTGGTTGCTTCGTGCAACTTCTATGGCTAGAGGTGCATGGGAGGAGAGAGACAGATATATATATATATATATATATATATATATATATATATATTTATATTTTAAATATATATATATATATATATATATATATATATATATTGGGACCATGCACTGTGCAGAGCATTGGTGCTGCTTATGTAGTCTCCTTGGCTATTGGGCACAATCCTGGATGGGTCGCCACTCAACACAGTATACCAGCATGCTGGCACTCATTTTGCCGACCTCGGAAGGACGACAGGCCGAGTAACCCCACCTGGTATTCATTCAACAGCTGAGCAGGATTTGAACTCAGGACCGTAGGATCCAAAGCCGCCACCCTAACCATTAAAGGTCCCATGGCACGCAAAACTTTGTTGATTTATATATTAACTTGACCTTCCTAGTGAAGAAATCACCGTTTTTTTTTTTTATAAAAAATGGGATAATTAGAGCAATATTTCGATCATTTGTGGTGCTTTCACAACTTGATATGCCCCGCCCCTAAAAAAAGTTGACTTCAGCGAATCGCAGCGTTGACGTCACATACAGAAACTAGCATAGAGTGGATTGACTCGAGATCTCTAGAGTCTCGAGTCTAGACTAGTCCGATAAATCCGTCATCCGTCCGACTAGTCCAATAAATCCGTCGTCCGTCCGACTAGTCGATAAATCCGTCGTCCGTCCACTAGGCCGATAATCCATCGTCCGTCCGACTGGCCGATAAATCCGTCGTCCGTCCGACTAGGCCGATAAATCCGTCGTCCGTCCGACTAGGCCGATAAATCCATCGTCCGTCACTAGGCCATAATCCACGTGCTGTAGCTTTTCTTTTAATATTCTCTTTTCTTCATTGTTTTCTACTAGTCCTCTCTCTCTCTCTCTCTCTCTCTCTCTCTCTCCTCTCTCTCCTCTCTCTCTCTCTCTCTCTCTCTCTCTCTCTCTCTCTCCCTCTCTCGTGCAGCCTATGGCTGCTGGTTGCATCATTGGTTGGACGCGGCTATGCCGCTGATGCAGTGTCCCCCTTACCAGTACACTGGTGCACATTTTGCGACCTCGGAAGGATGACAGGCTGAGTCAACCTCCTTGTTGTATTTTAATTCAGCGGCCAACGGGGCTTGAACTCAGGACCCTAGGATCCCAAGCCGCCACTTTAACTACTAAGCCAACACCAGGCTTATTGTTTTCTACTGGTGCTACATGACAACAGTAGGAATAAAATAAA
>CM068964.1:64675147-64690189 GCA_035128595.1 Eptatretus atami
ATACCGATCTATTTATTTACTGTTTTTCTTTTGTTTGCATGTTCTGCTTCTACATTCACAAAACGACAGTTCGTTTATGTGTTTCTTGTGAAGGTTTTCTTCATTGTGCGGACAACAACCATGAATATGGAAACACTGCAGAAACGTTTTGTAAGATTTTTCGAGATCTCAGAACAAGATGTTGAATGTTATGAATTTCTAAATCACGAATTTTTTGGTCGTTCCGCTGCAGTTGCTGTGCAGCACACTTTCCAGTTCTGAAATATCTTTTTTTTCCCCCCAAACAGAAGATTTAATTTTATGGGTCTGAATTTCCAAAAACGCTCCTCAAAGTCTTCTTGCACCCTGTTTCATAACCTTCTTTGTGTGTCTCCTCTTGTGGTTACAACACCACTGCTACTAGCCTCTTCTTCAATGAAATGGACGGTTGGCTGTCATTTCTTGGTTGAATGTATATTTTTATTATCTTAAAAAAAGAAGACAGTTAAAATATATGTTATAAACAAATCTGTATAAACTAAAAACCGTTCTGGCCTAATGACTCACCCTGTGAAGCAATTGTTCGTCAGTGAATGCTTTGTGCAAATTTATGTTATATTGACAAGGGGATAGCCCAACACCTTTTTTTTTCTTTTTTTCTTTTTTTTGCATTATTGAGGGACAGAAAGTGCATGCTTTGATCAACTTAATTAGCTTGGAAAAAAAAGCTTGCCTACCACTGGCTAACAAGAAAGGGTGACGGGAGGCATGCAGCAGATAATGAATGTGTGTGGTTTATTGTTTTTATTCGTTTGGGTATTGTTCTATCATGTGGGGTGGTTTTGTTGTTATATCTGTTTGCTTTTTGGGCTTTATCTGTTGAGCTTATTTTTTTTACAAACAAAGTTCAAAACATCTTGTGGGTCGTGCCAACTTTGGGATCCATCTTACAATGGATCACAATCACTGACAGATCGGAAGATCAATATTCTTTGGAGTCGCCATGTTGCTAAAGTTCATTCTGGCTTCAAGCAATGTTTCCATAATTTGCTTTGATGCTCTATTCTGTAAACGTGAACATCATAGAGGAAGCCAAACACAGAACCATTCGATGCATCTGTTAGTGAATCCTTCTTCAACCGATTGTGTTGCTGTGTCAAGGATTGAAAAAATAAAAAGTTATTTGAATTTTCCTGGGGTTCTGAATTAGACCAGGAACACAATAATTGCAGTTAACCGATTTGAAATTGCCACTCTTTTCATTGAAATGCTGAAAATTAATGTTTAAAAAAGACTTTTCACTTACCAGATTTGTGCTTGCAACGGCAGGTAAAAATACCAGACGAGCACAAACGGGGTCACTGAAAACGCACACACAGCGCATGCACAAAGGGCCTTAGTTAGCATTCATACACCATTTGAAAGTCACGTGTTTCAGAGGACACCATGGCAGTTGTGGTTTGTAAAATTCTGCAGATAAGTTCACAGGGAGTGTGTAAAAGAGGGAAACGGAGAATTTATAAAATTCCACCATATTGGGGTATGTAATCAATTGAGGCTATAAAATAGGATGGAAACGTGCGGGTGTGTTCAGTTACAAAGTTTCTTGTTGAGTGTTCTCACCAGTGTCTGTGAAGCACTCAAGCACACTCTATTCAAAACGGGGTGATAAGGAAATGGCTGCTTGGCAAGCGATAGGTAGCTGCTTCATGGTAACTGAACAACATCCCTGGTGTAAGGTTCATTAATCACTGCTGGGAAAGTTCACAGGTTTTGTCCAATCATTACTTATTGCATTCACATGCATAACCAAATGATCTTATAAAATAACAATATACATATATATCATCATCATCACAAAGTCAACAAAAACATCATAGGTTACCATCAATTATGATATCCCTCTTCTGGAAAGGCAAACACCTTTAGTGATATTATTAGCCCTGTATAAAACAAACTCATGACAAGTTAGTGACCCCATCAAAGGCATTGTTTCCAATTTTCGATTTCCAACCCCCCCCCCCAAAAAGGATGAAAACTGCCATAATGATACGTTACAAGAAGGCAGAGTCGCAGAAATTTAAACTAAAATGTGAGCCAATCAATGCATTGATTAGTTTAGATTAATTTGGACCACCCTTGAAGACCAAAAGTAAGGGACTCATCCCAGACACAGCCATCCTGTGTTGTTTCACTTTGATCAACGGTGAAATCAAACTAATCCTTGTAATAGCAAACAAAGGTATGGGAAACCTTATGCAATGTGTGGCAGATGATCTATGCAGGTGGGCCGGGTTATGTTCGCTGCGCGTACAAACCTTTCAGAAAGAGTTACAGAGATGCTGCTCTGAGTGAGTGCCCAAATGCATGCGAGTGTAGTGGTGCACATAGATTGTCTGTGCTTTATGAACCACATGGAAATACATTTGGGAGTCAAAGAGTGGTTCTTTTACGTGACCCTTCCAAAACGTATGTAAATCATTGCACACCCAGTTTGATCAATTTGAACGTGGATGGGCTGTGACAGACCTTCCCTGTCATAAGTTTCCACATCGGAAGCTGTCATTCTCAACACTCTGCCTTTTCCGTTATTTGCATGTAGATTCCATCACTTATTAGAGTTGGTTGGCCGATGGTATAGATAACACTAAATGCCATGTCGAGTGTGACCTCAAATTAGGCTGAAAGTATAACAGTATTAAACATAATAACTTGGAGCGAAAGCTTCCGGACAAATGACGTCGACTGAAGAAAATACCAGATCACGTAGGATTGTCAATAAAAATCAACTTGACCTTAAGTGAGAGGACAGTGACGTACCTGCTTTGTGGGCCCATCATTGATAAATCGTCCACACATTGTGTTGCCTTTTAATACTGATGAAAACTTGTGATTATAATTAAAACAGTGATTAATAACAAAGATGTTTTGAAAAACAACTTAATATGCTACTGGTGGTGTGCTAGCCAGGTAGTGTGTGCCAACCACAAAAGTCTTTGGACCTCGTTCAATTTCTACACTTGATAATGTATCGTTGAAGCACGTTATCCTTTGGAGGGGATATAAAACCTACTGTCCTGAATGCTTGTGCACCCACTTGTGGTGGTTAAAGATCCCATGCTTTAATATTTTTTTTTTGTCATTAATTGAGCCAGTGCCCAGGTGCGTTTTATGATGAATGAACCATCTTATCTCATTCCTAGTCTGTTAACCATCACAATTCAGCCTATGTGAGTCACAATCTGGTGACATAACGTGAGCGTGTCCGCTGGAGTCTAGGAGGTCAGTGTTTTGAACCCTTGGCCGAGTCATAACAAAGACTTTTAAAATGATACGTGCTGCTTTCATGCTTGACGCTCATTATTTAAATGATAGCATGGTAAATAACATGATTTGGCAATAATAGTGTGTTTTGTGATGGCCTAATGGCCTCCTCCTGTATTGAAGTTCCTTGCAAGGGAATCAAATTATAAGTAATAGATCAAATTGCATATTATAGTTCTATAATGGATCCACAAGTTAGGTAAATGACATGACTCAGGTTATAGCTTATATAATGGTTTGTTTTTCAAACAACACAGACACAGAACCAGCAACAGAGATAAGACTTAAAAACACTTCATTCTGATGGGCCTTGGACGTGTTTGGTGGAGACCTGCACATTGCTCAGTGGAGCCCCAGCATGCCAGCTGCATGTAACTCTGATAAGGCCTCAAAGCAGCTCTAAACATGTGCCGTTTCAAATGTTGGCGGACCTGTGTGCCGAAACCCAGCCCTGATATTAAGCTCGCCTGTTATGTGCTATTACCGCACGGCCAACTCAAAAGCCTTAGAGTCTTCATTTTAGAAATGGGCCCAACAGGTGTTCCGCCCATCACACGAGTGAGACAGGTTGGATCAGCATTCAGAGAAATGTGGGGAGTGCCACCTTGGATGAAAAAAAAAAGAAGACTTTGTTGTGCAGAGGTTCAAGGAAAACTTTCAGCATCGGCCCAAAAAGATGATACACCACTCCCTGGCACAAAGTCTTACTCAATTTATCTGCTCATTGACGAAAACTGTTTCAGCAAACAATTAATTTCTCATAATTCCTTCTAATTGGCTTTTTCCGGTTAGAGGCCTATACAGGATCTGCCGCCTGTTGCTGTCGAAGGGAGATAAAAATGCGATCCAACTGCGATTCATTGCGACGTGGATCAAGGCATGCAATGTGCATTTCAGGAGCCCCATCGGGCCCACTTTATGTTGTCATGTGTCGCTACAGTTACAAACCCTTGCCTGTTCATCTCCACAAACCCTTGCAGCTGCTGTCTAAACATGTTGGCATTCTGTGCAAGCAGGGCATTTCGCACCCCTTGCATTTTTATCTTATATCCCAGCTACACATCTGGCTGCCTCCACCTTGCAGAATCCTCTCTGACTAATTCAAACTATGGCATTGTCCCACATTAATTTGACATCTTTGCTTCTATGTAGATGAACAGCGTAGTCAGGCCTATTAAGCATTCATTTGATAAGATAATACCATGCAAAGAATGATTTCATCTTGTTTGGCCATTGCTTCATACATCTCTTGGCATCTCCCACCTGGCCTGGTGCTATCCATTGCTTGGAGTACTTCAAGGGGATGGACCACCTTCCAAGTACCTGGGATTATAGTACAACTGTAATTAGCCAATACATTTGATCCACCTCAATGGACTCAATTGATGAAACTGCCTCCATGGACCCAAGGTAATTGGAACACCCCAAAAATATTTATGGCCAGAAACCACCCTAAGCCACTCAAAATGATGGACCATCAAGTACTAAGGTAATGACTCAAAATTACCTGTCAAATCAGATCTTTCACTTTTACAACTTCATAGCCAACTGCACACTTGTCACTTTTTGGCCTACTTATCAAGTGTGTTGCCTCCAGAACATTGGTATTATTCTTCCACTTTATATCATGATTCTCTAAACATGTGTAAGGAAATATAATAATGTGTATAATGGTCACGAGTTACATTGATAATATATTGGAATAAAGTTTTGGTCCATCGCATTGTTTATAGCTTGTAGCTTACCATAATCCTCACTTGGTTGCTGCTGGATTTCAAGTTTGAAATGCTCATATAGTGTCTTTATTGTCCAGGATATGATGATGTAAAAGCTCCACAATAAGCCTTAAGATAATGGCCAAAAAAAATCCAAGCAAATGCTTTAAAACAATCTTATTAGTTACACAATTATATTTACATCAAATATATAAATAAAGGAAAGGCAGTGGTCTGACTGAATTTGTTGTGTTTGGTTCCAAATTGACAAGGTAGCTGGAGCTGTAAGAATCAAGTAATGATGAAGTTATGTTCGAAGAATCTGGAGAGAAAGAGTGATCTCTTGAAGATTGGAGCAAATAGCACAATTGTGCCCTTGGTCAAGAGGAAGGGAGACTCTTATTATGTTCATCTTGCAGAGGAGTTAAACTTTGTGAGCTTGGCATTGAAATGTTAAAACGGTGTTTGAAAGAAGACTAAGAAAATGGTAAATATCGGTAACATTAGAAATTATTCCCCATCTGCACGAGATCAAATCTATGAAGTTTAACGTTTCAATTGATGAAGCGTTTCAGAGAAATTAATTTTTAGCCGCGTCTCGCAAGGCGAGACAGTCTCTATGGAGCTCGGGCGTTGTTGTTGTTCTTCTTCTTTTCTTCTTCTTCTTCTGACAAAACCTTTCGGACTCGGCTCTTTATATACCAGGGATCCGGATCTCCTTAAATACTAAACCACCTGTACACATCCTCGCATTGAGGGTGCCTTTTGAGAGTGTCTATCATGAACTTTTAAATATATTCGGACATTTGCTTTTAGTTTCGAAAAGTTCACGGTACTATTAAAGATTATTCCATTTAATGTATTTGCAATTTCTAAATACACTATTTTCTCCTTCATGAACGACAATCGGTCCATGACGGGTGTCGTATTGGCTCAAATCAAGGCACATACGAAATATCGAAGTTTGTTTGTTGTTTTTTTGGTTTTTTGTTTTTTTCTTCTTCTTCTCTCTTTTCCTCTTCCTCTTCTTCTGGTGAAGACAAACCTTTAGGATGCGGCTCTTGGACACATTTGTCCTTGTATTTAAGATTGTTGTTCCAATCCAATATGGCTGCAGGAAACCATGTGACATAAATTATCATGAACACCCTGGGTATCCAAGGCTTGCGGGAACACATGGTGAAGTTTCGCTCAATCTGTCAAGCCGTTCTGGAGAAGTTTCAAAGGTTATCTTTCAAAAAATACAAAGCTGCCAAAACCATGTACCTATGACACCATAGTGGAGAAACTTTGTTCCTCATGGATAGCGAACATACCTGTAAAGTTTAGCCGAAATCTGTCAGCCATTTCAGAAAGAAAAATTGCTTTGAACTTTTTTATGTTAAAAAAAAAGGCTGCCCAAACCACATGACTGATGAGTCATCATTGGTTTTTTTTCCTCCATAACAATTTAGTCCTAGATGACCCTCAAAACTTTTCATTACTGATCGCATAAAGTGTACGACGTATTCAATGATAATGTCATAAAGAAGCCACCCATGACATCATCAAAAAAAAATCACAATTGTTTCCTAAGGGTTGTATACTTCCACATGTACCAAGTTTCAATTTTTTTTACATGGAGTGCCTCCGTGAGATAGAGGCAGTGCTGATTAAACCTTAGGCAGACAAGGCATGTGCCTTAGGGCCAGCCAAAAATTTGGGCCACAAACTTGCAATCTAAGGCTCTAGTAAACTGTAAAGCAAAGTCCAAATCTGTACGTGTTTTGTCATGCATATATTCATGACACTGCAAATTGTATAGAGGGATTAAATAAACTATTTTCTTTTCACATTAAAGTATTTGTCTTTTTTTGTATTAAATATTTTGTTCTTGAATCAGTTCATCATTTGCCTGGGTGTCCATTTCCATGAGCCCTGAGATCTAATTTAACATATTTTCAGCCATTCTCTAAAATTTCAAAAGGCCTTAGGGCCAGCGAAGGCTTAATCCGGCTCTGCGATAGAGGTTTCTAATTTTTTGACTTTTTCCAACATGGCTGCCACACCAGTGACCTATGAACATCATCATTATGCAATGAGTCAGTTGCACCTATGTGAAAATTTTTGTGTCAATTGGATAAGCGGAAAATTGGCAGATAAAAACAGAGAAAACTGGCACATGACGGACGTACGTATGACCGTACGTATAACCCAAAAACATAAGCCTCGGTGACTTTGTCAGTGGAGGCATAACCAGAGAGTTGGTGTCAAAACCACCCAATGCTCCGCCTGTTTATACATTTTATCGTTTTTAAAAGACGTAGTCTAATAATATTTTTTATAAGCATTGCAGTGAAGTCTGCATCAAATAATTTAAAGCAATATATGTATTTTTATATGCAAATTCAGTAAAAAAAGTTGGTAGATTAAAAACATTAGAAAGCGGAAATAACTTGCACAAAAACTTATAATTTCACGCTCACGCTGAGCGCTCACACTCACGCGGGGTATCGCTATAGCTCTCTGTTCTTCGAACAGGCGAGCTAAAAATGAAAATGCAATAGAAGAGAAAGGTTTACATGTCAACGTCAATAAAATGAATTTATGGCGTGAGTGGTGAAGAGGAGAAGGCGAAAGAAAAGTAGACAAGGCCTTGTTCGATACGCCGGAAAAGGAGTTGGAAGGAATTTGATTCAACGTGGCGCAGTATATAATGGTGACACAAAAAGGTGCAGTAGGATCATCGGAAATTTGGGACAAAAGCTGGATTTTTCAAATGTAAAAGATGTAATTATCAATCATTTCAAGAAAAATATGAACCAAAAATAAATGCCCTGAATTTAATTGAGAAAAGGTCAAAAGACTGTTACTTGGAACCTGATAGAGCTCTGAGTAAGAGAATAATTAGTCATTAGATCAAAAATAAAAGCCTGGAAATAAAATGAGACAATCGGTGGAATCATGAACGAGAACATTCCATTATCTGTTAAAAGTTAAAGAGTGTTTTTTTTTGAAAGTCTGCTATCAGGACCGTATCCGATGACTTGAAGCGAAATGGGGGCCAACGGCGGATCGAAGATATAAGAACTAATGGAATAGCAGAGATGAAGAATATTATGATGGAGTATGAATGGATCATCTCTGAAAGAAAGATTCCAAGCTCAGAAATCAAGAAGAGATTAAAATAAATACAATAAAGAAAGAAACTTCGAAGAGAAAAGTTGTTGGTCTGTTCATGTGCAACGAAGGTCATTAGGATGAAACTGAAAAGAAAACCAATCAGGCCGTGGTAAAAGGAAGAAAGCGATGAGACATCCTAAAGAAGACACGGATGAACTGTCATAAAAAGATGGTGGAATGTTTGGTTTTGCATGAAACTACACAGTGGATAGAAACCCTGTGGAAAGAATGCCATCATTTGACCAACACCCTGAAAAAGGGGAAAATGGTCACAAAAACTGTTCGTTGCGTTGGTATTTCATTAGCTTGCATCAGTTCTGCTTGAAACAGGCACGCAGCACGAGATAGCCCAATCAAACTCGGAGCGACCCAGGACCCCTCACATTTAGATATTGGGCGTTCTTGACTTTGTGAAGGCCAGGGTCAGGCAGTCTTCATCATGTGTTTTATTGTATGTGGAGGCGGGCCTGGCAGAGATTGCAAGGTGTCGTGCATGTATTGTCGTTCGTCGTCGTTCTTGTTTTATAGTTTAATACAACAATGCATCCTTTCTTTTAAGGCTTTAACGATAACTTTAGGCCAAGGTAAAAGGCTCGTTGTACTTCAAGCTATGCATATTAAACCACTTCGACATCAAACATCCAGGTAGTGTTGCGTGAGAAGAAAAGCCAAATTTCATGGACAGAGTTTAATATTCTAAAAATATTTCTTAACAATGTCCACGGAAAAACTTTTCTTTATCCGTTAAGTGTCTCCAGCAGGCAGGCTCAAGTGTTGGTTGATAATTCAGGAAAATTCTTAAAGAAAAAGGATCACAATCTCCTTTCCTTAACTGCACTATTTATGAATGAAATGTTGTGTACACCAGGCATTTTTTTTAGCATATTGTAATATTGTTGTCATGTTCTAGTACATTGAAAAACAATGCAGTTGATCGCTCATTATAAATCAACGTCATCACACCAATGTACCATACTCTTAACAGAACGTCGGTGTGCCGAAGCAGTCTCTGGCATTGAAGGATGAGTTGGTGGTCAAAATATTGCAAATGTTTGTGGTGGTTTACCATTGCCTTCGCAGCAGGACTCGGGGCGGGTATTTGTTAAATTGTTCAGCGAGTGCCAGCGATAACTCTCTATCTTTGTCAAAGACAACATTACGACCTTTAAGGTCCAGCAACAAGCCAGTGCTGGCAGACGGGAGCCGAGTTTGTTTACTTGGTCCTTTCTGAGGACGGCACACATTTTGATGCTCACACCAACATGCCAAACACCAGGGTTTGCATAGTTTGTAGTGGGGCCGAGATTCAAACCCAGGCTAGACCAAGCTCAAGGTGAGTGTGCATGGCCTCTAGGCCATCGTTGCCAACCCATGAATCAACAGCAAGTGCTTAAATACTGCAAGATTGGTGCACTGCCTCTGGGCAAGATTCATCTTTGCTTGTTTTATTCTTTCTGAAAGATTGCACTGTTTCTGAATCGTTCTACTCTCCGGGAATATCTCAACTGCCAGAAAAGTGCTTTCAAAGGTTGCTCATTTATTGTTTTAAATTGATGCAGGTTTATACTTTTCAAATTGTGAAACAAAAGTTTAAACCACATTTCATCAAATGTGAAACATAAGAGTTAAATTCACTTTGTTTTTAGAAACAGATTTCGACTCCAACAAGATTGAGAAAAAGGATCAACCCATCACTGGATCACGGACTGAAATGCCGGTAATTACTAATGGTGTATCAGACTAAAGCAACTTGCATCCAGTGATACATCTCGCCAGCCTCAGCACATCCCCTATCAGATGAATCTCATTGATAACATACTTTCACTAAAACCAATTCTAAAGTCACGTGAACGTGGGTAGATATGCAGTTCTTTCATCTACAACATTTTGATTGTGGATTGCAGTCTAATTTATTGACTGGTGACATGGTTTCAGTTAAATTTGGGAAATTTGTGGATTTTCCATGTGTGATACCAGTGAAGCAAATCGTGGGAATTCAAAATGTTCTAACAAAAGATATATTCTTGTTTGTCCAAAAGAGCGGCAAAAAAATAGGTATATGAAAGGCACATATATGTGCATGTATATACACAGTTCAATATATATATATATATATATATATATATATATATATATATATAATATATATATATATATATACACATGTAGTATATACACAATTTCAAAACACACCTGGCCACAAGTGTGCCTCTCTATGACCGAGTCATCAGTTGAAGTCCTCAGGCATCACCCGTTTTTGGCACCTTGAACCTCATACGGTCAGCTAAGGTGGGCAGCAGGGGCCCATATGCCTCCATATGCAGCAAAGTACACTTGGATGCATATGTATCCTACCCCAGTCAGGCAACGAACGCACATTACAACAAACAACAACAGCAGCTTCCACTCGCCAGAATCCACAGCACCGAAAAAACATTATATCGGCAAGCAACCAACAACCACCAGCCTTTACATATGCACCACCAACCAACAAACACACAAAATACGTGCAGAAAAAAAAGAAACACACATTTCTGTGCTGTCGCATGAATTAACGCATAACAAGTGCTGGAAACCCGGTCCGTCCAGATGAGGGGTGTGTTAGCATTGGGATTCTCATGGAACGTCGCTTGTAGTGTGGAGGAACTCTTGGGATTGGTTTGAAACAGGCCAAAAGGCTTACCTTGCGTAGGCTTTCTTGGTTGCTTGTGGCAACTTCTATGGCTAGAGGTGATGGCGAGGAGAGAGACAGATATATATATATTATTATATATATATATAATATATATATATTATATATATATATATATATATATATATATTGCGGACCATGCACTGTGCAGAGCATTGGTGCTGTTATGTAGTCTCCTTGGCTATTGGCACAACCTGATGGGTCGCCACTTCCACACAGTTATACCAGCATGGCCTGGCCACTCATTTGCCGACCTCGAAGGACGACAGGCGAGTTAACCCCACCTTGGTATCCATTCAACAGCTGAAGCAGGATTTGAACTCCAGCGACCGTTAGGATCCAAAGCCCGCCACCCTAACCATAAATCCCATGCACGCAACTTTCTTGGTTATTTATATATTAACTTGACCTTTCCTAGTGAAGAAATCACCCGTTTTTTTTTTTTATAAAAAATGGGAATAATTAGAGCAATATTTCGATCATTGTGGTGCTTTTCACAACTTGAATGCCCCGCCCCTAAAAAAAGTGACTTCAGCGAATCGCAGCGTTGACTCATCATACAGAAACTAGCATAGAGTGGATTGACTCGAGAATCTCTAGAGTCTCGGTCTAGACTAGTCCGATAAATCCGTCATGCCGTCCGACTAGTCAATAAATCCGTCGTCCGTATCCGACTAGTCGATAAATCGCGTCGTCCGACTAGGCCGATAAATCCATCTCCGTCCGACTAGCCGATAAAAATCCGCTCGTTCGTTCCGACTAGGCCGATAAATCCGTCGTTCCGTCCCGGACTAGGCCGATAAAATCCATTCGTCTTCGTCCGACTAGGCCGATAAATCCGACGTGCTGTAGCTTTCTTTTAATATTTCTCTTTTTCTTCATTGTTTTTCTACTAGTCTCTCTCTCTCTCTCTCTCTCTCTCTCTCTCTCTCTCTCTCTCGCTCTCTCTCTCCTCTCTCTCTCTCTCCTCTCTCTCTCTCTCTTCCCTCTCTCGTGCAGCCTATGGCTGCTGGTTGCATCATTGGTGGGACGCGGCTATGCCGCTGATGCAGTGTCCCCCCTACCAGTTACACTGGTGCACATTTTGCCGACCTCGGGAAGATGACAGCGCTGAGTCAACCTCCTGTGTATTTTTTAATTCGAGCGGCCAACGGGGCTTTGACTCAGGGACCCTAGGATCCCAAGCCCCCACTTTAACTACTAAGCCAACACCCAGGCTTATGTTTCTGACTTTGTGCTAATGACAAACCAGTAGAAAAAATAAATAAAAATGCAACAGAACGTCAGATTATCGGAGCTACTCTAAGACAATTGTATCGCAAGGCTGTGTTCGCACAACAAGTTTTCATCGTATCTGGACAGCGAGATTACTTCTTTTATGCCGCGGAGAGCGATACGGCCGATGACATGGCTGGCCTTGATATTTCTGATAATTAGCAGTATGCAAGTCGAATTTAACTTATTGAATTACGGAATAGATTTAGTCAACCAAGGTTTTATTGCCAAGTCTTCCTTCGATGTCTTTCCGATCATAATTGAACTCCGGGAATTTCATCGCCATTTTTCTCTGCTTGCCCTGCCTTCGGGCTCGAACTGCTTAAGGCCCGTACTTCATTCCAGCTGCCTGAACTTCACCTTCCGCGACTACGTTATCCGACATTCTCCATCTGATTCAGACCAAAATCCCTTCATTCTCTCACACTCACTGTCGCTACCAGACAAATGAAAGAAAAAAAAAACTCCATGTCATCCATTTATTCAAAAAACCAAATGTTCGATTTGTTTAAAGCAGAAATGAACGAAGCGATTGAGTCGACCAATCAAAGATGCGGAAACACACAGGAAGCCAATAGAATTCACGTTAGACCACCAACGCCGAGTAATTTACGTGCCAAGCCTTTGTAATCCTTGTAGTTGACTCATGTGGGTTACGCCCCTTTCAGGAGAATTTTTAGGGGCTTCCCGAAGACGTATGTTTTTTAATTTTACATTTTACAGAATGAGTATTGTGAAAAAACATTGTCAGATCTGAAATCACGATGAAAAACTCCTATCGGACATATATAGATGAAATTTCAGTACTTTTGCGTGTCAGGGGACCTTTAAGCCAACACCAGGCAATTATATATACGTATATATGTATATACATACAAGGTGTGTTCAAAAAGTATCCAACCTTAATTTTTCGTGCGTAAACAAATGAAGCTAGGGATGGGCGTGGTTTGGTGCACGTATGTAGGCGATCCTAATCGTATGCGTGAATATTTCCTGCCTGCAGAAGCTGTCAGTCGCCGACAGACCGCCGATGAGTGAGGAAGTGTAAGTGAGCGCCGTCGGATTTTTGTTTTTGACAAAATGACGGAAAAACTTGAACAACGCTACTGCATCAAATTTGTGTAAAGCTGTGGCGATTCCCAAGTGGAAACATCCGCAAGATTCAACAGGCCTTCGGGAACGAAGCAATGGGCACCACACAGATAAAGAGAGTGTACAACCGCTTCAAAGATGGTCGCACATCAGTGGAAAGTGAAGCACGTTCTGGTAGGCCCTCAACATCCCGAAATGAGATAGTCATTGACAAGTGAGGACCCTGCTGATGCAGGATCGTCGAATCACGATCAGAGAACTTGCAGACGAGGCGGGCATCAGCATTGGATCCGGTCATTCCATGGTGACTGAGGATTTGGGCTTAAGGAGAACCTCAGCGAAGTTCGTGCCAAAGCTGCTAAAGGCGTCACACTTGACGATTAGCCAGCGTATGCCGACTGATGAAAAATTTGTCTAAAACGCTGGCACACGTCGAATACGTTATGGGTAATGTTTTGTATACGTTAAGAGCACGCTGAAAAACACTGCCATAAGTCGTAGTACGCTGGCTTTCATCGTTGTACTTTGCGGTTGTCCTCAAATTTTAGCATGCTTGAAATTTTACGACGTATGCCAGCGTATGACTCACACGTTCCGCTACGCTGGCCATAAGTTGTAGGCACGTTATGCGATCGTTGACACATGTCGACACACGCTACTTGTAAGTTACTCATAAGTCGAACACGTGAGGTAATGCTTAGCGTACCAAAACTTATTTCTAACCTATGAGTAACGTGCTTTGAACCTATGTGTAACGTACCTCCAACGCATATTGACGTATGTAGATGATATTTGATTGACGTCTTCCGGACGACCACAGAACTTACTGAACGCGTTTCTAATTTACAGCTACCGTATAATGGCGTATTGGCAGCGTTTAAAAAAAAAAACAACAATAACTTTCGATATTTCGTCACGTGCCGTTACGTCACGTCCAATTGCCTCTTCAGTTGCTCATGTCTTATTCTTAGTTCCTCCTCTGTGAATATTTTCTGTTGAGGATATTGTCACGTCGACGTCGAAACTTAAAAGCAAATGTCCGAATATATTTAAAATTCGTGATAGACTAAAAATAGAAATAAAAATAAAAAAACAACAACAACAAAACTTCAGATATTTCGTCACGTGCCTTCACGGAGCCAAGGAGAAAAAAAAAATGTGCCTTGACGGAGAAAATAAGTTTCGGGTATGCTAAACATTACCTCGACATGTTCGACTTATGAGTAACTTACAAGGAACTTGTGTCGACGTGTGTCAATGATCGCATATCGTGCCTACAACTATTCCCAGCGTAGCGGAACGTGTGAGCCATACGGCGAGTACGTCGTAAAATTTTCAGCATGCTTGATTTCACGACGTACGAGACGTACCACGAATATGACAGCATACCTCATCGTTTTCAGCGTGCTCTTAACGTATACACAACTTACCATACGTAATCGATGTGTGCCAGCTTGGTTCGGCAAATTTTTCATAGGTCGGCATACGCTGGCTAAATCGTCAAGGTGTGACTGCGATGTTGACACTTCCAATTCTAGGCGGTTATGATTAAAGGTTTTAAATCTCTCAGGTTTCTCTCTCAGGTTTTTAACAGGCTACGCCTGTTAAATTTCTCTCAGGTTTTTACAGGCTACGCCACGAGTTCGTCGCGATACGTGCAGCGCGCTGTGCTAAGTTAAACTATCGTTGGGCATAGGTTGTGAACGCCGACAACAGGCTAAGCATTCTTTGGTATGTTATCTTTAAGACAACGAAACGTTCTGTGCCTGTTACTAATATGTTATGCATACGACCAACACGTTA
>CM068964.1:64705807-64725211 GCA_035128595.1 Eptatretus atami
GAAGTTTAGCGCTATTGAAGCAGTCTTACACATCACCCTTATACACCACTATATATATATATAGCATGTCCAAGTACTGCAAAATGTAAGTGTTTGGGAAGTGACAAGAAGGTGATTTGTGTTCTTCAGTGTTCAAGTGTATAATTCAATTTAAATTAAATAAAAATTTTAAAAGTCATGTTAATATTTTCTTTTTTAATAATTCCAGAATTTATTGCCATTGACGCAGTGTCAATTACATAACCTTATCAATCTTGTCACATTAGTTCTTTGTGCCTATTGTTTGTGTCCTTTATAATGCCTTTAAAAACAGTAAGTTTCCTGTTTGGAATGATTTTCAATTATGTTTGAATGCCAGGCAGACAGACTAACAAAAATCTCACTTCTCTCTGCGTATGTGTGATTGGAGACAAATTGCTGTAAAACAGCAGGTTTGTTTTCCTATTCATGTTCAAAATATAACATTTAATTTAAATAAGTTGTTCCTCGATCATAAACTGACGTTTACAGATGGACGGAAGGAAATGAACCGAATGTTTAACCCCGTTTTTCGCTTCACATGTGTGTGGTGTTGTGGGGGGGGGGGGGGAGAGGTGTACAGAGCATAATCCCAACATGCAACACCAGCTCAATTGTACCAGAAGGCCCAAATTACCCATGAGCATGAATATAATGGAAGCATAACTTACGGAAGTACAAGAAAAGTGACAGAAAACAATGTTGCAAATGATCAAATCAATCTTTAATTAGGTCATCTCTTCGAGCATGACCTAATAATATTGGTGTTGAGAGGAGAGGTGACGATCCGTCCGTGCCGTCCGTTTCACAATGAAGTTGAAGCGGGAGATCTGGGCATTAGTGATCCTGATAGAGGTCGATGAGACGTACACGATGATATGACTTTCAAGGTCACGAAGGTCAAGGTCACGAGGCCTTTAAGTTGCGAAAATGACGATTTTCAAATTCTATCTCCTCTGCCATTTCTCAAGCGATCTTGAATTTGATTGTGGCATATGAATCTATGGGACAATATCTAAATTTTGGTCGGGCCGGATTTTCGATATTCGCTTTCGTTTTCGTGTCACGTGACTTCAAAGTTGGCAAAAAATGCGAAAATGACGATTTTCAAAATCTATCTCCTCCTACATTTCTCAAGTAATCTTGAATTTCTTGTGGCATATGAATCTATGGGACAATATCTAAATTTTGTCAGGCCGGATTTTCGATATTCGCTTTCGTTTTCGTGTCACGTGACTTCAAAGTTGGCAAAAAATGCGAAAATGACGATTTTCAAAATCTATCTCCTCCTACATTTCTCAAGCGATCTTGAATTTGATTGTGGCATATGCATGTATGGGACAATATCTAAATTTGGTCAGGCCGGATTTTCGATATTCGCTTTCGTTTTCGTGTCACGTGACTTCAAAGTTGGCAAAAAATGCGAAATGACGATTTTCAAAATCTATCTCCTCCTACATTTCTCAAGCAATCTTGAATTTGATTGTGGCATATGAATCTATGGGACATATCTAAATTTGGTCAGGCCGGATTTTCGAATTTCGCTTTCGCGTCACGTGACTTCAAAGTTTGCAAAAACTGCCCTACCTTCAGGAGGCATATATTCTCTACTGGGCATGGTAAAAGTTAGTGAATGGTGTCATTGCATAGCAGCTGACCTTGTATATTATATTTCTACATTTTCCGCCGAAAGTGCAAAAGTTTCAAAACCCGAAATGTAAACGTCGGCATTTATTTTCAAAATATAATTTCGTGCACGCGCGCCAAAATGCCGAGTCATCTTAACCAAACTGCGCAGTTCGAGCTGCGCAGTGGAGCTGCGCAGTGGAGTTGCGCAGTGGAATGCGCAGTAGTCTTCGTCATAACTGAACATTGAGAACTTGTGGTATTATTTCTCGCAGAGATGACCGTCACTCCCGCACGGGCGTAATTTATTTAACTATTGATATTTCTTGCCACCATTTAAGGTTAAACTTTATATTAAATCCCACTTTTGTTTTTTGTTGTTGTTGATGTCCACACCAATCAGTCATCTCGTTTCACCAAGCTCGTTGTAGCGACTTGTTCGCCAACACGAGTGGAAATAATAAATACTACGACTGTTTCTTGTACTCCTACTTCTTCAAAGTCCATAATTATTCACATCTTGTTGTGTCGGATAGGGAATATTTTTAGCCCAAGTCTTTCACAAACCGAATGGCCAGGCCGTATGTTTGAATGAGGATGCTGAAATTTGTAATTTTGGCCAGGGTGCAGGCGATAGATAACTCACCTACTCTTCCCAAAAGACACAGTGGAATATTTAATGTACATGAAGTAATGCCAGCAGATGGGATGTTCAGCTTAACATCCATCTGAGGAAATGCACTATTTGTGATGCAATGCCCCTCCTGTGATGCACCAATCTGAGAGGTTATATTTAGTTCAGGAATCAAATCGAGGCAACTCAAAGGTAAGTGTGCCACCTCTACACCATTCTGTGCAAGTGACGGAAATAACATATTCCCTCAGCAATACTCATTTGAATGGTGTTTTGATAATATAAAGACAAACATTATGGACATTGAGATCTTTATCATATTTCATCAAAAGTTGAAAAAGGCAACATATCTGTAGTCAGTCATGAACAGTGTAATAATAAATACTTTCTTAATGACCGACTTGTTTTTAGAAAATAATTCCATAATGAGGACTCCATGTCATTCACGACCAGAGGAAAGTAACAACTTTGAGCATGTCTTTTGGAACTTTCATAACTTTTTTTCATTCTCAAGTGAATCTTTGGGATTAACATGTGGATAAATAAATAATTGACACACATAGTTTGAACTCTGATGCAAAACAAATCAAGGAATTTTATGACTATGTACAACACTATTTAATGGAATGTGAACACACATTGGCCTGTTTGGTATTGTCATCTCATCAGGCAACTTGTATGACGTTTACATTCCCGGTTCAAATTCCATATGCTGTGTTGATTTATACATTATCTTCCTATCTACTTGCAATTCGTTTAAAATTCCACTCATATTCTTGTTTTATGTGTGATTTATTTATGCACATTCGACTCGTTGAGTTTTAAAGCAATGAAAAGCAAACAAATAGAAACAACATAGTAACAGAATCAACTTACACATTTTCTTCAATGTCATTCTTCCCTCCAGGTTTTCAAGACAGCTTTTCACCATCTCAGATTGTTCTATATCATATCAGATTGTCCCAAAACCATGATCTTTTCTGCCCTCATTAACCCCCTCCCTTTCCCCCACCCACCCCAATCCCTCCTCTTTCGAAATTTCCAGTTTTTCCCTCCTGTAAGTTTCTTTCTGCAACCATCTTGTCCACTTTTTGCATCCTCTGCTGCCCCCCATTCCTTTAAATCTGCCTCTATCTTGGCCTTCAACTCTGCTCTTGGTGTTTCCCCCTCTCTCAGCTGCTCCTTTTGTCCTGTTGTGTCCTGATCCGTTCAGTGCACAAACACTATCTTGTCCATGAGCCGCGACTGTTTACAAAAAACCCCCCAAATAAACCGATGCATTTCGTTTGCAGAATGGAATTTCAAATTGAAACACAAATTTAGATTCTCAAGAATGCATTTGTGGTCGAATTTTAAACGTGCTCCAATGAAGAAACAATAACTTTTGTAAAAGTTTTGATGTCGACAGATAAGCTTAGATTAATTGTAAAACGTAAAATGCTCCAGGTTTTTATTGATCTTCATCCTTTTGTGTTTAGCAATCATCTACTACTACTAATATATGCCTGGTGTTGGCTTAATGGTTTGGGTGGTGGGCTTGGGATCCTAGGATCCTGAGTTCAAATCCCACTTGGCTGTTGAATTAATACTAGGTGGGGTTGACTCTGCCTGTCATCCTTCTGAGGTTGGAAAAATGAGTGCCAGCTTGCTGGTATCCTGAGTTGGAGTGGCAACCCGTCCAGGATTGTGCCCAATAGCCAAGGAGCCTGCTTAGGCAGCACTAATGCTCTGCACAGAGTGTGACTACTACCACCTCTTTAACAGCCCCAATTATTTACACCTTATTATGGGGTCTGCCAGGAAATTTTTCTAGTCCAAGCCTTTCAGGAACAGTTAGGTCTGACATTTTATTGAAGGTGGCAGAAATTTGGAGTTTTGTTCAGCAAGCCGATGATAACTCACCGACTCTTCACAAAAGACGCCATGGGGGATTTGACTTCCACCGACGAATGAAAGCACACGGTCATCCAGCTTAACGTCCATCCGAGGGATGGCTCACTTTATAATACAACGCACTCCCTGTGATGCACCAATCATACAGTTTCTATTTGCCTTTTTACATAGCTTTTACTCTGATGAAGGGTTAAAGCCTGAAACATCAGCTTCTCATTCCTTTTCATAGCAGTTATCATTCCTCAATCAACATTCCATTGATTCCTTCCATGGTTCTACCTGTCCACCAACACAGATTGACACGAGCCTTCACAAACAAGACTAGATCTTCATTCTAGTTTATACTCTGATTGGGAATCAAACCCAGACTAGACAGCTCAAAGGTATGTGCACTACCTCTGCACCCTTCTGTCGGACTTGGACTCCTGTTGTACAAGATATTTGTAGTATTAACTGTTACCTCATCTTAAAAGCCTGTAACTACCCACATTATCTCAACAGTCTTTTCCATAGTAGAGGTGTACGTAAAAAAACAGGTAGTCGGATCAATGCAATGATTTCATGCAACATTAATCAGCAGGCTATGGTGTAATGAAAATAACATAGTTCAGTTTGATATGATGAATGATGTAATGAATTTGAATGAGTTTGATTCTAAACAAACTTGCCTTGTAAATTGATAGTCCTTGAAATTTGTGAAGCACACCTTGTATTGGTTCAAAAAGTACTACAGGTGCACCTGGGTGTAACTAAATACACGGCCTTCTGAAACAGCGTTTACCTCCATTGTTGTTCATACGCTACTTTTTTCTTTTCTCTCGCATCTCCAAAAAATTCTTGTAAAGCGCATTCACCGCTGCCAAGGGTGGGAAAGGGCACCCTCTGGGTGATATCAAACTCCTTTTCCATTACTCACCAAACTATTATCAACTGCACATTGACTATTGTGCCCGTCACTCAGGCTGACGCCGAATGCACCTCCACACTGTGATATCTCTTACAAAAAAAATCTCCTGGGATTTCTCATGAAATCTCATAAGTAATTTTCAAGGGTACTTCCTGATCGTACTGAGTATTCCTGGCTGTCTCACTTATTAGCATCATGTCAAGATTAAAATCTGAACTCTTCTATGCACTTTGGAAAAGTGTGGATTTGCATATCAAAGGCATCATGGGATAGCCACGTAGCTGCATGAAACTTTTCTGTGGATTTCAGGAAACTTTATTGAACTCTTTATCCGAAAATATGGTGCAGAGGTAGTGTACTTAACCTTTGAGCTGTCTGTCTAGTCTGGGTTTGATTCCCGACTCGGCTATAAATTGTCGGATCAGTGTTTCACAGGCAGGGTGTCGCATGACGATGTGTGCCATCCCTCGGATGGACGTTGGGTGTCCGTCCCATCTGGTAGCATTAGTTGGTAGACGTGAAAGAGCCCATGGTGTCTTACATGAAGAGTAGGTGAATTATCGCCAACTCCTTGAACAAATTACTAATTCCTATGCAAATCACCTTCAGTTGAACGTCAGGCTTTGCCAGCCCATTCGTGAAAGGCTTTTGCTAAACTTTCCATGGCTGACCCCACAAGAAGGTGGGAATAATTGGGGCCGTTAAAAAAGTAGTAGTAGTAGTAGTAGTAGGTGTAGCAAACTCGATTTAATGTAATCCAAGTAGGCATAATTTCTGTTCTGCCACCCATATCCTAACCTGCCAATGCAATGGGTATATTTGGAGTACCAAATGGAACCTTTTCAATCAACTCACCTGAAAGATTCTTTTCATCCAAAGTTCAAGGTTCATGGAAGAGTTGAACAACAAAGGATGAGAGGTAAGTACACTAACAATGCGGCAGATAAAAACAGGCAGACGACTCCTATAAAAAAAAGTGATTTCTATTTCCCTATCCATGCTGAAGACCCTAACTGCTGAAAACATTGGGGGGGGAGGGGGTGGATTCTCCAAACATTTGGATTATGTCTGGGCGGTCGGGATTTTGGGTTCCATGGCCTCCAACAAAAGCGCATGGCCCACTAATTTTCGCAGCTTGGTATCCGTGATTGTACATCGGATTTGTGGGGCCTTCATCCGCCTGATCCAGGGCTTTGCAAAAAATCGCTACAAAGAGAGTACCGAATGAAACATCTCTCCATCTCAGCCATGACCTCATGTTCAGCATGAGACGCCTTTGCTGGAACAGCACATGCAGCGATAAGAACCTAACAAAAGCCGTTACAGGATTGAGTATAACGGAATTAGACAGGAATAATCATAGTTCACAGCATGATCTTACTAACACCTCCTCTTACAGCCATATTACCCTTATTGTGTGTGTGGATAACACACTGAGTGAGCTGAACTCTGTGCCAACTTCCTCGTGCCCCCCTCCCAACCCCCTATTAAAAAAATAACTCGAGATAACTCGCTCTTTATCGATCCATGCGAGTTCTTATTTCTTGAGAATCTCAAGCAAAGCAACATCAATCCAGGGTAATATATTCATATGTAGTTTGTCTTGTTTTTTTTCTGAGAGAGAGGGGAGAGAGAGAGAGAGAGAGAGAGAGAGAGAGAGAGAGAGAGAGAGAGAGAGAGAGAGAGAGAGAGAGAGAGAGAGAGAGAGAGAGAGAGAAGAGAGAGAGAGAGAGAGAGAGAAATGATATGTTCCTTTCCAGGTGTCGTCCTTTCATCAAAGCTGTCTCGAGAGTCGTCATTGAACTTCAGAGAGTTTTGAAATCATCCTTGAAAAGGTGTGTGGAAAGTGACCCCCAACTCTATTTGACCTAGTGACAGAATGGCACGTCAGTAAAAAGTTTGAGCAAATACATCATGGGATGTAAAATTCTTGTTGCATTCCGTACAACCCTCAGACATTGCTCTCAATACAACCTGGGTGGAGTGAAACATGAAGCCGTGTCCACAATGAGCCGCATCTCATAATCTTCTCAAGGTGGCTTTCATTTCAGAGTTCTGACTCAGCTCTAACCTGCGTGAGCATATGGAGTCGTTGGGCAATGGCTGACAGTCAAGCCACACTCTAATTGTGTTGTGGTTCCAAATAAGACATGACGAGCTAATCTGTACCGGATCACTTTTGTTTTTCTTCCTGAAAGAAGAACTTTACTTTGTTCCTTTTTCTGTTCATCAAAAAGTTTAATTTGATTAATTCCTCGCTTGGCCACTACCTCCATTGTCATCTCCACCACTCTCTTCAACCACCGTGAGACACAACTCATCATCTTCCTTTTGCTTTCTGCTTCTTAATAAATATATTTCGAAAGTTCTTAAGTATAAAACAACTGTAAATAAAATAAATAAATAAATTTGTAATCCATCCCATCAATAGTCCAACCTGAGTAATCTCTTGATGGCCATTTCTCTCCCTGTGATATCGGGAGGATGAATTAGCTTTACCATGAAAATGGAGTGATCATTGTTCTGAATATGTTAGACAGTGCAGCATACGAATCGAGTAAATGTTCTTCAATTACTTTAAAACTGATCATTCCCCATGTTTATTGACAGTATTGTATTACTGCAACAATCCCAGTGGAACTAGAGAAATGTACTTGGATTGATGCCGAGATCCCATTCAAAGTGACATTCACTCCATCACCATGACAAGGGACAATCGATTGCAACACACTAGTGTGTGTGTGTGTGTGTGTGTGTGTGTGTGTGTGTGGTGTGTGTGTGTGTGTGTGGTGTGCGTGTGCGGTTTTCGAATCAAAAGTTAAGAATTTCCCAATAAGTGCTAGCTTGAGCGAGACAGACAGAGCACGAGTTAATGAAGCTTCTCTGTAAATGCTCTATTATAGTGTAGGAATTGGAAAATGTTAATCTTTAACTCATTGCATTACTCACATTTCTCCATTTTAACTTTCATGACTAATGTCCGTCATTAGTCGTGTCATACAGCTTTCCCCAACACTGTGTATTATGATTGAGGTCAAATAAGCAGTTAATCGATAACAAAAATGCTGAATAACCCATTATCTGCAATTAATTAAATTCACTTATGAGCCAAAAGGATAAGGAGTTTGGAGAAGTTGTGAAATATCAGTTTAATGTTTCCTTAAGAAAAAAAAAAAAAAAGGGAGTCTCTTCTGTAGTTCTTCTTCTTCCTCTTCTTATTTTCTTCTTCTTCTTCTTCTTCTTCTTCATCATCTTCATCATACAACAGAGGAACAGCTCAAAAGGTGGACAGGAGTCCATCAATGGGCACTCTGACCGGTCTGCGGCGACGCAGCAGGGTGCAATGCACTGTGGATTGTGACACATTCCTCCCATGACCACCATTAACATTTTCTGTGACTTGTGCCACAGTCGACCTTCTGGCGGTTCGGACCAGACGGGATAGCCTTCGTTGCCCTCGCACATCGATGAGCCTTGGGCACCCAACACCCTGTCGCCGGTTTGTGGTTTGTCCCTCCACGGACAATTGTCGGTAGGTACTCGCCACTGCTGACCGGGAGCACCTGACAAGCCTTGCCATTTCAGAGATGCTCTGACCCAGTCGTCTGGCCATAACAATTTGGCCCTTGTCAAAGTCGCTCAGGTCTTTTCTCCTGCCCATTTCACCTGCATCAAACACATCAACTTCAAGAACTGACTGTTCACTTGCTGCCTAATATATCCCACCCCTTGACAGGTGCCATTGTAACAAGATAAAATCAATGTTATTCACTTCACCTGTCAGTCAGTGGTCATAATGTTTTGGCTCATCAGTGTATATATTTATTTATTGATTTTCACAATTCTCTTTATTCATTCGAATTTACACTTTTTCTTCTCTTTCATCACTTTTACCTTCTTTTCCTCTTTCGTTATCTATCTCTCCAAGGAGAAGTGAATTCTTACAGAATTTTTTTTTCTGTAAGGCTTACTTGGCCACGCCTGGATGGGTTTGAGTTTAGTGGAGTAGTGGCTGAAACCCGAATCCTATCCAGGTTCCTCCTGATGACTCTATCTTTGCTCTTTACTTCTTCAGCTTCTTTCTTAATATTCCATTTCTTTGTGCATTGTAATTCCTAATATATGTGTGTGTATATACAGTATATATATTGGAATATAGGTCCAACAAATGGTGAATAATAATATTCCAGGGTGTGACAGGGAAATTGAGGGTTTCTTTTTTAGATTGTGTTCCGGAAGAGGATGTGGGAATATGTTGACGATAAAGAAAAAAGTTAGCTTGAACTGAGATTGGATAATAGTTTTGTTTAATACTTCAGGAATCGGGAGTCGTTGGTATGTGGAATAATATGTAGAAAGAGTAAAGGAACCTAGGGAAGTTGATTGGTTTAAAAAATATAATTGTGTAAATATTTCAGGGTATTGAAAAACGTGTGTGTGTTACCCTTGTTAGATGAGGAAATTCTGGATCATCGATAATTCCAAACCTGTAATCAACAGTATCCACAACATTAATAACAAGGGTAAGGCTAAATGTTTATCAACTTGTGATTTTTCCACATCATACACAAACATTCCACATGACAAGCTCGTAAACACTTTGGACAGAGTGGTAGATAAAGTATTTGCATGAGGTAATAAAGTATACATTGAAGTTTATCAAAAATGAGCAAACTGGCCTGAAAAGGAAGATCAATATTCATGTAGTTTTTCAAAACTAACTTGAGGAAAGTATTCGAATTCTCCTAAACAAGTTTCTTTACATTTGGCAACAAGTTACTCCAGCAAACAGTGAGGATACCCATGGGTCCAGATCTGGCCTCTTTCTTTGCAAATTTGTTTCTGCACATTCACGAGTCTTATTTGGTTCAGAACATGTGCAGGAATAAACTAACAACTGCACGTAGGTGTGGAAACATGTTTAGATTAATTGATGATTCACTCGAAATTAATGATGAGTTTGTAGTCTCCACCTCCGTTATAGTTAGGGGTCACGATTCACGGACCAAGCTGTGAAGTTTTTGTTATTTTTTTGTTCTCAGAGTTTTGTCCCGAGGACTCTTTTCAGGATCGTCAACGAGACCCAGACAACTTCCAACTGTAGTTTATTTGTAGTAATAATATTGCCAGTGATGGTTTGTAGGATCTTTGTGAGGTTCATCATCATTCCCGTTGCTTTAATTACCACTGACACAACTTTGCCATTCTTCAGCTTCCAGGATCTTTTCACTTCATTCTTGAGGTCTTGATATTTGGTCATTTTCTTGATGTTCTGTGTTATTTAGACCAAAATCACTGGGTACTGAAACCTCAATTAGCAATGCCCCCTTTTTATTTTTGTATTGAAGTACTATATCCGGTCGCAATGCTTTGGTGTGTGTGTGTGTGTGTGTGTGTGTGTGTGTGTGTGTGTGTGTGTGTGTGTGTGTGTGTGTGGTGTGTGTGGTGTGTGTGTGTGTGTGTGTGCGCGCACATTAGCGCACGTGGCAGTCAATGTGGTGCTTGTGCTCAGTCCTTTGGTACATTACATTTGCCTTGTCAAACCTCCTCCCCCCCCCACCACCCCATTATGTTATATCTAATCAAACAAACACAAGCAAACAAACTCTTATTGTTAAGTGTGCTTGGTATCAATTTTTGTGTTAATGTTGTCACTGTTTGTATGGAAAACGTGTCTTTCTGGTGAAGGCTCGTGTCACTCTGCATCAGCGGACGGGTACAACAATGGATGGAATCAACAGAATGTTGATCGACATGCCACCCACCGTGGGAAGTAAGGAGAAGCTTACGTTTCTGGTGTGAACCCTTCATCGGAGCAACATAATGATGATGCCCGAAACGTGAAATTCTCCTTGCCTCCCCCAGGTAGTTAGCATACCTCAATTAATGTCTTGTGGGTTCAATCATCGTGTTCCATCGTATGTTCCTCAAGTAGTAATTCAAGTGTATAAGGCGGTCATGGTTGCGGTTATATGGCAATGAATCAATACAAAGAATCGACTCTTAAATACGTGTTTTGTCTTGTATTTCTTCGTGTAAATGTGAATAAACACACGATGTAGACTCCAGAAAGAAATCAGCATCATTAATTAATATACTTGGGCCACCCATATGTTTTTCTACATGGTCATTTCCCCAAAAAAAAAAAACTTTCATTTTATATTTATTAAGCCACAAATACAACATAACTCTCAATGCACTGGAAATTAAATTGGCCTATTTTTTTGCAATTTGCAATTAATCTATCTCATGACTCAGTGGCTGGAAACTCAAAATGACTGAGCAAGTAAACTTGGTGCAAGCCTTTTCTTGTGTTAATAAATGTTTTTTACACTTGTGTGAATACCATCACGTATTATTCATATGAAAGCAACCCATTCTGACCATTGTAAGACAGACATGGTGTATTCTTGGCATTGAATCACGACATGTCATGTAAAACCTTCTTTCAGACTTGACTCGAACATTACTCACATATCCGCTTTGATCCCAACTTCAGCTTTGACATTTGAGGTTCAGGATCCTGAAGGTGACAATATTAGCTTGTACTTTTTCATCCTCCTCTACACTCTTCAGAGACTAACGTCGTTCCTCAACACATTCCTCAAGCAACTAACATAGTTCCTGGACCCTGAGCTCATGATGCAGGAAGCCCGGGTTGAAATCCTGCCCCTCATCTGCTATCTTTGTAATTCATGTGAAGGTGCAATGATATATACTAATGCGTTCGTCCTGCATGTGAATCGCATACATGTTCTTCTACAAGCCTTATATCATAGTAAAAAAAATACAAATAATAACTTTTTGAAAATTACATTTCTACTGAAATGCCCATTTGGATTGACGTACAATCATATCTTAGGCCATGCAGTTAAAATTTAAGAAAAGTTAAAAAGCCAGACTAGTTGACAGGAATCAATATCCTGTTTGTCTAGGATCTTCAGTGTAAAACTTCTCCGTGCCTGAAGTCAGGCGCCAGTCTTGATGCATGCTGACGAGCACAAACCATTGTGTTTTAAACAGATGCATCTCGAACTAGGACCTTGGGGCATTCCTTTCTCAATGGCAAGATAGAAAGGAGCGTACGGTAGGTAGCGCATGCAATTCGGGGCCTATTTTAATCGGAAATCAGATAATGGGGCAAATGAATTGCATTTTTAGATTTAAAGTAAGCAGCGATGAAGAAACTGCACGACTTTCTTCATGAACACAATTTAAAGCCATCCTAAACAATAACTCCCATACCTATGGTGGTATAGTATGAGCCCTGGAGGGAAGGTGATGCCTCAGAAATGTGGTTCCACGATTGAAAAAAACACAGAGCAATAAATGAGTTGAGGTGTGCAGTAAACCAGGGTTTTTGGAATCGAACCAGGAGGGGGTTACTTGAAGAACGTGTGCATCCTGGAGGAGCTGGGGAGGGTCAGATGGCTGATAGAACAGAGGGAGCGACATGGGAGGAAAGGCAGTAAAAAATAAAAGAAAACAGTGGCTACTAACCTGTCTGCAGTATGAGAGCAATGGGCCTTGTGCTTCTGCCTCATCACAAAAAAAACTGGAAAGCATCTCAAAATGCCAAGCCAGTCCACATCCACTTCATACTCAAACTAAACTTGTGTTATATCTGTCATAAGTTTGGAGAAATTTCAGTCTGAAGAAAAGAGAACAAAAGTTTGATTTATTTTTACTGTTCATCGATGTCGTTTATTACAGCGTCATAAAAATAAACTTTTCCAGGTTAAAATCTGATATTATTGTTATTAGCAGCGTCTCGTGTAGCGAACGCTGCTCTAAGAGAGCTCGGCGTTGTTGTTCTTCTTCTTCTTCTTCTTCTTCTTCTTCTTCTTGTGAAGACAAAACCTTTATATTAGGACTCGGCTCTTTTATATACACGATCCGGATCTCCTTAAATACTAAACACTTGTACACATCCTCGCATTGAGGGTGCCTTTTGAGAGCGTCTATCATGAACTTTTAAATATATTCGGACATTGCTTTAAAGTTTCGAAAAGTTCAAGTTACTATTTAAAGATTATTCCATTTAATGTATTGTAATTTCGTAAATACATTATTTTTTTCGTAAAATCACTATATTTCGTAAATACACTATGACGAGGTCTCGCTATTGGCTTAATCAAGGCACGTGACGAAATATCGGAAGTTGTTTTTTTTTTAGCCGACAAAACCTTCAGGACGCTGCTCTTGGACACATTTGTCCTTGTTATTATTTCATATGCAACCTGTGGCTGCTGGTTGCATCATTGCTGGGAGCATGACTGTGCCACTGATGCAGTGCCCTCTGTTTCCAGTAATTTGGTACTCATTTTGCCAACCTCGGAAAGATGGCAGGCTGAGTCAATCCACCAGGTGTTATTTAATGGCGTGACAGGGGCTTGAACTCAAGATCTTAAGCCAGCCATCTTAACCGTTAAGCCAACATCCAGCATAAAATATGATGTGAACATGTACTACAAGGAATAATAGAAGAGAAAGAGGGAGAGAAGGAGCGAGCGAGAGAAGAGATACAGGTAGTGAGATGTTCAGAGACAAAGGCACATGGTCCACAAAACTCCACATCCGTACAGCAGGCCTCATCAGTCCAAACTACGTAGCTAATCCTAATCCCCCCTCCCCCACCTCAATGGATTGATCACATGGTGATAATTTAGCTGCCAAGTTATTCCTGAGTTAATCCCCTCCAATGTTCTCCTTTATCTGCCCCTCATTATAGTAGGGGTGCCATAGCAAACCCATTGTGCATTTTGTGATAAAAGCACAAGATTTAGCACAGAGATAGACTAATATGCAGAATATGGATCAGATCTGGATTTCGGGGCATTGTATATTTGGCCCCGAACAACTGTCAGCCATCTTACAAAATGGCTGCCAAGAGATGATTGTAACTTTGAGGAACTGCTTAATTCAGAAGAGGTAGATTTTTTCAGTGGGGTAATTAGACAATGATATGTCCTAGGAGATTATTATTAACAATTGATAATTAATCAGCCATTTCACTCTATGGGGTTATAAAATGGATATTTTGGTGACAGTGGAACAGATATGTAATTTTTTGTGATTAAATAATCTTGCTTTGTACCAAAACCACCAAGCCACTCAGCTGACCTGTCCTGATTACCACATCACAAGAGCATAATCAGATGAGGTGTATGAAAATTTTCAAAGCAATGAAAAATGAAACTATTTTGTGCTTACATTTCTGTAAACCCATGTTTAATTGTAGGCTGGAATCATGAGCGGAAACTCTAAATCTAGGTGGAGCTATCCATCTTGTTCATCTACCAGAATAAAATATTACTGTGGCGTGGTTGGCACAGAACAAAGGCACAAAGTCCTTAAAAGCACTCGCTAGATCAGTCAAATATCTCACTATGGCGTTGAGTAGAGTGCAGTCCTCATCAGATATCACAGTTACTTCTGTTCAGAACCTCAGGCCTCACCATTGTCACAGTCATGGTTCTAATCATGTCTTCCTGCAGGCTAGGGTAAGGCCTGGTGTTGGCTTAATGCTTAAGGTGGCTGGCTTAAGATCCTCGGGTCTTGAGTTCCAGCCCCTGTTGGGATATTGAATTAACACCAGGTAGGGGTGACTCAGTCTGCCATCCTTCTGAGGTTGGCAAAATGAGTACAAGTGTGCTGGTAATGGGCATTGCATCAGTTGCACAGCAATGCCCCCCCAGCCAATGATGCCACCTGCAGCCTTGTGCTGCACATGAAGGAGGAGGATGAGGCCAGGGTGTCAATTCTGTAAACACTTGCCCTCATGTATACACACACTTGGCTGTGCACACAAATGTAGCCTTTCTGCACTTGCAGCGCTTCACACAACACTCCTTGCATTTATAGGACATAAGTTCGTAGCAGGTCTGGGCTGCATTGGGTAGTGCGGTCCACCCCGAGCTGGTGGGTGGAGGCAGCTCTGGTCCAGGTAGCAGTATGTGGCCCACACATGGCCTCCCTGGTCGGCCACCCTCTTGACATGCTCCTCCAAAACTGCCTTGGTTGGCAGGATCAGCCACACATTGTTCTTCTTCACAAATATATTATTGTGTGCCTTGTTAATATCTGTGAATGTGCTGGTTCTGTCATACAGCAGGATAACAAACCTCTCGATGTTGTGCATGACATCTTCGAGTAGGTCGCTTGGTACTGACGACAACTTCAGCAGCATGTCAGTGAGTTCTGGCAGCACGGTCCAGGTTGCCCAGGCAGTCTTCTTACCATACCCAACAAAGCTGGACATGGTGTTACACCCAGTCAGAACATAGAACATGGAACATTGACACCATGCCTTTTTCTGGTCCCAAGACAGCTGATAGTTCATAGGCTGCCAGGTACCGGAAACTCTTGCCAATTCCGAATGCTATCCACAGTTAATCTTCTGGTTGTAGTCCCTGGGCCACAGACATGGCCAACACCACGACATCGGTGTCAACAGTCCAGATCAGCATCTTATGATGGCCATGCTGTGATGCATGGGATGCATGCAGCAACATGTGGGTATCGGATTATTCATGACTACATGGAGCGAATGAGGTCAGATCCTGTAGTGGTGGCTTGCTTAGGACAGTCTCTCCATCAGTGATGACAAGCTGCTTGCCCTCCACTTTCGTCAAACCACTTGAGGAGAGCTGCTGATAGGAACCTGAATAGCTCTGTCTTGTTGCCAGTTTCTGGTATGGCTGCTGAAGTCACCTTGCGTCTGTGCACTCCCTCTCCACACTTTGCTCTTGCTGTGCTTTTCAGTGAATCAGCAACGTAGCTGTCCCACACCAGGTCCAGGCTTGACGCAGTTTAAAGTCTTGTGAACAGGTACGGGAGAAAGATCTGATGGGCGTACTTATTGAAGTTCTTGGCTTCAGCTGGCTTCAACATCTGGATGATGGCCTGCCCATCAAGAACTACACTGGTTGTAGCTGAAGCATCTGACTGGCCCTTGGAAAGGTCTTCCAAAAATGCAAGGAGGTCATTCTTGGCACCCAGGCAGAAGCTTTCACCATAAAAGAGTGCTGCTGGAGGGCATGCCTGAATCGAGCAGGAATCTATTCTCGACCATGTTTACAGGTGTCTTATTTAGCCTTTAGGGTAATTCGTCTTTATGTCCACCATATTATCCTCAAAAGTTCAGCAGGTCTGTGAAGTCATTGCAACCACTGGCGGCCATTTCGTAATATGGTTTCCACGGCCGTCAGAGGCCAAATCTGTGATACCCCAATATCCATATTTGTTCATAATATTGTTACGTTTGTAGGGGGTGGGGAAGATATTACCTGAGAATAAATAGAAATGTATCGAGTAGTGTGGTCTATGTATGAGTAGTTAGCCCATTTCGATGTGATTAAGGAAGGAAATTTAGCCTAATAATTGTCTGTTTAAATGTGCACTATATGGAGGGTGTTGCATTATAATAAATAGTTGGGGTTTTAGGTAAGGAATCATACATGTCATCACTTGTATGTCCCACCAAATGAGGTGCCGAGGTGAGGCTGAAGCAAAGTGAGAGGAGGGGCTTTAAAAGGGGCAGCGCTGCCCAGAGAATGAGGGGAGGAGCCTTGGATTTCCTCCAGAGGGGCGGAGTTATGGGTTCCTCCGAAGGGGCGGAGTTATGGGTGCCTCCAGAGGGGCGGAGTTACGGGCCGCCTCCAGGGGTGAGTTATGGGTTCCTCCAGAGGGGTGGAGTTATGGTTCCTCCAGAGGGGTGGAGTTATGGGTTCCTCCAGAGGGGTGGAGTTATGGTTCCTCCAGAGGGTGGAGTTACGGCGCCTCCGAGGGTGGAGTTACGGGCGCCTCCAGAGGGCTGGAGTTATGGGTTCCTCCAGAGGGGTGGAGTTATGGGTTCCTCCAGAGGGGCGGAGTTACGGGTTCCTCCAGAGGGCGGAGTTATGGGTTCCTCCGAGGGGCGGAGTTACGGGCGCCTCCGAAGGGGTGGAGTTATGGGTGCCTCCAGAGGGGCGGAGTTACGGGCGCCTCGAAGGGCGGAGTTACGGGTGCCTCCAGAGGGGCGGAGTTACGGGCGCCTCCGAAGGGGCGGAGTTATGGGTGCCTCCAGAGGGCGGAGTTACGGGCGCCTCCGAAGGGGCGGAGTTATGGGTGCCTCCAGAGGGGCGGAGTAACGGGCCTCCGAAGGGGCGGAGTTATGGGTGCCAGGGTGAAAAAAAACCGACGACCTCATGCTTGCAAACGCAGCAGCCAGTTAATAAGAACAATCTTATCGTGACTATGACTTTGCACTTTCACATATTGACCTAATTTTTAATTATTTTTCTCCACATTCTCTTAACTGAGGATTGTTGAAAATTTGATGACAAAAGCTCAAATGCTCAAAAATCTATGACCTGGAGAGGACAGACTGACAGACAGACACACAGAAGCGATTACAAAACCATCTCCTGCTGTGCAGGGGGACGGGGCTGATGAACAGAAAAAGTTTAAGAGAACTCAGTGTTGCACACGAGAGTTTAGTGTAGAAAAGCAAGATGTGGAAGTAGAATCCCAGCAATTAGAAGGAAAGACATGGAGCTGAAATCAATGTCACACAAACCATCAGATTAATTTGGTTGTTCTATATTCTTCTTCTTCTTCTTCCTCTTCTTGTTTATGGCAGCTTGGCTTCTGGGTAGCTGTCATTTTGTTGTGGCGTGACTATGCCACTGATGCTGTGTCCCTATACCAGTACACTGGTACTCATTTCACCAACCTCGGAAGGATGACAGGCTGAGTCAACTCCACCTGGTGTTTATTCAGCAGCCAACAGTGCTCGAACTCAGGACCCTAAGATTCCAAGCCAGCCACCCTAATCACGAAGCAAATACGAGGCTTATATTATTTGTGTGTGCAGAGGCTTGAATGAGCCCTAACATCAAAATATGCAGATGCACGTGAAGATGTCATCCTCCATCCATGGTAATACTTGCTTGAACAGGACAGGAGTTCGCAAGAGGAAAATGGAGAGTTTAAATAACAGGGACCACAGTGAAAATGCAAAAGGAGAGCTACCATGAGGGAAGTGTGAAGGTAGAGAGGAAGAAAACGAAGAGGCAACTTCAGTGTATATCAGGCAAAGAGAGAAATAGTGTGGTGAGAGAAACTCGGTGCAAACTGTCGAGAATGGAAGGACCAAAAGACATGATACAAAGGACAAAACACAGTGCCGATAGAAAGTCTATACCCTCTTTCAAAATTTTCACCTTTTGTTGCCTTATAGCCTGGAATTAAATTGTATTAAATCAGACCTTTTCCACCTTTATTTACACATTGTAACCCACAACTTCCAAGTGAAAAACAAATTCTACAAATTTCAGAAAATTAATTAAAAATACAAAACTAGAATATCTTGGTTGGGGAAGTGTCCATCCCCCTTATAATAGCAATTGTAAATTAGCTCAAGTGTAACCAATCACCATCAAAATCACACAGCAAGTTAATTTGCCTCCACCTGTGTTAAATTGTAGTCATTGTGTGTTTTTCAGAATAAAATCAGCTGTTCCTGTCGGTTTCCTATGCTGGGTAGTGCATTTCACAGCAAAGACTCGACCATGAGCACCAAATAACTTTAAAAAGAATTCTGGGATAAAGTTGTGGAAAGGCACAGATCAGAGGATGGGTATAACAAGTTCGAATGTGACATACCCGTGGGAGTTCATTCGTACAACTCTCAGGTGAGCGATAGCACGGACGACAATAGTTTTGAAATTGGTAAGATTTTCATCGCATCAGAAAAAGAAACCAGAACACCTCACAAGAGTGAGGCTAGTTTCATATCATAATTTGTGACTTAATTTTGCGTTTGCATCGCCAGCGCATTTAATTTTTTAAATAATAATTTAAAGAAAAGGGCCGAAAGGGCTGTTTCGGCCCAAAGGGCGGAATCGCACTTGGCTCAGTTAATACCTGGGGAATGGTCTCTAGAATATACCTGTCAAGTTTGGTTCAGTTCCGTCCACAAATAACTGAGAAATAACAATTATAAGAAAATGAGCCGAGAGTGCCGTTTGTCGGCCCAAAGGGCCATAATCTCACTTTGGGCTGTGTAGGTGCCTGCAGAGTGACCACAGGAATATACCTGTCAAATTTGGTCCGGTTTCTTTCACGAATAACCGAGAAATAGCAATTGTAGGAAAATGGGCCGTTTCTTGGCCCAAAGGGCCGGAATCGCACTTTGGGCTCAGTTAATGCCTGGGGAATGGTCTCGAGAATATACCTGTCAAGTATGGTTCGGTTCCGTTCACTAATAACCGAGAAATAACAATTTTAAGAAAATGAGCCGAGAGTGCCATTTGTCGGCCCAAAGGGCCATAATCTCACTTTG
>CM068964.1:64725221-64739858 GCA_035128595.1 Eptatretus atami
ATGCCTGGGGAATGGTCTCTAGAATATACCTGCCAAGTATGGTTCGGTTCCGTTCAATAATAACCGAGAAATAACAATTTTATGAAAATGGGCCGAAAGGGCTGTTTCTCGGCCCAAAAGGCCGGAATCGCACTTTGGGCTCAGTTATTGCCTGCGCACATCTGTCTAGTATATGCCTGTCAATTTTCATCGAATTCTGTTCACGAACAATGGAGAAATAGACGTTCAAATGAACTGTACACAAGAAAAGAGAGAAACGCGAGCAGCGCTTAGACCCCGTGGGTGAAGACCCCACGGGGTAACAATATTTCAAAGGCCCTGAATATCCCTTGAGCACAGTCAAGCCAATCATTAAGAAGTGGAATACGTATGGTACACCAAGACCCTGCCTCAATCAGGCCGTCCTCCAGTTTGGAGGGACGGACCTTTTTGGCCGAAGTGCAAAACGTTACATTTGGCGCAAAACCAAACACAGCACATCACCCAAGAACACCATCCCTACTGTGAAGCAGTGGTGGCAGCATCATGTTATGGGGATGTTTCTCATCAGCAGGGACTGGGGCACTTATAAGGATAGAAGAAAATTGGATGGAGCAAAATACAGAATAATCCGAGAGTAAAACCTGCTGCCCTCTGCAAGAAAGCTGAAATTGGGAGGAAGGTTCACCTGTTCAGCATGACAATGACCCAAAGCACACAGCTAAAGCTACACTGTGGTGGCTAAGGAACATAAAGATAAATGTCCTTGAGTGGCGCAGTCAGAGCCCCGACCTAAATCCAACTGAAAATCTGTGTCATGACTTGAAGATTGCTGTCCATCAATGTTCCCCCACAACTTGACTGAGTTTGAACAGTTTTGTACAGAATAATGGGCAAATGTTGCCCAATCAAGGTGTGCAAAGTTAGTAGGGACCTTTTCCGATAGACTCAAGGTGCTTCTATCACAGCTGTAATTACAGCAATCACAGCTGTAATTGCTGTCAAAGGTGCTTCTACCAAGTATTAACTCAGGAGGATGGACACTGATCCAACCAAGATATTCTAGTTTTGTATTTTTATTTAATTTCCTGAAATTTGGAGAATTTGTTTTTACTTGGAAGTTGTGGGTTACGATGTGTAAATAAAGGTGGAAAAATCTTATTTAATGCGTTAATTCCAGGCAACAAAAGGTGAAAATTTTGAAAGGGGGTGTAGATTTTCTATAGGCACTGTAAATACTGTCGAAGGAAAAATGACAGTACTGTATAGTACAGTGAAAGAAAATTTTAGAGTTCCCTCTGATTTTGATCATTAAGATAATTTACAACTGGAGTTCATTGTGGCCCGTCAGACACTCATAGTAATTTTAAGCTACAGTTATTAGTAACATAAAGGAGTGTGGTACATGGTGAGATGGAGAACATGTTGATATGCTTTGGCATTAAAATATACCCTGAGGAGGTAAAGTAATTTTCCAATTAAAGTGCAAAAGATTTGTTTAAACTTTACTTTATGCCTAAATATGGTGAATGGGTTGCAGGCACCCCCTATTGGTAAGAACTCTTGCAGCAAATGCTGGTGTGGCATAAGGGTTCATGGTCACAATTACAGTGAAGAGGTACTACTTGACATTGAAGACAGAGCGAGGGATGGCTGAGGGTGGTTCCCAGTTATTATATGACCATGCATACTGGCCCTGTGGTTTAGGATGCATGTGTTTGTTTGACCATGTGCTTTAGCCTTCGGGATGAAGGTACATATGTGCATTAGTTTGCCAAGCTTTGTTTGACTGTGTACTTGGCTGTGGGACCAAGGTGCATGTCTGCAGCTTTGTTACAATGTTAGAATTTTTTTAAACCTTTTTTTTGTATAATGAAGGGAGTCTTAAAAGAAAATGCAACTGAGCCAGAAATGTTTCCATGGATCAATGCCCATTCCAAGGGGTGCGGCTGCAATGCAAAAATAAAAAAACAGTTGGCTCACTGATACTGCTGGTAGGAGTGCAACAGCAAACATTCTGCTTGTTAGCAGTGAGTGTTTGTTTTCACAGACTGCAACAAAGTATGAGGTAGGTGTGTGTGTGTGTGTGTGTGTGTGTGTGTGTGTGTGTGGTGTGTGTGTGTGTAATATATATGTATGTATATATATGTTGCGTGGCAGTATCGGCGACGAGCACGACCACCAGATGAGCTGCAGGGTCGACTCCGCCGATCACCCGGAATGTATAGGTCGTCACCCCGGATAACCCGGAGCCGACGGGTCCCTTATCGGACCGAAGTTCGCCAATATTTTGACGGCGTGAGATAGGGTCCACTTGTCGAACTCCATTTACCTAAGTACTCACGCCGTCCAACTACCGGAAATTCACCTCGACGATGCTCGTACGGAATGAGTCGCTAGCGTATTAGAGAGTAATGTATGAACAACAAACATTGGTAAAGGTAATAACAGTTATATTCTTGTGTATTTGCGATGCAGCCATCAGTAATCAATAATTGGTAATTTATAAAAATACAAGGTATGTACACCATACTGAGTAGTCTATGATTAATACAACCAACTGCTGACATCCCACGCAGACACCGACCCCCAGGATGCCACCGTAAACTGTCCTATCACTGACTGCGAGTCACAACGACCCCGTCGATGTGAAGCAGTGCCTGGCTGCGGCGCTCATCACGACTCATGCCACAACTCACACAGCTGCCAATGTCAACGTCGTTACAGCTAAAGTCTAGAGAGTGAAATTCGTCCACGATCTCATCTGCTGGACAAGTGAGGAAAGTCCTATTTCCAATATATGATGGTCCACTATGGCAATGCAACCAAATGACAGGCAAAGACAAGGTCATCCAACTGCTGGAATTGCGATGAACAATTAAGAAAAGACTTGACTCGCAATTGTGGCGGCACACTAACGAACAACTCAGAGACGATGTCCTTAAGGCTATCAAGCGACTTTTCAGTGAGGAGGAAACATCATGGTTGCTCGCGCTACACTACATGATTATGCACCAGGACCACGACGAACCCGTCAGATCATCGGGGCACGTCTCCGTGGTAAGCAGGTGTATGTAAAATTCATCATTCAATGCCCTCACTGCAATCAAGATGTGAATTACACAGAACCGGTCCTCTGTGACTCTGTAAACCCGTGGGCTCATTGACCGAACATTCAGCTCGACCTAATGGTGACCGTAACCAGAACATGAAACTCGAAGGAATCTACCAGTTTGTCGAGCCTAAAGAATCTGGCAAACGCTCAGCCTCAGCCGCTCTCTCAGTCACACATCATCAAGTGCGGATGGCACCCGAGCACGAGCCTTCCAGCCGACGCTGAACAACCGGGGGAACTCTGAGTATCACTAAGAGGTTACCATGACAATATCGCAGATCAACATCCCAGACAAGTACATCGTAGATCACGTGCTACTACTGTTAGGCAACCTGAAAGACAGGCTAGCACGAATCCCACGCCAAGTCTCTAGAAATGAAGGAGTCCTCGTCACTATTCCTACACGCTGCACTTGTGGGAAGACCAATCACTACCTTCGATCATGTTGCAAAAACAAGCACAAAAATCAACACAAGGCTCAACTGCTAACGAATCAGAAGCTGAGCCCGCGTGAATGATTTTACCTCGTTGCACAAGTCTGCCACCACCTCTATGAATCCGCAAACTCTATGAGGCCTGGGATCCACCCACCTAACAAACCAATCCAGTCTCGACACTTCTCGAAGTCTGGTCTAACTCATACACTATATATTGCCCACTCATTCGCTATAATACTGATCGTATCGATCGTTGCCAAGATAAGATGTACACGGCATCTGCATAGTCGATACAACTCCACCTAGAGAGCCAGAGTCCAAGAGGAGCATCACTCCGGTCAATGTGCAGATAACAATTGTTTCAAAGTGTCGTGGACTGGCAATGAAACTATCTCCAGCCTATCGCCATTACAAGTCAATGACCACCCTCCCTCGAATCACAAGTACACAATGAGTGCACATACCAACAGTACAGACCTGCAATCAAAAGACATCAGTGCCACAATACGCCAGAATATCAGGGCAATACAAGACAAAAGATGCCAGCAACCTGAAGTACTGAACACCGCAATATCCACCCCACGCCTTTCAACTCGAACAGCTCATCAGACATAGTGCTGCCTCGATGTCGTAAGATGCATGCTCTACCTCTGACACTTCGACACACCTTCACATCTGAGCCAGATCTGCGTGCCAACTTAGTACATGAGAACAATCCACGCACCTCAGATTACAATAAAACCTACCAAAGATGACAAATGCGAATTGGTGGCATGCTAAAGATTACCGTGCGCGTCCGTCGTGAAGAACGCAGCCACGTCATGGAAAATTGGCCCTCCGGACCCCTCATCGCGCCCCTTCAGTACGACAGTTGTGGGTCGCTTTATCCCAGAGCCACGTCATGCCCACCGTAGAGAGCTTCATTCTCCTATCCTGGTATTCACCTACAAGTATTCATTAGCCACTCTTGTAATCAATGACCTTGCGGAGTCATCAACCCCATCCAACCGAAGGGATGAACCACCATCTTACAAGTCCTTCATGATCAACCAACATGCTACACACCTCGTGCCTCTCGCACACACTACCACCATAGCGCATGCCAACACTGCCACTTGTCAAGAATTTGAATCAAGCCTGATGAATAATGGAGCTTCGCCCCGCGACCTTAGTACCGCTATGGTGCTGTCTGCGACCGTCCCAATGCGAGCACCGCCGAGTAGCGGTGTGCCACTTGTATGTGTTGTTGAGTCTACGAAAAATCCAGACTGCTCCATAACCTCTCGTACCAACATCAACCTCGTGATACCTACTATTGCACCTACACCGAAAGCCTATAACCAGCATCAAGATTCCAACCACACCGTATCCATCCGATAGCATCTGTGTAGTCGAACGCGAATCTACTAACAACTGAAACATATTGAATAGCATCAGACTAGATATCCATATGAACATTCTGTCCTAGCTGAAGACACGCATGACCACGATCTCAATTGACCTTCATACCTATCCCTGAGCAATCAAGTCCACCTCTGCTTAACTCTGGTAACCTCCGCGCTGGTAGCATATGATGATAATCGCAAATACCGTCTATAACTCTAAGTCTATATATTAGTCCTCTGACTTTTCCATAATATAAACTATAATCATATGTATTGTATCACTTCTTATCTTGTGGCTTATCATACCGAGAAAATATCTTTCCAGGCTTGTTATATGAAATCTGTGTATCGAAACGTCATCACCCTCTAAACCAAGCAGAGTTCTCTGAAATGACCATGAGAACGGAGTGTCTTGTATTGCCAGATTCACCACAATAGCGTTCGGCCCTGCCAAACATAACCGTACCACGACCTCACAGGAGAATCTTCTGCGTCTCCAGCACAACATCAGTAAAACTCCGCTCATAGTTTGTGGATAAATCAATTTCAGTATGAACAGCTCATATGTTATTCACATACAGCACGATCTAGTAACCTTTTCGACGCTTTCACTAAGCGCTGCACTGACACATATTCACCTCAGTGCGTACGACCGCCAGAGCATACGACTATCTGCTGTCATGAATCTAAGTTAATCAATCGTCACATGAGATGAGTCTGCGCTACAGATATTCACAGAGTCGAGAGAACCATGACAGTGTGCCTCGCCAGCAGCGACTTCTGTCCTAAAACGTCGCGATGATCGGATTCGCTACTTCCAGAAGACCACATTTCTCATGTCATAATCAACAAATTGTTCTACTGTCCCGACAAAGATTGAATATACATCCTTGTAATGCGTTCACAGGCAAGCTCCGAGTAGATCTCGTGTATATTCACCATATCGGAATGGAGCTTAGTGTGCCCATGAGACAGTAAGAGCAAACGCTTCCCAGCATTATTCTTTTCGCTGAGTGGATCTTCAACGACGATCTCAGTGAACTATCCGTGCATCCCAGACAAAAAACAGCTTGTTCATCAAGACGTCCAATGTTCCACAAGCTAAAGAGCCGTCCCCTTCCTATTACTTCAATAGGCTCCTTGCGACAATACACTCTGAGTGAAATCCCCAAACAACCGACTCCGGAACCTCAAAGAAAAAACACTTCGCCACTGTTTAACATGGTCCATGTCCCTGTGTAAATAACAAGCGGCGGACACCATTTCCCCACCCTACAGACGATGACAACCCCGAGAAGATGCACTGACAGATGATTATCATCCATTGCATCTACGCCCCAGAGTGACAACACATTCCTTACCCTACAGTACGGCAAGACTTCCTTGCTGGCAACGTGCATCGAGACATCAAACACTGATTCATCCTCATCGCACACCGCTGCAGTTTCATCCTCAAAACACTCGAGACCATCACTGAACAAGGTTCGATTGGCTACTAGTAGTGATGAGAATATGAACAGGTTGGTGAACATCATCGAATCAGGCATGCCGATCTCTCGTCAAGATATCCCATCGACACTCCAAGAATACCACCAATACGGATCACCTACATACCGTGGATGGAGTAATCACCTACAAGAATCGCATTGTCATCCCACCGTCTCCGACAGGACTGCCTGGAAGCTCTTCATGCTGCACATCAAACGTATCATCCATGATTGCCAGAGCTGAATTGTCTGTGTTCTGGCCTGGAATCACCCCTGCAATCAAATACGTCAGGAACAATTGCACCACTGCAACCGCATGGCTCCCTCACAACCCAGCGCACCACCATGAACCAGATCCTTCCAGACTACCCGTTCCAATGCATATGCGCCGATTACTTTCAATACAAGGGCTTCATTACTTGCTCATCGTCGATAGATACTCCAATTGCCTGTCGTTGAGAGGGCATCTGGAGGTTCTCTGGCTTGGTGGATTCCCTGCATCGCTGCTTCATCACCTATGGCAACCTGATGAACTCTCTTCCGACGTGGCCCTGAATCATCGCTGCAATACTCGCCAATTCCTACTGAACTGGGAGTCCACCACCGCCTATCATCCGTCGCATTTCCCCATAGTAACTGCCAGGCAGAAGTTGGAGTCAAAACCGTGAAGCGCATGATACTGACAACACCGGCCCTCATGGTGAGCTGGACACAGATTCATTCCAGCGTGCCATCTGCAATACAGGAACTGTCCTGATAAGGACACAAAGCTATCCCCCGCCATGTGCGTGTTTGGCAGGCCAATAAAGGACTTCATACCTATCCTCCCAGGCAGATACAGACCCCATGAAACATGGAGAGACACTTTAGCCAACCGGGAAGCTGCTCTCCGCAACCGCCACATGAAAGCTGCTGAACGCTGGTCAGAGCACACAAGAAGGCTACCACCACTCACTGTTGGAGACCACGTCCGCATCCAAAACCAGATTGGCCACAATCCTCGCAAATGGGACAAAACAGGCACAGTGATCGAAGTCCGCCAGCACAACCAATATGTCCTACGTGTCGACCTTCAGGCGAGCGACGCCTCCGCAACAGGAAATTTCTCCGGAAATACGTCCCAGTCCACACTCGGGCTCCACGTCACTCCATCGTACATGACCTCTATCACCATGCCCAGAGCTCCAGTGCAAACAGGACAACCATCTAACCACTTCAACACCGGATCAAACAACACCCCCTCCACAGACCTCATGGGGCCATCGTCACCAACTCCCCAGGTGATACTCCTGCATACCAGGACCCACCAATGATGAACGACGACTCGATGCCTTTGGACTATAGGACGCCACTCAACACCTCGCATTTACGAGCACCTGCCTCACAGGTCAAACACCTGCCACTCCAGTCACCGGTGCTCGAAGCTCGCGTACTCGGCGTCCACCTGCATGGCAAACATCGGTGACTACGACATGACCAGCGTCGTGTTTGGGGCAGAATAATCCCCCGGTCCATGTCTTGCGTGATGGTAATCCACCCCACATGATCGCACGGTTTATTCTCTCTTGTTACATATCCAATAAACTCTCATTTCGTTCAGCTACGTTTACACATCGAGTACAAATGCTCATAATATATCAGTCCTTGTTCCTTGTCCATCACAATGACTTGGAGAGATAGAGAGTAATGTATGAACACAAACATTGGTAAAGGTAATAACAGTTATATTCTTTGTGTATTTGCAATGCAGCTTCATCATTTGTAATCTAATAAACGGATGTCACAAATGGAGTAGTTCCTATTGGGCGTACTCGAACCGTGTGCGACCCGAGCGGATGGTCACCGAGCTTTCGTCGGTCCAAATGTCCCTTTTACAGCGGCAACAGCATGGCTAATTCCCAACACCAGCATGTCAAACCAATAAAAGAAACACAAAACGAACTGATACATTTAACACATGGGTTTATTTATAATAGGTGGGGAAGGAGGGAGCACGTAAGAAGCAGAGTTATCACGACTAATAGAAATGAAATGCAAATAATGTACAAGGCACTAAACAGTTTTACTTATAGACGGGCCCACACACAGAAGTGGACCCCAATGATCTTATTGAAGTCTTCCAGCTCGAGGAAAGGGAGCTGGAGACCAGAGCCTGCACTTGGACCTGTCCACCTCGTGTGGTCTTCGACGATCCGCCTCGACGGGACTCGAACCCGCAACACGATGCCACTCCAAGCACCAGGACGGAGGAAAAGCGTCGGACGCCAGGCACTGCCAAGCCAGACCAGACCAGACAAGTCGATCTCCGCACTCGAACCCGATCACTGCCAAGCCGACCAGACCAGACGGGTCGATCTCCAGCACCTCGAACCCGATCACTGCCAAGCCGACAGACCAGACGAGTCGATCTCGGCACCTCGACCCAATCACGGCCAAGCCGACCAGACCAGACGAGTCGATCTCCGCACCTCGACGATCACGCCAAGCCGACCAGACAGACGAGCGATCTCCGGCACCTCGAACCCGATCGCCCAACCCTGACGCTGGCGCTCATCCTGACTTCACCCCCGACGCTCACCCTGCCGTTCACCCTCCGTTCACGCTGATGTTCACCCCTGACTTGACTCTGATGTTCACACTGACCTTCACCCTGATGCTCACCCTGCCGTTCACCCGATGTTCACACTCCCTTTCCAAGGCCCTGGCGTTTCTTATATGGCATTTCTCCTGCGGGGGGTGTCGAAAGGGTTTCCTGAAGGGGTTCCTGAAGGTGAAGGACCACCGTCGGAGACGTCTCGCCTACCATTGGTCGAGGGTTCGTGAGAAAGTCGATGTCTGTGGTGTCTCACGCCTCCCATTGGTCGAGGGTTCGTGAGAAAGTCGATGTCTGTGGTGTCTCACACGCCTCCCATTGGTTGAGGGTTCGTGAGAAAGCGATGTCTTGTGTGTCTCACGCCTCCCATTGGTTGAAGGTTCGTGAGAAAGTCGATGTCTGTGGTGTCTCACACGCCTCCCATTGGTTGAGGTTCGTGAGAAAGTCGATGTCTGTGGTGTCTCACACGCCTCCCATTGGTCGAGGGTTCGTGAGAAAGTCGATGTCTGTGGTGTCTCACGCGCTCCCATTGGTCGAGGGTTCGTGAGAAAGTCGATGTCTGTGTGTCTCACGCCTCCCATTGGTGAGGGTTCGTGAGAAAGTCGATGTCTGTGTGTGCTCACACGCCTCCCATTGGTTGAGGGTTCGTGAGAAAGTCGATGTCTTGTGTCTCACGCCTCCCATTGGTCGAGGGTTCGTGAGAAAGTCGATGTCTGTGGTGTCTCACGCCTCCCATTGGTCGAGGTTCGTGAGAAAGTCGATGTCTGTGTGTCTCACGCCTCCCATTGTTGAGGGTTCGTGAGAAAGTCGATGTCTGTGGTGTCTCACACGCCTCCCATTGGTCGAGGTTCGTGAGAAAGTCGATGTCTGTGGTGCTCACGCCTCCCATTGGTCGAGGTTCGTGAGAAAGTCGATGTCTGTGGTGTCTCACGCCTCCCATTTGGTCGCGGGTGTCTCTCGCCTCCCATTGTCGCGGGAACATTGCATCTCTCTGGGGCGGAGTCGGAGCTCTGGTGGCCGAGGAAACTCCGCCCATGTACGTGGTCGGACGCACGTTGCCAATGGCGTCGAGGTGAAGGCGTGTTGTTGTTGTTATAAGGTGTAAAATCCTAACTATTAAAATAACGCACAGCGCATTACATTTATTCACCTATTAGACTAGGGGATGGATTTCAACTAGAAAACACATACTTATCGAAATAGCTAAGCTATAGGAACCTGAATGTCTATGTGCTCATGGCTTCCAGATTCGCAACAATACAGTATATATGTATGTGTGTGTATAAGTGTATACACCGATGAGCCAAAACATTATGACCACCTGCCTAATATGTTGTTGGTCCTCCGTGTGCCGCCAAACACGCCGCGACCTGCCGAGGCATTGACTCCACAAGACCCCTGAAGGTGTCCTGTGGTATCTTGCACCAAAACATTAGCAGCAGATCCTTCAAGTCCTGTAAGTTGTGAGGTGGAGCCACCTTGGATCGGACTTGTCGGTGCAGCACATCCCACAGATGCTCAATCGGATTGAATCTGGAGAATTTGGAGGCCAGGGCAACTGGGAATCCAAGATGGAGGATTCCCAGTCGGCAACTGGCTTTGAAGGCCAGGTTGGAAATGTGGCTTTCCCTAGAAAGATCATGGCAGACAGTGAGACCCAGAAGCTTGAATGCAAGGACTTCTTCCAGAGGATTGTTAAGAAAGTCGATTGGAGGGGGGGGGGGGGTTCCAAACGGTCCTTTCGGGAAGACATAGTGAGAGTGTGAGATTTGTCAGATTGAAAGACACACACAAAGACATAATGAATTGAAAGACAAGGAAAACCAGATGAGAGATCCCAGCACAATAATACAATATGAAGTGAACACTTCATCATGTTCCTCAAACCATTCCCGAACAATGTGTGTAGTGTGGCAGGGTGTATTATTCTGCTGAAAGAGGCCACTGCCATCAAGGAATGCCATTGCCATGAAGGGGTGTACCTGGTCTGCAACGATGTTTAGGAAGGTGACACACGTCAAAATTGACGACCACATGAATGCCGGACCCAGGATTCCCAGCAGAACATTGCCCCAGAGCATCACACTCCCTCCACCGGCTTGTCGTCTTCCCACAGTGCATCCTGGTGCCATCACTTCCCCAGGTAAACGCGCCACACGTACATGGCCATCCACATGATCTAAAAGAAAACAGGGTTCATCAGACCAGGCGACCTTCTTCCACTGCTCCAAGGTCCAGTTCCGACGCTCGCATGCCCATTGTAGGCGCTTTCAACAGTGGACAGGGATCATCATGGCACTCTGACCGGTCTGCGGCTACGCAGCCCCATACGCAGCCGGGTGCGATGCACTGTGGATTGTGACACCTTCCTCCCGTGACCACCATAAAATTTCCTGTGACTGTAGCTGCTGAAAGCTGAATCCTCTCAAGGTTCCGCCTGATGACTCCTTCTTTGCTCTTTACTTTTTCAGGTTCTTTCTTGATCTTCTGTTTATTTACTTTCTTGGAGGGTAAATTATGATGAACTTTCCAATGTTTCCTGAAGGTGTTAACTCAGACATACTTACCCACAAACAATACAATATGTAACTCCGACTTCTTTTTTTTGTATACATTGTCGAGGCTCGTGTGAGAGCGAACACACAATGCACAGCAAGAGGAACATGGAACAAGAGGGGGGAGAGGGAAGGACAAAACAGTGGGGAACAGAGACATTAGGAGATCTGTGGAAGGGAGAGGGATGGGGCGGGGAACATGGTATACAAGATGGACATTACAGGGACTTTCAGGAAGGAATGCAGGAAATTTGAAGGATGTGTTTGGGGTGGATTAACGGGGTAAAAAAAGATCGAAGTTTTGGATGGGAAAGATAAGAAGTGGTGGTGAACAGCTGTTTTGAAGACCTGGAGAGAAAAGAATGGGATTGAAGAGATTGTGGGAGTTTATTCCAAAGGTGGAAAAAAGAGGAATGAAGGAGTGAATGTGAGCAGTGATTTGTGATTTTCGTAGTTTTACCAGAAGGGGGTTGCTGGCGGACCTTGAGTGCCCTGCAGAAATATGGGGACGGGGGGACGACGACATATCGCAGACAGAGCAGGGGGGGCGAGACCAGGGAGGAGATGGTAAAAGACAGAAAGACCACCGACCTGCTATGCCTGCCGTAAAGAGTAAGAGGCCCAAAGACTCAGCCTATCACAGGAATACCAATGATCCTAAATGCCTTGGTTTCCACACGTGAAGCCGAGAAAGGGGAGGCAGGAGCACCAGCCCAGAGGGGAGAGTAGTACTCCATCAGGCTGCGGACAAAAGCTTTGTATGTGGTCAGGAGCTCAGGTGGGCTGAAGAAGGACTTTGCAAGATGGAGGATTCCCAGTCGGCAACTGGCTTTGAAGGGAGTTGGAAATGTGGCTTTCTCTAGAAAGATCATGGCAGACAGTGAGACCCAGAAGCTTACTGCAAGACTTCTTCCAGAGGATTGTTGAGAAATTCGATTGGGGGGGGGGGGGGCGGTCCAAATGGTCCTTTCAGAGAGACATAGTGAGAGTGTGAGATTTGTCAGGATTGAAAGACATATTCCACGTTGGACCAGTTTGTGATTTTTTTATCCAGTTCTGCAGAGGGCGAAGAACTGCGGCTTGCCGGTTTGAGGGATGGCAGATGGTTTGACAGAGGATGGAGTCATCAGCAAAGAGATAAAGAGGATTTTCCAGAGAGTCCGAGAGATCATTGATGAAAACCAGAAAAAGAACAGGGCCCAGAACGCTGCCTTGAACTCCAGCCTGGACAGGGAGAGGATGAAAGAACTCCATTTAGGGCCAACTGTTGGCTACGACAGGAGAGAAGTCTGCGAGCCATGAGTGGCGATGGCCTTGGATACCATGGGAAGAGAGTTTGGTGAGCAAGACAGGGTGCTAGATCCGTGTCAAAAGCACGCGATATGTCGATATCTGATTTCATGTCTGGCATTGAGTACCTCCATCCATTGTTGAGAAAACCGAAGAAGCATATCCAGGATAGAATGATCTGGTCTGAAACCAAATTGATGATCAGAAATCAAGCCATTGGAAAAGAGGAAGGATTTAATGTGTGAAAGAACTTGAAAGAACCATGATTTAGGGTACATGCACTTTTAAGCAATTAACTGACATAATGCAATTTTTTTCTTCTTCTTTTGAATGTTTGCTCAAGCTGATGTACACGTTTGCTCATTGTGACATCAATTCACGCACTTCAAAAATTGACGATGACGTGGATGTAGTTTCACTTCTTATCATGGCTCCATTATTATCATTGCTTTTTTCAGCTGCCTTGTGAGTATGTTTGTCATGGCACATCAATTTGTATGATTATCCTTCAAGAGAGCTTTTATCTGAACTTTATTACCTCCACCACTGAAGGTGAAGGAGGTTATGTCTTCACCCCTTTTTGTCTGTTTGTTTGGTTGTTTGTTTGTGCGCAGGATATCTCAAAAAGTTGTGGACGGATCAGGATGAAATTTTGTGGACAGTTTGGGTGTATGACAAGGACGAACTGTAGATTTTGCTGAAGATCTAGATCTGGATCCGACTACTAGAATTTTTAAAGTGATTCTTCACCATTGAGAGATCGGGTCAAAAATGATATTTAGCACGATATCTCAAAAAGTTGAAGACAGATTCGGTTGAAACTTGGTGGACAGGTTGGGTGTGGGGCAAGGAAGAATTGATTCGATTTTGGTGAAGATCCGAATCTGGATCTGGATACGAGAATTATTTAATTTTTAGAGTGATTCTTCACCATTGATCAGGCCAAAAACGATATAGTGCTGTATCGCATGATATTTCAAAAATGTATTGGGCCTGATATGTTCTCGGAGATCAGGCATTGCATGGTGGAGGTATGCGCTCTACCGAGTGCCCTTCCAGTTTTTACTTGATTACTGGTGATGATTATACAGTATTTCTCTGATTCCCTGCCCTTGCATGATATTTCCATAACTTTTTGGCCGTGTTCGTACCTCAGTAGTTTCAGCGTGATTTGCTTTAACATTTCAGACAATCCATAACTGTCAGGTCAGGTCAGGTCAGGTCAGATTAGATCTGTGACTTGCTACAGGTACCATGTAAACCTGTACTAACCTGTTCAATGGTCAGGTTGTCAGCGACTAAACCGTCTCCCCCACCAAGTTTCTTGGTGAGGAGGGTGCAGGATATGCACACCCAGCAGGATGAAGAACAAAACCTGTCAAAGGATGGAGGAGCTCCTTGTGAGCCAACGGCCATCCATATCTAGTGCCCAACTGTGTCTGCAGACGTCCTCCTGCAGTTGGGTTACTTCTTATTAGGAGGTTGGTGGCAGGATTCGCACTCTGGCCACCGTAAAAACTCTTCATTTCGCAAAACATTCCAAAAGCATTACAAAATAATCTGAAAACCCACTCTGTGGGAGTTGCCTCCTGTGCAGTTGCCATTCACAGGGCAGCCCACTGGATGACAGGATTGGGGCGAAGCCTTTGGGACCCCCAATCTTTGATGATAGGAGGGAAACCACAGGGTAACCTTCCCGGGTCAGATTGTGGTAGTGTGTGTCGGGGTGGTGCTGAGGTGCCATCCACCAGACAGCGGTCTGCTTGGGTTAACCTGAGGCAGTCCCTTCGGGTGGA
>CM068964.1:64744456-64756870 GCA_035128595.1 Eptatretus atami
GGGGGCCCTCGAGGTGCTGAATGAGGAGTCGGATCCACTGGGAGTATGGGTTTCCTGGGTCAAAACTAAGATCCAGGCATTCAATGACATATTGGATGCTAGTACCTTGTCTGTACCTGTGGTGAGGACGTTGAGGTCACGGAGAGATTCACTTACCTTGGCAGTGATATTCATGTCTCTGCTGGCTGTGAGTCAGAGGTCAATAGATGTCTGGGTCAGCTCTGGGGAGTCATGGATTCACTGGATCATGGGGTGTTCTGCTGTCGGTACCTGTGCAGGAGGACGAAAGTCAGAGTCTTCAGGTCCTTGGTGCTTCCAGGATTGCTTTATGGATGTGAGACTTGGACTTTGACCAGGGATCTGAGATGGAGAGTTAATTCCTTTGGTAGCAGATATCTTCAGATATTCCATGGCGATCGCTGGTTGGACTTTGTGTCCAATGAGCAGTTACTGAGAGAGACTCAAATGAGATTTGTTACCTGCATAGTCTGTGAGCGTCAGCTGCAACTTTATGGACACGTGGCTCGTTTTCCTGACACTGATCCTGCTCACCAGATTCTCTCAGCAAAGTAAACTTATGAGTGGAGGAGGCCATTTGGCTGACCACGTGCCTTATGGTTGAATCAGGTTGATCAGCATCTCAAGGAGATGGGGATGGGCCAGGCATCTACCTGGGGGATGGCCCGACAGAGGCCCCTGGAGTACCGGCGGAAAGTGGACATTGTGACACGCTGCTCCGGCACATATTCCCATACCTGACCTGACTTGGAGTTGCCCCCAAAATAGATATTTGCTTTCTTCTTAGAAAGTAAACACACAATTTTGATGAAACGTGACTACAACCTTCATCACCTGTGATGTACCAAATTGGCCAGTCTGCCATCTTGGATCTGATCTCAAAAAGAAATGACGTGTGGATGTAAGCCATTATTGCTTTTGTGTGTGCGAAGTTTGAACAAGATCGGTAAATGCTTGTCTGAGACATGGTTGAGAAAGTGTTTAGCATCTGGTTTTTACAACTAAAATGGCTGTCAATGTGCATTCTTTGATCGAATCTTCAAACAAAATGATGTGCTTATGTGTACCATCATGTACTGTCTTTATGCCAAGTTTGAATAAAATAGGTTCATACATGTCCGAGATATGGCTGCTGATGGACACATGGACGGACGAGTCCAACGGGGGCTGAATATTAATTCCAGAAGTTTCCTGCAATTGGCTGTTACACCACCCTCTCTAACATGTTACATTAGTTATTTGTGTCTGTTATTTGTGTCCTTTATGACGTCCTTAAAACAGTAAGTTTCCTGTTGGAAATTATTTTCAATTTTGTTTAACTGCCAGATCGGTATTCAGAGTAAAAATAATAATAATAATAATAAAAATCTCACTCCTCTCTACGCATGTATGATGAGGATGAATTCAAAGCCCAAGTACTGCAAAACTCCAGGTTCGTTTTACAATTCATGTTCTGGTTCATGTTCGAAATATAGCATTCAATTGGAATTAAGTTGTTCCTCGATTATAAGCTGCTGTTTGTAGACACAGACAGACAGACAGAAGTGAACCAATTGCTTAACCCTGCTTTTTGCTCAGTGTGCAGTGCCAGCAATTATGGATATGTGTATATATATATATATATATATATATATATATATATATATATATATATATATATATATATATTGAAGGTAATAATTACAATGAGACCTTGCAATCAACATTGGTGTGAAGAAAAGACAGCTTCCCGGCAAGCATGAATGGATAGACAGCATACATAAAATAACTGCATAGTCTGATCCCGTGTCTGGGTTTCACAGCTCAATTGAGCTGCAGTGGTAGCTAAGGTACTTGTACCTCGTTTACATACCTCAGGTCCAGCATGAAGAGTCTCTGCAATTGTGGCAGAAGGCTGGTCTATATACAATCGTGACAATTTCCTTCGATTGCTCCATCCTTGCTGTGGCAAAAAAAAAAACCCCCGAGGAAAATTCAACTTTGAGCCCACCAAAATATATATATATACATATATAAATGTATATATGTATATATATTGAGTGTCACCACCGCTATTGTGGTGGCACAGTGACTAATACTGTGCCAATGTGCATTATTTCAATAATGTCAAGATCATAAGATTGTTTAAAGTTTTCTTTTTTTTCTTTGCAAGAGTGAGGCTCATGGAAGAGCAAACTATAGCTGACAGTGGGACAAACATCAAGGGAATGAACAAATAGGAAAAGAGGAGAGGTAGGAGGGAAGGAAACACTGAAACTTGCAAGGTTAATGGTGGTAATAAAGATCATGGGTCAGATTTGGGAGTGACAAGAGATAGCAGTGTACTGCTTGCTTTTGAAGCCCTGGAGGGAAGAGTGAGAAAGAATAAGTCAGGAAAAAAACCAGAATTGAGGTATGCAGTCAGCCTGGATTTTGGAGGTTTAACCAGAAGGGGGTGACTGGAATAAATATGGAGGGTCGGAGGATAGAAAGCATAAGGAGCAATGTCGGACAGTAGATGGTAGAAAACAGAGACCACGGACCTGCCTGCTATGCGAGAGCAACAGACCCTGTGCTTCTGCCTCATCGCGGGAGATTCCCATAAGACTTGCACATACTCTACTTGACGTGTCTTCATCTCTGTACTTTAATGTTTGTAGAAGTACCTGATTTATCGCATGACATGCCTCTTCCCAAGGGATTATTAATTTACCTAATTCATTAGGAATGAATAGCAGCTTTGTGCTTGTCATCGGTTGGATGTGTGTGTTGTCTGTTGTCCTTGTAAATTAGCGATGTGAATGAGTCTGTCTTCTGGTCTCCTGATGGAGCATGACATCATTTATAGAACCTAATTTGTTCAAAATGGTTTTCCTTTGCAAGTTATATGAAGATTGGATGAATGAGAATGTAACTCACTGGAAGAACCTCATGTAAAAATGGCATATCAGCAATCTGCTGGTAGTTTGTCGTTGCCATCGATGACGTACATATTTGATGCATGAATGGAGGGTTTGAGGCACCAAGTACACATCCAAACACTTACGCCCAACGATGTCAGGCCCCATATTGACAGGGCCTTCCACCAGTGCAATGCAGGATGTACTTGCCCTCGTGGGCTTTCTTGGCTTTTCCCACGGCTGTGAGCAGCAGGGCGACAGGTCCAGAACCAGGAATGTCTCGTCGGGCTGGCAGGCAGAATGGCAAGCTTTGCTCAGAGCGCCATGCACTACGCCATGCCTTTTAGGAGAAAAAGATGTGCTTTGTTTTTGGGTGGGACGAGGGCTAAGGGGCATTTTTTGAGGCGGTCCGTGGCGAATGGCAAGCAATGTTTGCCTTATAAAAGGCAAAATGTGTCCATAGAGAGAACACCAGGTGATGGCTGTTTGGACAGTAATAAGGGGAACGTGATTTGAATCATGGCAGGCTTTATGTCCTTCTAACAATACCTTCAGAGCAGTGAGGATGACGAGGGATGATGGGGGCCTGAAGGAACGGTGACAATGATGTCAATGATGGTTTAAGGAGAAGATCTTACATCTTTCATCAGTGATCATTTCACAATGTGGGAAGTGCTTTCAATGAATTGAAGATTTTTTTTTTTTCTTCTGTCCTGCAAAATGAACGACGACAATCACTATTCTGAAACACTGGTGTAGTTGAGTCGACAGATTAATAAATCTTGCACGTACGCACTGCAGGAACAAAACATGTGGGAAGCATAATTTTCCAGGAGGCATATGGGGTTGAGCGTTGCGGTGGTGGAGTGGGTAAAGCCTCGCTTTTTTACCATCACTTGTGTGGGTCCGACTCCCATGGAAGTTGAACGGAAATTTCCACAACCTTTAACATCGTTGTGACCAGGATCGGGGCTATGCCACAGAAATGCTCACGACAGGTTGAGAGCACCCCGATGCTGTCAAGTATATGGGCCCCCATCACCACCACGACCATCACTTGCACACATGAAATGATCTTCGTGATGTGATGACCACTTGCACACACTGTTTGCCATACTAGGTTGGAATCTCACAACATAATTTTTATTTGATTGTCTTTCTTGCATTTTGTGGCATCAGGAGCCCACGAGCCAACCTCGCAACCTGCCTGCTGCATGTCTACGTGCCTGGCCTATGTACTCATCCCTTTATCACAATGGTTGATGCTTGTTCCACAGTCGTGGTGTAGTAAGGAATCCAACCTATTGCTTGTAAAGCTCGTTCAAGCCCTGCACGCAACAAGAAGGGGCTCACAATGGAACAACTAAATTAATCCGATGGTTTGTGCGACATTGATTTCAGCTCCATGTCTTTTTTTTTCTAATTCCTGGGATTCTACTTCCACTCCTCGCTTTTCGAAATCAGCTCCCACGCAATGTTGCTGAGAAAACGACCGAAGAAAGCAGTTGATTCAATTCTGTATTGTTTTCACGAACCGGTTCGAATCAAATGATTACTCTGAACAGCGTCCTGATTTGCATACCAATGGCCGTGCGTTAACTCTGTAAGTTCCTTCCTCTGCACGGTCTGGACTCGATCTACCTAATAAAGCAATGGAGGACATTCCTTGGAAAAGCTTATCGAGGAAACATAATTCTTCCACTTGTGTGTTTCGGCTCTTTCAGTTGTGCCAGGGTGATTTCGCTCAGGATCGAATGCGAGGCATTACACCAAGGGGTACGATAACAAGTGTAAAGGACCTTGGCACACGTGAATCAACCCGATGCCTGAGTAGGTTGCTTCCCTTCGTGCATTATTTAACAGACCCTTTTCAAAGTCTAAACAAGTAAATAAATCTCGGGTAAATGTGAGATTACTTGGAGGTCTGAGGGCCTACTAGAGACTTCACTCCCCACTTGAAGTTTCATTCCGCCTCACAATGATGATACACCAACTCCAGCTTTGGAGCTTGCTATCCAGAACGCAATGCCCTTAGGATTAAGGCAATAAAGTTTGTGTCAAAGGATGGAGCTCAAGCCCTTTATGGTGCTGCGTTCCCTTTGTATGAGACACGACCTTTACGCCCCCACCAAGGTGACATCGGTGATCCGGCTATTGCTCGCACATCAACCGAGGCACTGGATCATTGACTTACCGCACAGGCTCAGGCACTGCAATTTCCTGTACCAACAATGATGCCTGTGCAGACGACTTATGCTATTGTTGTGGATTTCAGACAATACAAGCAAGATCTTACCAAAAATCGGCTTCTGATCTTTTTTGGCCAAACCTAAAGGTTTGTTTTTTAAATAAAAAAAAACTTCTGCACCATCTTCATTGTCCACACTGTTACCGATGTGACAACCAACTTGCCATTCACTCCAAACAATGTTGGCACCATGCTTATTGCACAGCATAGGAGTGGCACCTAGTGATAGGATGTCTTCTGTTTATGAATGGGACCCAAACTACCACCGGGCTATCTTGTTATTATTAAAGGACGATCTCTTTATGACGTTAGTAAATTTGATTGAAATTTTGACAACCTGCCTGTATCCGAACCAACCCCCCGAGCCCCCCATTAGCATTGGAACCTCGCTTAGATTATCCAGTACCATTGCCAGCGTGCATCCTCTGCAATTATTGATGATCCTGTGATTATAAAAACCTCAAATGATTATTTCAAAAATGTAAGAAACACACTAAAGAGCAACAAACATTACGTACATGGAGTGTCACAGAAATGGATGTATCTAAATTTACAATGACCACAACTAATCTAAATCATGAAAACTAGTGCCAAACGGTATCGATACACAGACAGAACAATATGGAAGTATGTATGGTATGCTAAGTGTCGTGGGAAACAAGGAGAAGCTCATGTTTCTGACAGTCCTTCGTCGGAGCAAAAAAGGGTGAATGTCCGAAACGTAAGCTTCTCCTGACTTCCCAAGGCCGTTAACATACCTGACTGAATCTTATTTTGATACATCCCACATAAATTTACAACATCCTTTGTAAATTTATAACATCATAAAATTTATAACATCTCGTGTAAATGTTTAACCTCCTAGGTAAATTTATAACATCTCGTGTAAACTTATACGATCCTACGTAAATTTATAACATCTCGTGTAAATTTATAACCTCCTATGTAAATCTATAGCATCTCGTGTAAACTTATAACATCCTATGTAAATTTATATCATCTCGTGTAAATTTATAACATCCCATGTAAATTTCTCTTCGCTCTCTAAACCCCCTTGAGTAACATTGGATGTACAACGCATAAGTTTCAGTGTGCAAACAATTTGTTAAAGGAATGACAATCGTACATGGACGATAATAACTAAAATGATTGGGTGATTTGTTGAGGGTGCTGGAAATAACTTGACTACCCTTCGTGAAAGACAGTGGGATTTTTAACGTCCACCAATGACAATGGATGCTGCCAGACAGTCCTCCAGCTTAACGTCCATCTAATGGAGGGCACACTCAATGATGCCTCACCCTGCATGAGAAACACCAGGACGATAGTTTTTGCTGAGTCAAGTTTAAAACCCAGGTTTAATAGGCCAATATTTGTGCACAGGCCTCCATGCTACATTCATATCTCTCTCTTCTCTCTCTCTCTCTCTCTCTCCTCTCTCTCTCTCTCTCTCTCTCTCTCTCTCTCTTCTCTCCTCCTGTCTCTCTCTCTCTCTCTCTCTCTCTCCTCTCCTCTCTCCTCCTCTCTCCTCTCTCTCTCCTCTCTCTCTCTCTCTCTCTCTCTTCTCTCTCTGTTCTCTGTCTCTTCTCTTCCAAAGTTAAAAAAAAAATGCTCTCGCCATTTGTATTTTGCACCAAACAGTTAATTTTGCCATTATTGTTTACTGGAGTAGAGTCACGAGCTTGATGGTTACTTGCCATTGTGAATGGCCCGCTTGGCGCAACTTGCTGCAAAGCAGTCTCAAGAGCGACCGAGCAGTTTGCCATCACCCACCTTGTCACAGATTGTCAAATGATTAAATTAAATAGCCATTGTGAATAGCCATTTCAGATGCAGAAGTGAACAGATCACAAGACACAAACTTTGGAAACTTTTCATTCCTGGTCCTTTACTTTTTGTCCATTAGACCATTTCAAATTTTGAGCCATTTCTTCATCAAATTTCGATTTTAACTCTGCCACTGAAGGTGGACAGAGGTTATGTTTTTTGCCCCTGTCTGTCTGTCTGTCTGTGAGTACGATATCTTAAAACGTTATGGACGGATTCGGATGAAACTTGGTGGACAGATTGGGTGTATGACAAGACCAAATTGATTCGATTTTAGTGAAAATCCGGATCCACATCCGCAATAGAGAATTTAATTTTTAAATTTTTTAAACGAATGCTTCAACATTGAGTGATTGGGCAAAAAACGATGTCTGACAGGATATTTCAAAAAGTTTTTGGATGGATTATGACAAAACTTGGTAGATGAGTTGGGTAGGTAACGAAAACAAACCGGTTCGATTTTGGTTTAGGTCTGGATCCAAATCCGGCCTATTAGTGGGATACAAAACGTTAACTGTTTTGCTTGATGGAGGTATGTGCTCTTCTCAGTGTCATTGGAGTTGATTAACAAAGAAAACCATGCTAAATGCAAAGACTGCCCACATCCACTTTGTACTCAAACTAAACTTGACAAAAACAGCAGCCAAAAAAAAAACGTAAAAAAATATTAATTACTCTTCTCCATATTCCCCAAATAAAGATTTGTTGAAAATTTCATGAAAAAAGCTCAAGGTGAATAGAGAAACACAGAAGCTGTTACAAAACCGGCCGTCTCCTGCTGACACGTGGCGGACGTGCCAATTAGGCTATTTGTATATACGTGACTTTACCCTTTGACATTTTGACCAAATTATTAATTACTCTTCTCCTATTCCAGAATAATGTTTTATTAAAATTTGTGACAAAAGCTCAAAAGGTAAAAAAAAAAAAAAAGTTCTGGCATGGACACACACCACCAAATCTGGAAGTGGCTTTGAATAATTTTCAAAATGCCTACCACTTGGCTGTTGCTAGTGCATTGACTCATGCCAGCAAATCGCCATTCCTTATTTGTGCTCAACACACAACACACACACACACACACACACACACACACACACACACACACACACACACCGACTGTAAAAACCCATCTCCTGCTGCACGGGCTGATGAGTATTGAAGCAACTTCGGTACAGAAGTAGCATACATACCTCTGAGCTGTCTAGTCAGGGTCAATTTCAGACCTGCAACTATGAACTGTTGGATGGGTGTTTCACAAAAGTGCGTCATCCCTTGGATGGACGTTAAAGCCGGGTGTCCCGTCTGCGAGCATAAGTTCGTTAATGCTAAACATCCCATGGTGTATTATAGGAAGAGTAAGCAAAGTATCCTGGCACCCTAAAATTTTTTTTACAAATTCCAGCTTAAATACCCTTCATTCATCCGTCGCTTCTAGCCAGCCGGTCCATGAAAGACTTGGGCCAAAGACGTTCTCCAGGCGACCCCACAAGAAGGTGGGAATAATTGAGACCATTAAATATATAGTGGTGCAAGTAGTGGATTTAAGCAACTTCAAAGTTAACATCAGCCCTCGCGGACCGATGATGTCCTTGCTCCAAAGCTGATGCGGAAGCCTGCCGTTATTCGAGCAATGTGTGTATCACAGTGGTGTGGTCGGGTGTCCATTTATCGTACGCCTCTTTCAAAATGCCCCATTACTTAAATTGGGCAACAAAGGCCCCAGGGAAGAAAAGAAGCCAACAGTGAGCACAATGGATTGTCAGCGATAATATACCCGTCTTTGTAGGTGGAACGATGCTTGGCCGACATAAATCTTGTGGCCAGATTCAGTGGTAATCGGACCATTCGGACACGAAAGTTGTTTTGGCCTGAAATCAAGATGCGGCCTTAGCAACTGCCTGGTTCTCATGTGACAAACAACTAGCTTAATGGGGAGCCACAAAGAGTCTTGAGGAAGTGTTAGCGCATTTTGTTCAGCCTGATGAACCGCACAAAACCGGGCCAAGAATCTGATTTGGCCCTTCATCCACTGGCCACCAAATCTGTAAGTGGCTTTGAATCATTTTCAAAATGTCTACCACTTGGCTGTTGCTCGGGCATTGACTCATGCCAGCAAATCAACGTTCCTTATTTGTGTTGAATTTCTCTGTCATCTTCCTTATTGTTGTTGGTAGAACATTTGAAAAGCAGGACCCTCTTTGGGAAGATTTATGCCATTCCTTTGGCCCAAGGAGACAATTACAGCTCCGTGAATAAAATGTGAGCAGTTAATGTGTCATTACTTGCTTTCTTAACTTAAACAATGTCTGCTTAATAGTGGCAGCCTGTGTTAGTTAAACATTGCCTGAGATGACACAATCGGTTTGCAGTGACTTTGCTAACACTAATTGAGAAAAAAAAAATGTGTTAATAAAGTGCAGATTACTGTGGAGGTGCTTTTACTGGCTGGCAGGATAGCCTAGAGGTGTTGACACTCGTCTATGAGCTGTCTAGCCTGGGTTTGAATCTCGACCCAGCTATAAACTGTCATCCTGGCGTCTCTTAGGCAGGGCGAGGCATCAATGTGTGTGCCGTCCCTCGAATGGACATTAAACTGGAGGACCCGTATTCGTGGTCGTTTGTTAACTTTAATTATCTCGCAGTGTCTTTCGCAAGGAGTGGGACAGTCATCATCGGCACCGTGAACAAATTTCAAATTCCCGGTCTAACTGACTGCTGAGAAGGGAATGGCAAACCACCCAGCACAAGCCTTGCCCAGGAACTACTGCAGCAGCTTCGTCAATTTGAGGGATATGTTTCATGTGATTTCATGGCTTCGGTTTGGATTAATTTTTTTTAATTTCAAAGTAAAAAATTAACCTGGTGTTGGCTTAGTGGTTATGATTATGGTTAGGGTACTGGCTTGGCATCCTAGGGTCCTGAGTTCAAGCCCTGTTGGCTGCTGAATTAACACCAGGGGGTTGACTCAGCCTGTCATCCTTCTGAGGTTGGTGAAATGAGTACCAGTGCAGCAGCCAAAAGGCTGTGCATGGGGTAAAGGGTTATTGATGGATTGATTAAATCTGGTATTGGTGTAGTGCAGTCATAATGGGCCAATTGGCCTCCTCCTGCGACTAAATTCCTCGTAAATAACCTCGTTTATTTTAAAGCAAAATTATCTCATGTGTGCAACAACATATCATCAAAAACCTTCGTGTCACTATTGTCGTCTTTTTTTGCAGCAAATAATCTGTTCATTACTTTACAATGCGAGCAAAAAGGCTTTTCTCTTTGTGGTTCAGCCTTTGTCAGAATCACATGAAGGCTCAAAGTAGGGCAGAATTCTTCATTTATTTATATTTTCATTTATGGATGTTGTCTGACGAATCTGTGATTTTTTTTTTTCCGTGTACTGTCATTGACGTCCATCAGTACACAAAATTTTCAGCTTTCTACGTCACCCGAAAGGTACCAATCTTTAATATCAGTGGAGTCAGTGGTTAGAAAGAGCTCATATATATATATATAATATATATATATATATATATATATATATATATATATATATATATACATATATATATATATACATAAATATATATATATATATATACATATATATAATATATATATTATCTGTATGTATATTGTCATGGGGGTGGCCGGCCCAGGTTAACCCCCGAAACCCAAATTGTGGTGACGGGCGGTTAACACCACCAGCCCCCAAGATGGCCGAGCGATTCCGAATTAATTGGAGGCAGACACATTGATCCTCGGAGATTTTAACATGTGCTCGAAGGGCATGGGGCGCAATGGCGGAAGGGGCAGAGAAGCATGGGGAATGAAACGGATGCACAGGGGGTTTATCCTCGAACCCCACTACAAATACACAAATACAGTTTCTTAAAATGAACACATTTAATGAACATAAACAAATATTTACAAAGGACAGTAATTCAAAAGGTAATGATAACAATAATGAAGTAAATAAATCCTATAGTTGAGGCACCTCTCACACAGACTCAAATCCAGACTAAGGGAACACAAAATATAAATAAAACCCTTCCTTTCAATTATTCTTGTACTTAGCTTGGCCCAGAGTTGGTCTTTGTGGAACTTGGAATAGAGGCACTTTCATTTACATATGCAGACGCACACAAATGGTGCCGTCACTTCTTTCAAAACAGGACAAACGTAAGCCAGGCACTTCGTGAGCGGCATTCAATATCAAGGCTCAGACATGTCGCTGCTTTGTGCATCGATTGTCCTTACTGACCCGCTGTGACATACACGAGGCTCGGGGTCAGTTTCTCATAACTCAACGAAGAGCCAAAGGCCAGCGTCTTGGTTTGTGCGTGCACTCACCCTGAACTCTCCTCCTCCTCTCAGGTGTGCTCTCTCCCTCTCTCCTCTCAAAATGTGCCTCATGCTTCTGCTATGATCACGGCTCTCCAAAAATGCTCAAACCCTGAACTCCCAACTCTGATTCTCTCCCGGATCAACTCTGCCTCGTGCGTTCCTCATATTGACCTTGTGTGTGTGCTCTGCCAATCTCTCATCCTATACAGTAGGAAGCCTCACACAATGTGTAGCAACCTTCCTCTCGATCACGCCTATATCCTCCCCCTCCGGGGCGTGGCCTGCTCGCACAAAACCTGGGAAGGCGGTGCTTCTGCCTGCTCGGCACGCCTGCTTGTTCCTGCTCATGGTTTTGGCTATAAAGACAGAGGGAAAAGTCACAGATAGGCGATAATATACTGGGGAACTTATTCTTACACGCAAGGCTAATTAACACCGCAGCACCCCCCGTGTGGTGACACATATCACTTAAGCTCACAGATTCCCGACTTAATCACATCGAGATGCCTCCTACACGTCCACGGACCAAACAATTTTACACAATGCTATATTCCCTATTAAATTCTTCCATCTACCCCCACAACCACAACAATATTATCTATGTTATATATATATATATATATTGTTGCGAAATGGCCCTTAGTGGTGTTACTAAATATAGGATTAGCCCAGATCCCCATTAAATGCATGTTTAGCCAGGTTGTTCGGTAAATGGATGCTACATGTGTGTCGGGAGGTGTAAGAGGCATGTTTATTGCTCGTACGTTGGTGGTGGACCGAGGGGTTCTTCTTCTTCCTTCCTCTCTCCGGACAATATTCCCCGCCCAGCGCTGAGAGGGGGAGTGGCCTAGAGAAGGAAGTGAAACTGAAGGGAGGAGTCAGTCGGCTTGGAGGCGAGCGTGCGCCGGGAAGGCAAGAGAGAAACGACGAGTGTCGAGTCACGATCTACTGGATGAGCAGTCGGCTTTGAGGCGAGAGAGCCTGAGAAAGAGGAAGTGAAACTGAAGGGAAAAACTGCAGTGGGCTTCGAGGCGAGAGAGCGAAGGAAAGGCAGTGGTGAATCTGCGACGAGAGCGCCGAAGTGTGGTGCGATCGGCAGTA
>CM068964.1:64767667-64791463 GCA_035128595.1 Eptatretus atami
AGTACCTCCTCCATGTGAGAAAACCGAAGAAGCATATTCCAGGATAGAATGATCTGGTCTTTGAAACCAAATTGATGATCAGAAATCAAAGCATTGAAAAGAGAAGGAAGTTTAATGTTGTGAAAGAACTGAAAGAACCATTGATTTAGCGCTGGTACATGCCACTTTTAAGCAATAAACTGACATAATGCAATTTTATCTTCTTCTATTGAATGTTGCTCAAGCTTGATGACACGTGCTCATTGTGACATCCAATTCACGCACTTCAAAAAAATTGCACGATGACGTGGGATGTTAGTTTTCACCTCTTATCATGGCTCCATTATTATCATTGCTTTTTTCAGCTGCCTTGTGATATGTTTGTCATGACACCATTCAATTTGTCAATGATATCCTTCAAGAAGCTTTTATCTGAACTTTATTACCTCCACCACTGAAGGTGAAGGAGTTATGTTTTCACCCTTTTTGTCTGGTTGTTTGGTTGTTGTTGGCGCAGGATATCTCCAAAAAGGTGTGGACGGATCAGGATGAAATTTGTGGACAGTTTGGTGTATGACAAGGACAACGTAGATTGCTTGAAGAGATCCGGATTCTGACCGACTACTAGAATTTTTAAAGTGATTCTTCACCATTGAGAGATCGGGTCAAAAATGATATTTAGCCACGATATCTCAAAAAGTTGGAAGACAGATTTCGTTGAAACTTTGGTGACAGGTTGGCGTGTGGGGCAAGGAAGAATTGATTCGATTTTGGTGAAGATCGAACTGGATCTGGATACGAGAATTATTTAATTTTAAATGATTCTTCACCATTGATCAGGAACCAAAAACTATAGTGCTGTATGCATGACTATTCAAAAATGTATTGGCCTTATATTTTCTCGGAGATCAGGCATTGCATGGTGGAGGTATGCGCTCTTACGAGTGCCCTTCCAGTTTTACTTGATTACTGGCTGGTGATTATACAGCTATTTTCTCTGATCCCTGTCCCTTGCATGATATTTCCATAACTTTTGGCCGTGTTCTACCAGTAAGTTTCAGCGTGATGCTTAACATTTTCAGACAATCCATAACTGTCAGGTCAGGTCAGGCAGCTCTTCGGGTCAGCATTAGATCTGTGACTTCTCAGCGTAGCCAGATGTAAACCTGTACTTAACCTGTTCACAATGGTCAGTTGTCAGGACTAACCGTCTCCCCCACCAAGTTTCTTGGTGCAGGAGGGTGCAGGATATGACACACCCAGCAGGATGAAGAACAAAACCTGTCAAAAGGATGGAGGAGCTCCTTGTTAGCCACGGCCATTCCATATCTAGTGCCCAACTGGTGTCTGCAGATCCTCCTGCAGTTGGTACTTCTTATTAGACGAGGTTGGTGGCAGGTTCGCACTCTGGCCACCGTTTTAAAAACTCTTCATTTTCGAAACATTCCAAAAAGCATTACAAAATTAATCTGAAACCCACTCTGTGAGGAGTTTGCCTCCTGTGCTGTGCCATTTCACAGGGCAGCCCACTGGATGACAGGATTGGCGAAGCCTTTGGACCCAATCTTGTTGATGATAGGAGGGAAAAACCACAGAGTAACCTTCCCGGCGTCAGATTGTGGTAAATAGTGTGTGTCGGGGTGGTGCTTGAGGTGCCATCACCAGGGGACAAAGCGGTCTGCTTGGTTAACTGAGGCAGTCCCTTCGGTGGAATGCCTGGAATGTCTATCCCTAAGAGAGGGATGATCACCTTCTCTGTTATCATCTGAGCTCAAGCGTTTGGACATCGGTTATTCACCAATTCTCTGAGGTTCGGAGACCGGGATTGCGGCCGAGGATTATGGGTGGTGTTACACCTACTATTGTTTCTGTCGATCTGCAGGTTACCCATGCCCAAGGGTTGCTGTAGCTGGTCCAATAAGCTGACTAAATGATAATTGAGGTAACACTGTCAACGAGCATATTATGAGACTAAGATTCGTCACTCCTTGGGTTCATTTTCCCTGGTCTTTGTATACGCTTCCAAAACTGAGGCGAGTGATGCTACCGTGAACGACGCATTCGATGCACGCTCGAGTCTGTGGTTGATCACCCACAGGCGAATACTCTTCTATCATAGTGGGATTTCCAATGCATCGACTGGACTGATAGGTATGCGTTATAAGAATGTGTTTGTCCCCATGGGTCTGAATTGTGAACCAGAATAGCCACTAAGAGTTCCTGGACTTTGCAAGAAGTCATGGACTTAGGGTGGCTGTCATGGTTCATCGCCCACGGCTCATCGCTGATTGCATATTCCAACGTGGTGGGTTGCAAAGGAGATTGACCATGTGGCTCATTGATGATCCCTGGGAGGATTGATCCAGAACTGCATTGGTCTACCGGAGTGCTCAGTTCTCAATACCGACCACAGGCTGGTTGATGCAACTTCTGAAGGCTGCCAGCTTAAACTCCGGGAGAATGGTACCATCCAGGTTCGGCTGGATCGTTGCAGCTCGAGATGAAAAGGCAGCTGAATAGTTTGCGAAACAGGTAATAGAATTCCCCATGGGTCAGGAACTATGAACCAGAATAGCACTAAGTTCCTTGGACTATGCAAGAAAGTCATTGGACTTGAGGTGCGCCGGTTCTGGTTTCAGCGCCCACAAGCTCATCGCTGGACTTGGTATTCAATTTGCTGGCAGTGTGCAAAGGAGATTGACCATGTCCTCGTTGATGGTCGCTGGAGGATGATCAGGAACTGCAGGGGTCTCCCGGGAGGCTCAATCCTCAATACTGACACCACGGCTTGTTCTAGCAATCTGAAGTTGCACCTTAAATCCTGGAGAATGTACCATCCCAGCCTAGGCTGGGATTGGCAAGCCTTCAAAGGATGAGAGGGTAGCTGAGGAGTTTTGCGGACAAGCTCAGTGAAAGATTTGGGGGGGTCTGGTAGCTTTGGGAGGTCCTGAAGAGTTTTGGAGTGCCTTCAAGACCACCGTCCTATGTTGCCGGTGGATGGGCTTGGATGTAGGCAAAGAAGAATTTTGTCTCTCAAGGGGGCATGGATACCATTGACCAGAATCGCGGGGCCAGGCTGAATGGCAAGCTGAGCTGTTCAGGGAGCTGGGCGTAAACTTACGCGCGCTAAGGGTGGGACAAAGGGGCCTATGTGCGAAAGAATCTGTGAGGGCGGTAGAGCATACCTGTGGTCAAGTGATTCTCTTCCTCTTACAGGGGAATTCATGCATTGTGTTTCATCCAAAGCCATCCCTCGGTGTACTGCAGTTAGAACAGAGTGTGGGTGGCTCTTGACGGAGGAGTCCGAAGTGAAGGTCCCGCTGGGGCCAGTTACTTTGAGCGGTTGTACCCAGGCTGACTCCACCAGCTGTCAAGTTGACGTCAGCGGGTGTTACCAATCCCTGTTGCTAACCCTCCAATCAACTGTGTTCCACCGTCGCTTGTGGAAACACAGGCTGCGTGTGAACCGGTTTGAAATGGGTAAAAGGCTCCAGGATCTGTGGCATCATTGCTGAAATTCTCAAGGCTGGTGGAAGCTGACACTCGTGTCGTTGCATGCAGTTCTGTGCTCCTCTCCTGGAACACAGGAATCATCCCAACTGACTGGAGGGGGCCTTGTTGTCGTTTCTCTGAAAGGGAAGGGTGCATCGCCAAACTGCAACAAACTACCGTGGGGTGACGCTTGCTCTCGTGCTGGGCAAGGTCTTTGCTCGGATAATTCTTGATCAGGTTCGCCACCATCTGCTTGAGCCACCAGCGTCCAGAGCAGCTCAGCTTACCCAAAGAGGTCAACGATTGACCATATCCTTGCTCTTCGGGTCCTCACCGAACGCAGACGGAGATTTCGGCAGGGGGCTGCTTGCAGTTTATGTTGATCTTGTTTTAAGTGTTTCTATTCAGTTAAATCGGGTGCCCTCTGAGGATATTGGTCTTCGTGGGTGCCACCAAAACTGATTGATCTGATGTCTGAACTCTACTCGGTATGAGAGTGCTTTAGATGGAGTGGTACCATATCTCCCTTATTTCAGTTGTAACTGGAGTCGTCAGGGGTTTGTACTGGCCCCACACTTTTCACTATTGTAGGACTGGATTCTAAGAGGATGTGGCAGAGATCAAGCTTGCGGTTGCATCGTTTGGAATGTCAAAATCTCTGACCTTGATTCGCAGATGATGCAGTCATCATTTTGCGGAGACTTAGATATCCTCTTTGGCGCCCCCTCAGGTGTGAATGAGGAGTCAGAGCGCTGGGATTTACGGGATTTCCTGGGTCAATCTAAATCCAGGCTTCCCAATGACATCTTGGATGCTGCTGTCCTTTCTGTGGCTGTTTGTTGGTGAGGGATGTTGAGGTCGTGGAGGATTCACTTACCTTACAGTATATTCAATATTCAGTCTTTCTGCTGGCTGTAGTCAGAGGTCAATGACTCTGTGTCGGGCCTGGGGATCCATGGATTACGATAATGGAGTGGTGGCGCTGCCGGTACCTGTGCGGGAGGATGAAAGTCCGAGTCTTCAGTTGTTTGGTGCTCCAGTCTTGACTGCTATAGGATGGAGACTTGGACTCTGGACCAAGGATCTGAGATGGAACTTTAATTCTTTGGTACTGGGTCTCTTTGGAGAATCCTGGCTATCGCTAGTCGACTTTGTGTCCAACGAGCAGTTGCTGAGAGAGCTCAAATGAGATTTGTTACCTGGCACATAGTCCGTGAGCGTCAGCTGCTGGTGTATGGACATGGGCTTGTTTTTCCTGACGCTGACCTGTTCACCAGATTTCCTCAGCGAGCGAGTCTCGTGAAGTTGCGAGGAGGCCAATGGCCGACCACATTCCTCGTGCCCCCATTGGTCTGCAGCAGGTTGATCGGCCATCTCAAGGAGATGGATGGGCCAGGCATTCTGCCTTGGGATGGCCAGACGGAGGCCCCTTGAGTTACCAGCAAGAAATGTGGACGCAGTGATTTGGCTGCTCTGGCGCAGCTCCCATACCTGACCTGACCTGACCTGAGTGGGATTTGGAGGGTTCTGGGTGCTTTGGGGAATCCTGAAGAATTGTCGAGTGCCTCAAGACAACCGTCCTATTTGATGTTTGCGGTGGATGTCATGGAACCTCATTGGAGGGCAAAGATTAATTTGTCTCGAGGGACACTTGACACCATTGACCAGAGTCCACAGACTAGCCTCAATGCAGAGCTGAGCTGTTCAGGGAGTACAGTGTAAAACTGTCGTTGCGCTTGAGGGTGACAAGGCAGTCCTATGTGTGAGGAATCTGTGAGTTGCAGGAGAGCATCACCTTGTGGTCAAGTGATTCATTTTGCTTACGTGAGAATCGCGCATTGCGTTCTCCAATCCCGTCCTCTGTTACTGCAGTTTGAACGGAGTGGTTTGTGCTCTTGACAGTTGGAGTTGGAAGTGAAGGCCAGCTGGGTCGGTACTTTGAGCGGCTGTACCAGGCTGATCAACCAGCTGTCTAGTTGGATGTCAGGGGTTTACTATCCCTTTTGCACCTCCAATCAACTGTGATCCACCTTCATTTTTGTGGAAACACTGGCCTGCGGTAAACCAGTTGAATGAGGTGAAACTCCTGGGATCTGTGACATCCATGCTGAACTTCTCAAGCTCATGGAAATGCTTATACTCTGTCATTACGTGCCGTTTCTCTGCTCTGCCTTGGAAAAAACACATGCATCATCCCAACTGACTGGAAGAGGGAGCCAATGTTTTCCCTCTCTGGAAAGGGAAGGGTGATCGCCAGGAATGCAACAACTACCGAGGGCGTGACAACTGCTCTCAGTGCCAGGCAAGGCTTTCTTGGATAATTCTTGAAAGAGCTTTATTGCCACATCTACTTGAGCAACCAGCGTCCAGAGCAGTCAGGGCTTTACACCAAAGGTCAACGATGGACCGTATCTTGCTCTTCAGGTCCTCACCGAACGGCAAGAACAAGCGTTTCGGCAGGGCCTGCTTGCAGCTTATGTTTGATCTCTGCAAACAGTATTGATTCAGGTGAATCGGGATGGCCCTCTGGGGCATTCGTTGGGTCTCATGGGTGCCACCAAAAACGATCAAACTGATATCTGCCACTTATACTCTGGTTACTGAGAGTGCTGTGAGATGTGGTTGGTACCATCACTGACTTATTTTCCAGTTGGTACTGGATTTCTTCAGGGTATTCCGTTGGCCGCCAACTTTTCAGCTTTTTTTATGGACTGGAATTCTGGGAGGATGTCGGAGAAATCAAGGTGCAGTGCATCCCTGGAATGTCTAATATCTCTGACCTTGATTTTCACAGATTGATGTAGTCATCTTTGCAGAGACCTGGATATCCTTTTGGGGCCCTCGAGGTGCTGAATTGAGGAGTCGGATTCCACTGGAGTATTGGGTTCCTCCGGGTCAAAACTAAGATCCAGGCATTCAATGAAATTGGATTGCTAGTACCTGTCTGTACCGTGTGAGGACGTTGAGGTCACGGAGAGATTCACTTACTTGGCAGTGATATTCATGTCTCTTGGCTGTGAGTCAGTAGGTCAATAGATGTCTGGGTCAGCTCTGGGGAGTCAATGGATTCACTGGATCATGGGGTGTTTCTGCTGTCGGTACCTGTGCAGGAGGACGAAAAGTCAGAGCTTCAGTCCTTTGGTGCTTCCAGGATTGCTTTAGATGTGAGACTTGGACTTTACCAGGGATCTGAGATGGAGAAGTTAATCCTTGGAGCAATATCTTCAGATATGCCATGGCGATCGCTGTTGGACTTATCTGTGTCCAAATGAGCAGTTTACTGAAGAGAGACTCAAATGAGATTTGTTACCTGCATAGTCTGTGAGCGTCAGCTGCAACTTTAATGCGACACGTGGCTCGTTTTCCTGACACTGATCCTGGCTCACCAGATTCTCTCAGCAAAGTAAACTAGAGTGGAGGAGGGCCGATTTGTCTGACCACGTGCCCTTAGTTGAATCAGGTTGATCAGCATAAAATCAAGGAGATGGGAGGGCCAGGCATCTACTGGGGGATTGGCCCGACATAGGCCCCTGGAGTACCGGCGGAAGTGGACATGTGACGCGCTCCGGCACATTTATTCCCATTACCTGACCTGACTTGGAGTTGCCCCCAAAATAGATTATTTGCTTTCTTCTTAGAAAGCTAAACACACAATTTTGATGAAACCGTGACTTACAAACCCTTCATCACCTGTGATGTACCAAATTGGCCCAGTCTGCATCTTGGATCTTAGATCTCAAAAAGAAATGACGTGTGGATTGTAAGCCATTATTGCTTTTGTGTTCTGCGAGTGAACAAGATCGGTTAAATGCATTGTCTGAGGGACATGGTTGAGAAAGTTGTTAGCATCTGGTTTTTACAACTTAAAATGGCTGTCAATGTGCATTCTTTGATCGAATCTTCAAACCAAAAAATTTGATGTGCTTATGGTTACCATCATGTACTGTCTTATCCAAGAATAAAATAGTTCATACATGTCCGAGATTGATGGCTGCTGATGGAACACATGGACGGACGAGTCCAACGGGGTGAATATTAATTCCAGAGTTCCTGCAATTGGCTGTTACACACCCTCTCTAACATGTTACATTAGTTATTTGTGTCTTTATTGTTGTCCTTTATGACGCCTTAAAACAGTAATTTCTGTTGAAATTATTTTCAATTTTGTTTAACTGCCAGATTTCGGTATTCAGAGTTAAAAATAATAATATAATTAATAAAAACTCACTCCTCTTTACCGCATGTATTGATAGGATGAATCAAAGCCCAAGTACGCAAAACTCCAGGTTCGTTTTTTACAATTCATGTCTGGTTCATGTTCGAAAATATAGCATTTCAAAAATTTGGAAATTAAGTTTTCCTCGATTATAAGCTGCTTGTTTGTAGACACAGACAGACAGGACAGAAGTGAACCAATTTGCTTTAACCCTGCTTTTGCTCATTGTGTGGCAGTGCCAGTGCAATTATGGATATGTTATATATAGTATATATATACTATATATAATATATATATAATATATATATATATATATATATATATTGAAGGTTAATTACAATGAGACCTTGCAATCAACATTGGTGTGAAGAAAGACAGCTTCCCGCCAAGCCATGAATGGATAGACAGCATACATTAAAATAACTGCATAAGTCTTATCCCCGTGTTCTGGGTTTCACAGCTCAATTGAGCCTGCAGTGGTAGCCTAATGCCGTACTTGTACCTCGTTTACATACCTCAGGTCCAGCATGAAAGAGTCTCTGCCAAATTGTGTGGCCAGAAGCTGGTCTATATACAATCGTGACAATGTTTTCCTGATTGCCCATCCTTGCTGTACTGCGGCAAAAAAAAAAAACCCCCGAGGAAAATCAACTTGGAGCCCACCAAAATATATATATATATATAAATATATAAATGTCTATATGTATATATATTTGAGTGTCACCACCGCATTGTGGTGGCACAGTGACTAATTACGTGCCAATGTGCATTATTTCAATATGTCAAGATCTTAAGATTGTTTAAAGTTTTCTTTTTTCTGCAAGAGTGAGGCTCATGGAAGAGCAAACTATAAGCTGACAGTTGGACCAAACATCAAGGGAATGGACAAATAGGAAAATGAGGAGAGTAGGAGGAAGGAAACACTGAAACTTGGCCAAGGTTAATGGTGAGTAATAAAGATCATGGTCAGATTTGGGAGTGACAAGAGATTAGCAGTTGTTACTGCTTGCTTTTAAGCCCTGGAGGGAAGAGTGAGAAAGAATAATGTCAGGGAAAAAAACCAGAATTGAGGTATGCAGTCAGCCGATTTTGAGGTTTAACCAGAAGCGGGGTGACTGGAAATAAATATGGAGGGTCGGAGGATAAGAAAGCAAAGCGAAGCAATGTCGGACAGTAGATGGTAGAAAACAGAGGACCACGGAACCTTGCTGCTATGCGAGAGCAAACAGACCCTTGTGCTTCTGCCTCATCGCGGAGATTCCCATAAGACTTGCACATACTCTACTGACGTGTCTTCATCTCTGTACTTTAATGTTGTAGAGATACCTGATTTATCGCATGACATGCCCTTCCTAAAGGGATATTAACTTTTACCTAATTCATTGAAGAATAGCAGCTTTGTGCTTGTCATCGGTTGGATCGTGGTGTTTTGTCTGTTTGTCCTTGTAAATTAGCGATGTGAATGAAGTCTGTTCTCTGTCTCCTGATTGGAGCATGACATCATTGTAATAGAACCTAATTTGTTCAAAATGGTTTTCCTTTGCAAGTTATATGAAGATTGGATGAATGAGATGTAACTCACTGGAAAGAACCTCATGAAAAAAAAGTGCATATCAGCAATCTGCTAGGTAGTTGTCGTTGCCATCGATGACGTACATATGATGCATGAATGGAGGCGTTTGAGGCACCAAGACACATCCAAAACACTTACGCCCAACGATGTCAGGCCCATATTGACAGGGCCTTCACCAGTGCCAAATGCAGATGTACTTGCCCTCGTGGCTTTCTTGGCTCTTTCCCACGGCGGAGCAGCAGGGCGACAGGTCCAGAACCAGGAATGTCTCGTCGGGCTTCAGGCAGAATGGCAAGCTTTGACTCAGAGCGCCATCACTACGCCATGCCTTTTGGAGAAAAGATGTGCTTTGTTTTTGGTGGGACGAGGGTAAGGGGCATTTTTGAGCGGTTCCGTGAAGCGAATGGCAAGCAATGTTTTGCCTTATAAAAGGCAAAAGATGTCCATAGAGAGAACACCAGTGATGGCTGTTGGACAGTAATAAGGGGAACGTGATTTGAATCATGGCAGGCTTTATGTTCCCTTTCTAAGCATTACCTTCAGAGCAGTGAGATGACGAGGGATAATGGGGCCTGAAGGACGGTGACAATGATGCATGGATGGTTTAAGGAGGAAGATCTTACATCTTTCATCAGTGAAATCATTCAACAATGTGGAAGCTGCTTTTCAATTGAATTGAAGGATTTTTTTTTCTTCTGTCCTGCCAAAATGAACGACGACATTCACATTCTGAAAACACTGGTGTAGTTGAGTCGACAGATTAATAAATCTTGCACGTACGCACTGCACAGGAACAAAAAACATGTGGAAGCATAATTCATCAGGAGGCATTATGGGGTGAGCGTTGCGGTGGTGGATGTGGGGTAAAGCCTCGCTTTTTTACATCACTTGTGTGGGTCCGACTCCCATGGAAGTTGAACGGAAATTTCCACAACCTTTTAACATCGTTGTGACCAGGATCGGGGCTATCCACAAAATGCTCACGACAGGTTGAGAGCACCCCCGATGCTGTCAAGTATATGGGCCCCCATCACCACACACCATCACTTGCAAACATGAAATGTTTTCGTGATTGTGATGAACCACTTGCACCACACTGTTTGCATACTAGGTTTGATCTCACAACATTAATTTTTATTTGATTGTCTTTCTGCATTTGTGGCATCAGGAGCCACGAGCCAACCCTGCGCAACCTGCTGCTGGCATGTCTACGTGCCTGCCTATGTACTCATCCCTTTATCACAATGGTTATGCTTGTTCCACAGTCGTGGATTTAGTAAGGAATCCAACCTATTGCTTGTTAAAGCTCGTTCAAGCCCTGCCACGCACAAGAGGCTCAAATGGAACAACTAAATTAATCCGATGGTTTTGGTGCACATTGATTTCAGCTCCATGTCTTTTTTTTTCTAATTCCTGGGATTTCTTACTATCCACTCCTCGCTTTTCGAAAATCAGCTCCCACGCAATGTGGTGCTGAGAAACGACCGAAAGAAAAGCAGTGATTCAATTCTGTATTGTTTTTTCACGAACCGGCTTCGAATTCAAATGATTTACTCTGAACAGCGTTCCTGATTGCATACCAAGGCCGTGCGTAACTTCTGTAAGTTCCTCCTCTGCACGCGTCTGGACTCGATCTACCTAATAAACAATTGGAGGACTTCTGGAAAAGCTTATCGAGGAACAAATTCTTCCACTTGTGTGTTCGGCTCTCTTCAGTTTGTGCCAGGTATTTTCGCTCAGGATCGGAATGCGAGCATTACACCAAGGGGTACGATACAAGGTAAGACCTTGGCACACGTGAATCAACCCGATGCCTGAGTAGGTTGCTCCCTTCGTGCTTATTAACAGACCCTTTCAAAGTCTTAAAACAAGTTAAATAAATCTCGGGTAAATGTAAGATTACATTGGAGGTCTTGAGGGCCCCCTACTAGAGACTTCACTCCCCACTTGAAGTTTCATTCCCCCTCACAATGATGATACACCAAACTCCAGCTTTAATTTCTTGCTATCCAGACGCAATGCCCTTAGGATTAAGCAATTAAAGTTTGTGTCAAAGGATTGGGAGCTCAAGCCCTTTTATGGTGCTGCGTTCCACTTTGTATGAACACGACCTTTTACGCCCCCACCAAGGTTGACATCGGGACCGGCTATTGCTCGCACATCAACCGAGGCATGGATTCATGACTTACCGCACAGGCTCAGGCACTGCAATTTCCTGTACCAACAATATTGCCTGTGCAGACGACTTATGCTATTGTGCTGGATTTCTGACAATAACAGCAAGATCTTTACAAAATCGGCTTTCTGATTTTTTTGGCCAAACCTAAAGGTTTGTTTTTTAAATAAAAAAAACTTCTGCACCATCCATTGTCACACTGTTACCGTGTGACAACCAACTTGCCATTCACTCCAAACAATGTTTGGCACCATGCTTATTGCCACAGCATAGAGTGGCACCTAGTTGATAGGATGTCTTCTTGTTTTGAATGGGACCCAAACTACCCCGGCTTTCTTGTTATTAATTAAAGGACGATCTCTTTATGACGTAGTAAAATTTGATGAAATTTTGACAACCTGCCGTGTATCCGACCAACCCCGAGCCCCCCATTAGCATTGGAACCTCGCCTTAATATCCAGTACCATTGCCAGCGTGTGCACCTCTGCAATTATTGATGATCCTGTGATTATAAAACCCTCAAATGATTATTTCAAAAATGTAAAGAAACCACTAAAGAGCAACAAACATACGTTACATGGAGTGTCACAGAATGGATGTATCTAAAATCTTACAAATGACCACAACTAATCTAAATCATAAACTAGGCCAAACGGTATCGATACACAGAACAGAACAATATGGAAGTATGTATGGTATGCTAAGTGTCTGGGGAAACAAGGAGAAGCTCATGTTTCTGGACCAGTCCTTTCGTCGGAGCAAAAAAAGGTGAATGTCGAAACGTTAAGTTTCTCCTGACTTCCAAAGGCCGTTTACATACCTGACTGAATCTTATTTTGATACATCCCACATAATTTACCAACATCCTTTGTAAAATTTATAAACATCATAAAATTTATAACATCTCGTGTTTAAATGTTTAACCTCTAGGAATTTATAACATACTCGTGTAAACTTATACGATCCTACGTAAATTTATAACATCTCTGTAAAATTTATAACCTCCTAGTAAATCTATAGCATCTCGTGTAAACTTATAACATTCCTATTGTAATTTTAATCATCTCGTGTTAAATTTTAACATTCCCATGTAAATTTTCTCTTCGCTCTCTAAACCCCCTTAGTAACATTGCGATGTCAACGCATAAGTCCAGTGTGCAAACAATTTGTTAAAGGAATGACCAATTCGTAACATGGACGGATAATAACTAAAATGATGGGTGATTTGTGAGGTGTGGAAATAACTTACACCCTTCGTGAAAGGACAGTGGATTTTTTAACGTCACCAATGACAATGGATGACTGCCAGACAGTCCTCCAGCCCTTAACGTTCCATCTTAATGGAGGTCACACCAATTGAGCCTCACCCTGCATGAGAAAGAAAACACCAGGACGATAGTTTTTGCTGAGTCAAGTTTAAAACCCAGTTAGATAGGCCATATTTGTGCAACAGCCTCCATGCTATCATTCCATATTCTCTTCTCTCTCTCTCTCTCTTCTCTCTCTTCTCTCTCTCTTGCTCTCTTCTCTCTCTCTCTCTCTGTCTCTCTCTCTCTGTCTCTCTCTCTCTCCTGTCTCTCTCGCTCTGTCTCTCTGTCTCTCTCTTCCCAAAGTTTAAAAAAAAAAAAATGCTCTCGCTCATTTGTATTGCACCAAACAGTTATTTTGCCATTATTTTTACTGGAGTTAGAGTCACGAGCCTTGACTGGTTACTTGCCATTGTAAATGGCCTTGATGTTCAACTTGCCTCAAAGCAGCTCTCAAGAGCGACCGAGCAGTTGGCCATCACCCACCTTGTCAGCAGATTGTCAAATGATTAAATTAAAATAGCCATTTGTGATAGCCCATTTCAAGGTGCAGAAGTGAACAGATCACAAGACACAAACTTTGGAAACGTTTCATTCCTGTCCTTTTACTTTTTGTTCCATTAGACCATTTCAAATTTGAGCATTTCTTCATCAAATTTCGATTTTAACTCTGCCACTGAAGGTGGACAGAGGTTATGTTTTTGCCCCTGGGTGCTGTCTGTCTGCTGTGAGTACGATATCTTTAAAACGTTATGGACGATTCGGATGAAACTTGGTGGAACGATTGGGTGTATTGACAAGACCAAATTGATTCGATTTTAGGTGAAATCCGGATCCACATCCGCAATAGAGAATTTAATTTTTTAAATTTTTTAACGAATGCCTTCAACATTGAGTGAGTTGGGCAAAAAAACGATGTTGACAGAATTTCAAAAAGTTTTTGGATGGATTATGACAAAACTTGGTAAGATGAGTGGGTAGGTAACGAAACAAAACCGGTTCGATTTTGGGTTTAGGTCTGGAATCCAATCCGGCCTATTAGTTGGGATACAAACGTTAACTTGTTTTGCTTGATGGAGTATGTGCTCTTCTCAGTGTCAATTTGGAGTTGATTAACAAGAAAACCATGCTAAATGCAAAGGACTGCCCACATTCCACTTTGTACTCAAACTAACTTGACAAAAACAGCAGCCAAAAAAAAAACGTAAAAAAATATTAATTTACTTCTTTTCTCCATATTCCCCAAATTAAAGATTTGTTGAAAATTTCATGAAAAAAGCTCAAGGTGAATAGAGAAACACAGAAGCTGTTACAAAACCCGGCCGTCTCCTGCTGACACGTGGCGGACGTGCCAATTAGGCCTATTTGTACTTACCGGGACTTTACCCTTTGACATTTGACCAAATTATTAATTACTCTTTCTCCATATTCCCAGGAATAATGTTTTATTAAAATGATGACAAAAGCTCAAAAGGTAAAAAAAGTTCTGGCATGGACACACACCACCAAATCTGGAAGTGGCTTGAATAATTTTAACAAAATGCCTACCACTTGGTGTGCTAGTGCATTGACTCATGCCAGCAAAATCGCCATTCCTTATTTTGTGCTCAACACACAACACACACACACACACACACACACACACACACCACACACACACACACACCGACCTGTAAAAACCATCTTCCTGCTGCAGCGGGCTGATGAGTATTGAAGCAACTTCGTACAGAAGTAGCATACGATACCTCTGAGCTGTCTAGTCAGGGTCAATTTCAGACCTGCAACTTATGAAGCTGTTGGATGGTGTTTCACAAAAGCTGCGTCATCCCTTGGATGGGACGTTAAAGCCGGGTGTCCCGTCTGCGAGCATAAGTTCGTTAATGCTAAACATCCCATGGTGTTATTATAGGAAGAGTAAGAAAGTATTCCCTGGCACCCTAAAATTTTTTTTACAATTCCAGCTTAAATACCCTTCATTCATCCAGTCGCTCTAGCCAGCCGGGTCCATGAAAGACTTGGGCCAAAAGGAACGTTCTCCAGGCACCCACAAGAAGGTGGGAATTAATGAGACCATTAAATATATAGTGTTGCAAGTAGTGGATTTAAGCAACTTCAAAGCTTAACATCAGCCCCGCGACCGATATAGGTCCTTTTGCTCCAAAGCTTGCATGCGGAAGCCTGCCGTTATTTCGAGCAATGTGTGTATCACAGTGGTGTGGTCGGGGATGTCCATTTATCGTAACGCCTCTTTCCAAAATGCCCCATTACTTAAATGGGCAACAAAGCCCCAGAAGAAAAAGAAGCCAACAGTGAGCACAATGGATTGTCAGCGATAATATACCCGTTCTTTTGTACGGTTGGAACGATGCTTGGCCTGACATAAAATCTTGTGGCCAGATTCAGTCGTAATTCCGGACCATTCGTTGACACGAAAGGTTTTGGCCTGAAATCAGATGCGGCCTTTAGCAACTGCCTGGTTTCTCATGTGACAAACAACTTAGCTTAATGGGGGCCACAAAGAGTCTTGAGGAAGTGTTAGCCGCATTTTGTTCAGCCTGATGAAACCGCACGAAAACCGGGCCAAGAATCTGATTTGGCCCTTCAGTCCACTGGCCACCAAATCTTGTAGTGGCTTTTGAATCATTTTTCAAATGTCTACCACTTGGCTTGCTCGTGGCATGACTCATGCCAGCAAATCAACGTTTCCTTATTTGTGTAATTTCTCTGTCATCTTTCCTTATTGTTGTTGGAGAACATTTTGAAAAGCAGGGACCCTCTTTGGGAAGATTTATGCCATCCTGTGGCCCAAGGAGACAATTACAAGCTTCCGTGAATAAATGTGAGCAGTTATGTGTCATTACTTGCTTTTCTTTAACTTAAACAATGTCTGCTTAATAATGGCAGCCTGTGTTAGTTAAACATTGCCTGAGATGACACAATCGGTTTTTGCAGTGACTTTGCTAACAGCTAATTGAGAAAAAAAAAGTTGTTAATAAAGTGCAGATTTACTGTGGAGGTCTTTTACTGGCTGGCAGGATAGCCTAGAGTGTTGACACTCGTCTAGAGCTGTCTAGCCTGGGTTTTTGAATCTCACCCAGCTATAAACTGTCATTCCTGGCGTCTCTTAGCAGGGCGAGGCATCACATGTGGATGTTGCGTCCCTCTCGAAATGACATTAAAACTGGAGGACCCGTATTCGGGGTCGTTTGTTAACTTTAATTATCTCGCCAATATTGTTTCTTTTTTTTCCCTCGCCCAAAAAAAGGGGATGGACAGTCATCATCGGCACCGTGAACAAATTTTCAAATTCCCGGTCTAACTGACTGCTGAGAAGGAATGCAAACCACCCAGCACAAGCCTTGCCCAGGGACTACTGCAGCACTCGTCAATTGAGGATATGTTTCATCTGTGTATTCATGGCTTCGGTTTGATTAATTTTTTTTTAATTTCCCAAAAGTAAAAAATAACCTGGTGTGGCTTAGTGTTTATGATTATGGTTAGGGTACTGCTTGGCGATTCCTAGGGTCCTGAGTTTCAAGCCCTGTGCTGCTGAATTAACACCAGGGGGTTGACTCAGCCTGTCATCCTTCTGAGGTTGGTGAAATGAGTACCAGTGCAGCAGCCAAGGCGTGCATGTGGTAAAGGTTATTGTGGATTGATTAAAATCTGGTATTGGTGTAGTGCAGTCTAAACTGGAGCCAATTGGCCTTCCTCCTGCCGAACTAATTCCTCGTAAATAAACCTGTTATTTTAAAGACAAAATTTATCTCATGTGTGCAACAACATATATCAAAAACCTTCGTGTCACTATTGTGTCTTTTTGCAGCCAAATTATCGTTCATTACTTTACAATGCGAGCAAAAAGGCTTTTTCTCTTTGTTGGTTTCAGCTTTGTCAGAACACATGAAGGCTCAAAGTAGGGGCAGAATTCTTCATTTATTTATATTTTCATTTTATGATGTTGTCTGACGAATCTGTGAATTTTTTTTTCCGTGGTTACTGTCATTGACGTCCATCAGTACACCAAAATTTTCAGCTTTCTACGTCACCCGAAAGGTACCAATCTTTAATATCAGTGGAAGTCAGTGGTTAGAAAGAGCTTCATATATATTATACTAATATATAATATATATATAATATTATATATATATATATATATATATACAATATATATATATACATATAATATATATATTATATATATACATATATATATATACATATATTATTTATAATCTGTATGTATATTGTCATGGGGGTGGCCGGCCCAGGTTAGAACCCCCCGACCCAATGGGGACGGGCGGTTAACACCACCAGGCCCCCAAGATGCCGAGCGATTCCGAATAATTGAGGCAGACACATTGATCTCGGAGATTTTAACATGTGCTCGAGGGCCATTGGGGGCAATGGCGGAAGGGGCATAAAGCGATGGGGAATTGAAACGGATGGCCAAGGGGTTTATCCTCCGAGACCCACTACAAATACACAAATACAGTTTCTTAAAATGAACACTATTTAATGAACATAAACAAATATTTACAAAAGGACAGTAATTCAAAAAGGTAATATCAACAATAATGAAGTAAATAAATCCTATATGAGGTCACCTCTCACACAGACTCAATCCAGACTAAGGAACACAAAAAAAATAAACCTTCCTTTTCAATTATTCTTGTACTTAGCTTGGCCCAGAGTGGTCTTTTGTAGGAAACTTGGAATTGAAGCACCTTTCCATTTACATATGCAGGACGCCACACAAATGTGCCGTCACTCTTTCAAAAACAGGACAAACGTAAGCCAGGCCTTGGCGTGAGCGGCATTCAATATCAAGGCTCAGGACTTGTCGTCTGCTTTGTGCATCGATTGTCCTTACTGACCCGCTGTGACATTACACGAGGGCTCGGGTCAGTTTCTTCATAATCTCAACGAAGAGGCCAAAGGGCCAGCTTTCTTGGTTTGTGGCAGGCACTCACACCTGAACTCTCATCCTCCCTCTCAGGTGTGCTCTCTCCCTCTCTGCTCTCAAAATTTGGCCTCATGCTTTCTGCTATGATCACGGCTCTACCCAAAAAATGCTCAAACCTGAACTCCCAACCTGATTCTCTCCGGCATCAAACTCTGCCTCGGCGTTCCTCATATTGACCTTGTGTGTTGTGCTCTGCCAATCTCTATCCTATACGTAGGAAGCCTCACACATGTGTAGCAACCCTTCCTCTCGATCACGCCTATATCTCCCCCTCCGGGCGTGGCCTGCTCGCACAAAAACCCTGGGAAGGCGGTTGCTTCTGCCTGCTCGACGCCTGCTGTTCCTGCGCTTATGGTTTGGCTATAAAGACAGAGCGGGAAAAAGCACAGATAGGCGATAATATACTGGGGAACTTATTCTACACGGCCAAGGTAATTAACACCGCAGCACCCCCGTGTGGTGACACATATACTTAAGCTCACAGATTCCCGACTTATCACATCGAGATGCCTCCTACACGTCCACGGACCAACAATTTTACACAATGCTAAATTCCCTATTAAATTCTTCCATCTACCCCACAACCACAACAATATTATCTATGTTATATATTATATATATATTATATATATAATATATATATATTGTTGCGGAAATTGGCCCTTAGTGTGTTACTAAATATTAGGATTAGCCCAGATCCCATTAAAATGCATGTTTAGCCAGTTTGTTCGGTGTAAATGGATGCTACATGTGTGTCGGAGGTGTAAGAGGCATGTTATGCTCGTACGTGGTGGTGGACCGAGGGGTTCTTCTTCTTCCTTCCTCTCTCCGGGACAATATTCCCCGCCCAGCGCTGAGAGGGTTAGTGGCCTAGAGAAGGAAGTGTGAAACTGAAGGAGGAGTCAGTCGCTTGGAGGCGAGCGTGCGCCGGAAGGCAAGAGAGAGAAACGACGAGTGTCGAGTCACGATCTACTGATGAGCAGTCGTTTGAGGCGAGAGGGGAGCCTAAGAAAGAGGAAGTGAAACTGGAAGGGAAAAACTGCAGTGGGCCTTCGAGGCGAGAGAGCGAAGGAAAGCAGTGTGTGAATCTGCGACCTGAGAGCGCCGAAGTGTGGTGCGATCGCAGTGGAGGAACTTAACCTGAGGGTCAAGTCTGCCATCGGCGAGAAAGAAAAATGGTGTGGAACTGAGAAACCGACTAGTGAGAGGCTGCAATCTGCGTCGAGAGGAACTGGTTGCTTGTGTGGGACGTGATCGGCTTTCGCTTTCCTGAGGAGACATCGACAGGTTCATTCGGAGTCCAGTGATGGAGCCTTGACTGTCCCTACCTCACCTCACGGCTCGACGACTGTCTAATCCCCTGCGACGACTTGGCCGGAGCCCAACCACCCTCGATTTGGGCCTTGTCTGGTGAAAGGCAGCCTGGATTGTAGCATGCTGACCTGTGAGAGAACCGGCTGAGGCCACATGCGTATCTGAGCGGTACATTGTGCCGTCGACATTGCAGCGGGTCCAGAGCGTGCGGAGGGATGCACAGTGCGAGGTCTGAGAAAAAGAACGGCAAGCACCCTTTGCCACGCGCGTGGTCGAGCTTGGGGCAGTCGAAATCGCTGGACATCGCTCTGTTGCGAGCACATTCGCTTCCTTTGACACCTGTCCTCTCGTCCATGGAAACTTCACACCAAAGTACTCTGTGTTTTGCATGCATGCTCGTTTGTCTTGTTGCATGTTTTGATAAGGATTATCTCGTAGCGACCCGCTTCGAAACACCGTATGCCGTAGCGTCCCTAGTTAAGAACGGGTTAGAGAATTGATAATAAAACATTGTCCGTGAAGCTTTGCTGTGCGCTGTGTGTCCCCGAGTCCCCAATAAATCTGGCTGCTAATTCGTATGAATGCCGCTTTAGATTAATTTAGTGCCGCTGTCGAGGAAAACGATCCGCTCGATTGGATAAAAAACAAAAAATGCGTTACAGACTGGTAGACAACGCTCGTCTCTGACACAACTCAGTTCTGTAACCGGGGTTCTTTCCCCAACTGGCAATGGTTTACAGGATTAAGTTTGTATTCGTCGATTGAGGACGGCGTGACCCCGAGAATTGCTGCTGAACGGCCGAGCGTTATAACCCCGTATACGGCGTGTAGTGGTGGCACCGAATCTGTAACATTTGTCTGTCGAGAGTAGGGGTGCGGAAAACACAAAACTGGTACGGGACAGTATTGCGCCATCGTCAGAATCCCGCCAACTGCTGAATCCTTAACACTGGTTTCAGGAGTGGGATGAGAATCCCTCCACCTCAATAGATTGCAAGACACCAAATTCAGCAACACCTGGTGTCTTCGCACCTCAAACATTTGTTACGAGAGGCGTGAAGAGAGTAAAAAAAAAACGGTCCAAATTATGCTTTGATTTATTTTGAGCGAATCGGGGGTAAAACTTGGAAATTATAAAGAAATAGAGTCGCAAAATGGCGGGCGCGGCTCCACCTCGGCGCGACACGAAGCGGGAGTGGGCTAATAGGCGCAACGAGCCACACGGCACGAAGGAAACGCTCCCGCCCACGGTTCAGGCCACGTGGACACGATATACGCTCGTGGCAGACGAATCAGGGACGCCAATGCATTACATTGGGGCGAGAATTCATACACGATTGTCAGATGTTGGAGCCAGTGGAGGTGTCGGTTGATAAATATATAGAAGGCAGTTGCAGATTGAATTGGACAAGCACAGCGGCACGCAGACGAGCGTTCCAGGGAGGATATGTGCACAGGGAATCACAACAATTGGCCGATGCACAGGAACGAATTCGGGGGCTGGAAGAGGACTTTAGCCAGCACAGCTTGGGACTACATGGAGGGAAAGGATTAAAGTAGAGTGGTTTACCCGAAGGTGTTGCGAAACTAGAGAGGGAGCGAACTGAACAGAGGAACTAGAGGAGGGAACAGATTGGTAGCATCCAGGATAGGAAGAACTTGAAAGAAGAAATGGAAAACAAAGCTGGAAAAGGAAAAACGGGAACACGATTTTGGAAATGCAACAACTGAAGAAAGAGTAAGATCACCGGCAATCGGATAGAGAAAGCCTTAGAACAGGAGATAAAAAAGAGGGACAGGAAAATATCTGGAAAAAGGAAGGAAGAATTGCTGGGCGTGAACAATTCAAGACAGTTCAAAGGAACTACAGGAAGAATTGTGGGAAAAGTCAGTACAGCTTTGGGAATCGAAAGTGAGGCGGAAATGATAACTGGGCGCACGTCAACTAAGAATATACCGAGGGATTACGGTTAAGAGGAGATGGACGAAAGGAGAAGGAAGCATGCGAAAGAGGTGTGGGAGATGAGAGAGGAATTCATGCGTAAAAAAGCAAAAGGGAAACAAGAAAGAACATGAATTGCGAAAATTGACCAACTAAAGTGAGAGAGCAAGGTTGGAGTATGCGGAGATGAGCAGAATTAGGGAAAAAAGCTTTGAGTTACAGAAACACCAAATAAAGAGAGGAATTTACCAAAAATGAGCTGAGGATGTTAAGAGAGGAAAGAACGAGAACGGAGAATGAATGTTCAGGAACCACACTGTGCATGATCGAAACAGTTAAGCAAGCCAAGGCAAGATTAAAGAATGAAAGGAAGAAAGAGTAGTGAAAGAACAACGAATGAAGCAGGAAAGGGAAAATCAATAAATTAAGGGAAGCAAACGAGATTGGAGAAGGAAGAACAAGCAGAGACAGCTGGAATAGAAAAAAAAAGAACATTAATTTGAAATGACCAACTAAAGGAAGAGCCAAAGGTTGGAGTAACGTGGATGGGCCTGGTTGAAAGAACAAGGCGGATGAAGCAGAAAAGGGGAAATTCAACCAAAAATTGAAGGAAAACGAAGAGATTGGAGAAGAGGAACATGAGAGACAGTGGAGAGATGAAACCAAAAAGAGTATTTAATTTGAAATTGACCAACTAAAGAGAGAGCAAGGTTGGAGTTACGCGAGATGAAAAAAACTCGGAAAGATAGACGAACAACTAAAAAAGGCTCGGAGAGGAAGAACGACTCAAATGGAAAGGAAAATGGAGCCAGAAGTAGAACCAGCACAATAATGTGGAATGTGCGACATCACCACAGGGAGAGTAATGTTAGTGGTGTGGAAGTGTTTGACATCACTCGTCGGGATGACACCACAATTAGACCAAACCCCTGTGAAGGAGACATTGAGGGAGCATACGGAGTTGTTGACGAATGAAACACATTTTGAGCAGGTCCCAGCAGTGGAGACTGACAGCCCCGGAGTAGTGTGGCGAACCAATGATTGAGTAACCTTTGCTGGCAGAGAAGGCGACCGGACAGAGGTGAGGTCTGGAACGGAAGCAGGTACGAGGGCACATGCATACATGGTGCGGACGAGGAGCTAAGTAGCAAATTGAATTTTACGTTTAATCGAAGAGACTCTGTCCGAATGGAAGTCACGATGCGTGACCCCTGAATGTGTGTGTGGAGTGCCTTGTGAACGAATGCTGTGAGCCCACAGTCCAGACTACAGCACCGGTTATTGTGTCTGCCGAGGCCGACATGGTGTGGTGGGTTACTCACCTGGCGTCGAGAATGTAGCCCTGGAGGTGCGAGGCAGTTAGTTCATACGCTGGCAAGGTGAGGTGTGGAATGTCAACACTAACCTTGGAATGGTGGCAGCCTGCGGTGTGTGGGAGTCCTGAGCATGAATGAGACTGGTGACATAGGAATAGGTTGATTGCAAGGAAATAGAAATGCCCACAACAGGACAGAAATTGAGCCAGGGGACAGAAACCATTAATGGACAGCTCTGCAGGGGTCTTACAGAGTTGGAGTTGCTGCATCCAGGAGCAGTTTAGATTGATTTTAGAAATCCAAAATTTAGAATTGTGATTTTAATTTCTCTATCAGCCTCACAGGAACTTTGGGTAGAACGCAGATTAGTGGCAGGCGGCACTGGCGTCTGTCACTTGGTCTTCAAACCTTTCTGACACACGATGGGTTTGGCTAGCTGAGGGGGTTATGCTGTCTCAGGGAGTCTTATGGAGAGAGGGGGAGCCGCTCCCCGATTGGGTTACCTGACTCCGCGAACCCCTGGGAGAAAAGGATGGGGTGACCACAACCCCAATTGAGACGGTGACCCTTTGAAGCCGTGCGGAAAGGCGGCGGGGACATGCAATGGGTACTGAGGGATTCATTCCCTCCTCCCCTTGCAATGAGCCAAAGAAGCAGGCCATATTGGGATTAAAAAAAAATGTTTTGATTGAAAATTGTACGTGAAAGTGCATTGCAAATTGAGAGATGACAGAAGCATAAAGTGGCACGAGTGGATTTGGCGTGATTATTAAAAAAGAGTGGTGGAACTTACAGGCAGAGCCTTAGACACACCTGAAAACAAGTGGATGACAAAGAGTGTTTGTTTGAGGAGAAAAGACTGAAATGCCCGGTTGTAACCATGCAGAGGTTCCATGGGCTGGTGAAGAGATTTTGCATGTTTCGTTTAAATTTCTTGGAAACTAAACGATTAGGGCAGTATGGAGGAGGCCAGCGCGACGACGGACGTAAGTGGACAATTAATTGGGTGATGAAAAAGTTGTACCAGTTAAATGATACCAGTGGTATCCGAGGGACTGGTGTGTTTTTGTTATTCACATAAACGTGAAAAGGTTGTTGGATGGTGATTGTGGACTGGGTGGCGGCACTGTGGAATGAATTACTAAGTGGTTTGGGTTGAATGCGCGTGATTGTGCAGATGAGAGAGTGAGTGCGAACAATGTACCCTGTCGGTAGGAGTCTCCTAACCAGGTTGGTGTAGGTTAGGGGACTTAGAGGATTTGACATGGATTTCTGGGCTGCTGTTCCATTGTGCAGGCGGACTGCGAGGTGTAGGTGCAGGCCAGGTATGGGGTACTTGGTTGGTAGTGTGACATGGTATGGGAAGTTGGTGAGTCAGGAAATAGGGCAGCAGGGCTTTGGGGGTTCTTGGCAGGTGAAGGCTGTCAGAGGTGCCAGGAGAGCACCATAGGGTTCAGTGCCAGGAGAGCATGGTAGGTTCAGTGCCAGGAGAGCACGGTAGGTTTCAGTGCCAGG
>CM068964.1:64804611-64833746 GCA_035128595.1 Eptatretus atami
CCTGTCCTCCAGTTTTGCTCCATCGTCTCTCTTAGGCCTCTGACCCTCACCTGCTCTTCAAAATGCATGTGATATTCTAGTAACCCCCTCCAGGTTGAACTCCCAAAATCCAGGCTTTCCATCATCTTTTGTTGTATTATTCTCCTGTTTGTGGAACTGCCTTCTCAAGACTGTTCAATTGCACTATTCCCTCCAGAGCTTCAAGCAAATGGGACACCACCATCTCCTGTCATCCCTGAATTGCCATAGTGGTGGGATTATCTTGTGGATACAGGTGAAAGCCTTAAGGACACCAACGGTAGACCAGCACCACCGTGGGTTCAGACACGAGAGCCCTGACAGTGTCAGCAGCACATACAATGGTGCAGTCAAAACACTGACTTGTAAAGGGAGACTGAAGCATGACCATCTTGAGCCCCATGCAGGACTGAGCAAGTGTTAGTGCACTCCATATCTGTTATATGAAGCAACTTTGAAAGCTGGATGTGACTCCTCTACCCCTCAATTTCCAGCCCCGTCTCGAATCTCCAATGACTCAACTCTCTGACTTCACGTACCAGCATTCAACCAACTCCCTTCTCTGTCTTGACTGAACTGCCTCAACACTATCACCACTCACCCCTCTCCCAAACTCATTCTCTTTCAGTTATCTCCCCTCGATTCTCTCAACTGTTGCTGGCTTGTGTCTTAAATTGTCATTCCCCATACTCCACCCTCAGTCACCGTTTCAACCGGGACACCAATCAGCAATGGCTAGTTTGAATTAGTAACAGGGAGGGGACATGCAAATATTTTGTCCAAATGCTCAGAAGACCTCCTGGCTGGCAGTTCATGCAGGTCTTGGGTGTAAAGTATTGAATAAATTGATAACTGACTCCAAAATATAAAAAAAACACCACTTGCTGGCCATCTAGCACTTATCCCGCATCACCCAGTCATGTAATATTTCCATACATTCCGAATGGAAATATGGTGAAAGTAATATGCAGCATCATTTACCTAACTATGCACATGGAAATCACCATTTTTGCAACAATTATGTCACAAGTTCAAAAATTATTTCTATGGACAGATTTTTATGTGGTTTCTCAACAGATCCCTTATGCAATCAATCCAACCAAAATGCAACGTGTAATCTCAAAAGTCAAAAAATAATTCCTTCAGCTCGAAGCCAAAAGGTATACAATTTCATGAGGATGCCAACATACGAGATAAAACACCAAAGGCAGAAGCAGTAAAAAATGTCTTGGTTCTCCAAATGAATCCCCCACTTCATCGTCCCCACCTCTATCCCTTGCCTTGCTTTGGGCAAGGCTGCAGCTGAACAAAAGATTCCAGCTGAGATGAGAACAGTGGGGTGGGGCAGATGTGACTTTAGTGGTTGTTTATGCAAGAGGAAGGGGGGTCGGCTGCTCTTTCCAAACGTTGATTTTTCATGTCTTCTTTGTTAGGAATAGTGATGCATCGCATGGTAACATCCATAAGTTAGAAATTGCTTCAGAAAGTTACTGTGAATTCCCAATGGGGTCCTATGGGAAGTGAAATACTCTTTCCCTGATATATCGAGTCTCATTATAGACCCGAAAGTAATTTTCAAAGTCCCACCAGCGTAATCCTTTTAAAGGGAAACCTTCAAATTGCCCCCAAATAACAAAACATACAAAATAAATAAATGTTGTTGATCTGGTTGTTGTTGTTGTTGTTGGTGAACTTTTGATGTCAACACATTGTGATTACACAGATATAAACTTACTACAAACATAACAAGAATAATTAAAGCTCAAACAATTCGTAAAGGACAAAATAACTAGCTGACACATTCTAGTATACTGTTTGGCTGCATGTCTGGTTGGTTATCTGGTAGATATTTGAAATTCTGTATGTGTAACCGAAAGCTATTCTTTCTGAAGGCAGTCTTGGTCTGAGTTGGTGGAAGACATAAACAATTCATTTTTTTTAAAAAAAAAATCCTCCCTCCATCCACATTTTACCCTTGATCTTTGATGCAGTCCCTTTGATTCCTCTGACTCCCTTCTCTGCCATTTTATTCTCTTTACAAGATCAAGGTTCATGAAAGAGCAATATGACGAAGGGTATGAACTGACATTGGGGCAGCGGAGCAACTCTTGGACACACTAATCAAGTGAATGAATGAGTAGGAAAAGAGGAGAGAAAGGAGAGGAGGAATCACTGGCAACCTGCAAGTAAGATGGTTTGGTTAGGAAGGGTTGATGGGGGTAATAAAGATTGTGGGTAAGGATGGGAGATGGCACAAGATGGCAGTGTACCGCTGGTTTTGTAGACCTAGAGGGAAGGGTGGGATAAAACAGCTTCTGCAAGGTGGTTCCACTAATGGTAGTGGAGAGGAACAAAAGAGTGAAGTGTGTGCTTTCTTTATCTGCCTCCACTTGGTTCAATTTATAGGAATTGTAATACGAGCTTTCATTTTTCTGCCGATGATAGCCAGATCTACTTGTCGATTCAAACTGATGATGTGCTTTCTTCTGCAAATATGAAATCCTGCCTCTGCAATTCAAACATAAATGTCCATAAACTTTCTCAAACTCAATATTGTTTTGACTGACATTCTGCTCATTGGCTCTCCACCCATTCTGAAAAAGATCCAACCCCAAAAAGTAATACTTGAAGATCGGATGTAGATGCTTTGTGATTTAACGAGCAATTCTAAACATACTTGTCATCTCCCTTTTTAACTAATTTTCCCCTCCAGGGATACTCACAAAGCTGAAACAGTTTGCAAGGGAAGGATGGCAGAAAGGACACACACACAAGCTTTAGGAAATGGACACTTTAATGAAGACAAGACAGCCGATACAGAAATTCTGGATCAAGACAGTTAATAAATAATCACAATAAATTAATAGATGGTGAAACTAAACCCCACTAAGGGCCTGCATACACAATGAGCATTTGCAAAAAATGAGGGGGATTTTTTTTTTTTTGACAAGTATGTTGATCGATTCCATTTGTTTGTTTGTTGGTTTATCTGTCTGCTCACTTTTAATCGCATACAGTCCACAATTTTAAACCGATCTTAAAGAAACTTCACCAAATGGTGGAGTTGGTGGTCCGACAGAATCCTATTCATTTTTGAGGGCAAAAGGTCAAAAGGTCGTCATTGGCCAAAGGTCAACAACTTTTTCAAATTTCTAAAATCCTCAATTTTCATCCGATTGATTTCAAATTCAAAGAGCATTTGCATATCAGGTCACTGAATTCAACCAGCTATTCATTTTATTTCAACACAGGCCAAAAGGTCAACATGGGCCAAATTTCTAAATTGTTTGTAAAATTGTCAATTTTCATTCCATCGATGTGAAATTTGAAGACCATTTGCATATCAGCTTACTGAATTCAAGAACCAATTATTTCTGAGGTCAACATTGGCCAAAAGTCAACAACTTAGGTGGACTTTCTAAAATCCTCAATTTTCATACGATTGACTTGAAATTTAAACAGGATTTGCATATTAGGTCAATGATTTCAACCACCAATTTTTTTAGGGTCGAAAGGTGAACACAGCCTTGATTTCTAAAATTGATAGATAGGACAAAAAACGATAGATATATCATTATATCTCAAAAAGTTGTGGATGAGTTATGACAAAACGAGGTGGATGAGTTGGTTTGGTGACAAGAACAAGCCGATTCAATTTTGGTTCAGATCCAGCCCATCAGTGGATACAAAACGTAAACTGTTCAGCCTTGCAGAGGTATGCGCTCTACCAAGTGCCGTTCTACTTTGTTGTTTTGCCAAGTGTCACTCCATGAGTGATTTTTCATTTGTTTGTTTGTCTGTCCGCTCACCTTTAATCACCTACAGGTCAGAATTTTAATCCGATCTTCACTAAATGGTGGAGTTGGTGGTCTGACAGAATCCTATTTCTTTTTGAGGTCAAAAGGTCAAAAGGTCTTCATAGGCCAAATGTCAACAACTTTTTCAAATTTTCTAAATTTTCAATTTTCATCCGATTGACTTGAAATTTGAAGAGCATTTGTAAAACAGGTCACCAAATTCAACCAACTATTATTTTTGAGGTCAATGTAGGCCAAAAGGACAACATAGGCCAAATTTCTAACATTATCAATTTTCATCCGATTGACTTGAATTTTGAAGAGCATTTGCATTTCAGAAATTACTTTTTGAGGTCAATATCAGCCAAAAGTTCAACATAGGCCCAAAGGTCAACATGGGCCGAATTTCTAAAATTGTCAATTTCCATCCGATTAACTTGAAATTTGACGACGATTTGCATATCAGGTCACTGAATTCAACTACCAACTATTTTTGAAGTCAATATCAGTCAAAAGATCAATATAAGCCGAAATTCCTAAAATTGTCGATTTTCATACAATTAACTTTAAATTTGAACAGGATTTTCATATAAAGTCAATTAATTCAACAACCCATTAATTTAAGGTGACTAGGTCAATACAGGTCTAATTTCTAAAATTGATAGATACGGCCAAAAACTATATATACAGTATATATATATATATATATATATATATATATATATATATATATATAATCATTATATCTCAATAAGTTGTGGACGAGTTATGACAAAACAAGGTGGATGAGTTGGTAAGGTGAGAAGAACAAGCGGCTTAGATTTTGGTTCAGATCCAGCTTATCAGTGGTATACAAAATGTAAACTGTTCAGCCTGGTGGAGGTATGTGTACTACCGAGTGCCGTTCTACTGTTCTGTTTTGCCAAGTGTCGTCGCTTTGTGGGTGATTTTTCAATTGTTTGTTTGTTTTGTCTGCACAGAACTTTTGTGTTTTTCTCTGCAACCACTTGTTGGATTGAGACAAAATTTTCACCTTATAAGTGACTACTCATGTAGAATGTTTTAATGATAATTATGATGTCATAGCTCACGTGGTGTGGCAGCCATGTTGAAAAAAAGGAAAATATTTGGACCTCTATCTCTGAAACCATTCCAAGGAAAAAAATTTTACTTGGCACATGGCAAGTACTCCTCATGGGGAATAAGTGATTTTTTTTATGATATCATAGGTGCCTTCATTATGATGTCATAATTCCATACCCAGAATGCTACATCTGATCAGTTTGAAAGCTTTTGAGGGTCATCTCAGGATAAATTGGACCGCAGAAAAAAATATTGATGATGTCATCGGTTATGTAGTTCAGCGGCGATATTGTTTTTTTTGTTGTTTTTTTTTAAACCTTCAAAAATCGACTTCTCTGAAAGGGCTGAACAGATCGAGGTGAAACTTTACAAGCATGACCGCCTATCCATGAGGAACAAAATGGTCACACATATAACATTATTAGTCACATGGTTTGACAGCTATATTGGATTTACCACAAAACCGATAAAAATGTTCTTCTCCAGAACAGCTGGACATATCGAGGGGAAACTTCACACAAATGTTCCCCAAGCCTTGCGGATACCAGAATATTAATGAATAATTGATAGGTCACATGGTCTGGCAGCCATGAGAAAAAATATTTTAAAAATTATTTCTCTTGAACCACTTCATCGATCAATGTGAAACATCACAATTATGATCAAATACAGATGGGGAATGTATTGTTACGGCTGTGGAAATTCGCAATACACCATAAAGTGTCCTCAGGTGAGATATATCGGTAAGTTCATGTGTAGTTAGCCCAAACCCGTTGTTTAGGGGGAATATATGTGATCCATTCGGGCTGCGATTCTTCAGTTAGCCGTTTTTCTTTTGCAGTCGTTACTTTGGTGCAAGAACAACCACAAACATCGCCACAACCAACATCTCAACGATCACGCCATTCACTACACGACGCCCACAATCACGCCATTCACACCACGATGCCACCTTCCACAACTACGCTACCACCATCTTCGCCACTCGCCATTCAACGAGCACCGTGCGGTCACGATCTCCGTGGGACGGATGAAAGGAGCGGAAGAGCAGCAGCAACAAGGGTGCGAAGGGGCATCTCCTGCCCAAAATCCCACTTTAATGTCTCCCGCCGGATTTTCCCTCCTGCTTTTCCGCCGCTTTGGCATGGGGGAGGTGCGATTTGAGCCAGAGGTCAAAGGTGAAAAAATGTGGGGGCCTGATTTTGGGGGAATATTCCCTGGCCCCGAGCCAAAACTGACTTTCCTTGTCCCCCGCACGGCGCGGGGGGGGAACGAGAGGGCACGCCCCTTTTTGGGAAGCTTCCAGAAGGAGGTGGAGCCAGAAACGGGCGGGGCGAAGGGCGGAGCCCCACCCTACAAAAGCGGTGGGCGTGAAGGTCGACGAATGTCGTTCCCTTGTCCCTGTTCCCTTGTCCCTGAAGGGGAATTGTCGAGAGTTGTGTGATTGTTCCTGGTCGGAGGTTCTGTTCGTTCGTCCCTGTCGGGCGGACGACACGTGCAGGCGCGAGGAACGAGCCCAGTGGACCACGCCGGAGGGACTCGATATTAGTCGCCAAGGGCTGGACGACGCGCTAGGGAAGTCGCGACTTCCATTTCTTTTGGGTTCTGTGTAAACGTGTGTGTGGCGCCAGTCTTGAGAAGTAGAACTGTTATAAGTGTTGCCGTGTGAATTGCATTATTCGGTTGTAGATCTGCGTGTGTCTCTTCGCTTGCTTTTATTGTGTTCTTTGCTTGACTGTAATATACGTGCCTTCCGTGCTGCCGTGTGCGCGGAATAAATGTGCTGGTCCAATTGTTCCCCGTTTCGCTGCGTCCTTTCCTTGTTTTCAATCTCCATCTTGCATCACGTAAGGAATTGGTAGTGGGTTTAAAACACCCGGTAACTAATCTGAACCGTCAAGGTCGACGATAACTCCGCTCGGTTATCCCTGTAGCACGGAACGAGCCGCTTAAGCGGTTCGTGTCCGGAGTCGACCTGTGGCGTGTACAAACTCCTCGGTACGCTATCCGCGCGGGTACTTAGGTAAACGACCATTCGGCGATTGGACCCTATTTCGCCGCGGTAGAATGCGGACTGAGTTGTGGTGAGGTTAAATCCCCACCCGTGACTAGCTCCCGGCGTTGTTCCGAGAGGGTCACGACTGAATTGCACGTTCGGTGGGCGAAGCGATCGCTATTGGCTGCACGCGGTCGTTCGCACGCCGGCGGGGCGCGAATTCGTAACAGTATGTTTAAATTTCAACATGATCAGACTGGCAACCAGAATTATTAAATTTTTTGATCTGGGTTCTTTTTATTATTATTATTATTATTTTTGGAATAAGGCTCACTTTGCTGTGTCTGGATGGGTTTGAGGGTAGAGGAGAAGCAACTGAAACCCAAATCCTATCCAGGTTCCTCCTGATCACTTCATCTTTGCTTTTTGCTTGTTCAGGTTCCTTCTGATGACTCCAACGCAGGACTGCACCTATTTGGTCTTCCATTTGATTTGAATTAAATTTATTTTAATCTCATTCTGAATTCAATTGAATAATAATAAATGTCATGGGTCAGGGTCAGGTGTTCGATCAAAGTGAGGTTGCATCAAAGCGGAATGTCTTGGTACCCGGTCATCACTGCCAGCAGTTATAAAGTGGCAGTTATAGTCATGTCTCTTATTAATTAATTATGTAACACACCAGTACACAAACACCACACAAAATGCACCACACAAAACTACACAAACACCACACAAAACAAGTCCTAGTGAGAGTCTGCAATCTCTGATTGCTCTTTTTCTTGTTAGTGGTAGCAGTAGTTTATTGTTGATTTGTTTATGGTGGTGTTTATTGATTTGTTACTTTATTTTATTATTTATTGTGGCATTGCAGAGGGAAATAATACAATTCATATTTTCACCCCAAAACGTTGGTCTCTTGATCTATACTGGCATCCCAGAGTTTCCGGATTCCCAGATATGACTGGATGAGGATAAGGGGTATTCCAGCTGACAAGTCATAAACTTTTAAACTTAAAGCGAAAATTTTCATGTGCAAGGATTTCACCATGGGGTTAGTATTAAGTGCAGGGACTGCAGCACTTAACACTGTAAAATAGCTCCACATAAATGCTTGATTGCCAACAGTTTTTAATTTAAATTGCATCATTTCACAAACCAAAATTGATGCTCTCCTATATACTCATTTAAATTCCCTTCAGTCCTTTGAGTTGGTACTTTCAAAATGATATTTGAGGTACACTGGTATGTGGAATCAAACTTCTTGTTGTGTGTTCTCTGCATTTCTTTGTGGTTACCATAATTTCTCAGGAAATCATAACCATCTTGGTGAAGCATTACAGCTGAAATGCGATAACCTCTAGACTCTTCACATGAGCCTAATTAAAAAAATTAAAAATGCGGAATTGATCTTAGCAGGAGTTCCGACTGTGGAAAAAAAAAAGTGTTCATGTGTCCAAGTCACACATTGTTTGACACTTTCTGTGTCGTAGCTCTTCCATGAGCCTTGACTATGGATAGAAAAAACATATATGATGATCTGTTGTGACATTAATTGATCGATCATGGAATTGCAATTCATGAAGTCACATTTAGATTACCAAGATAAATTTTTTTTGTTGTTGAGCTCTTGTGAGTTTCATCTCCAGAATGACGAAACACTTTCCACAATGGTTGAGAGAATCCGTCGCCTGAAGCAAAGTTTTTTTTGTTTTTTTTTTATCTTCGGGAGTTTTCGTAATTTTACTTCCAAAGCTTGAAACTCGGAGGGCCTTTGGTGGCAGCTATATAATTATTGCACCTGCCAGGTTTGTGTGCATCGACCCTGAGGTGACCTTTTCTGCCCCAACAGGCCAAGACAGTGTTCAATTATCTGTCTTTGAGGCTTGCACCGAAGATTCCTGTTCTCCTTTTAAACGAGTTGTCACATTCTCAAGGAGTTCCTTCCTTGTTCAATATGACACTGAAATTTGCTCAGTATTTTGATCATTGGATATTTACCAGACTCTGTTGATTAACAAGTGAAAAGGTTTTTGGGGGCTTTTGAAAAAAAAAATTCCCTACGATTCTGCTAAAGCTTCCAGGCTAGTGATTAAGTATTCACATGAGCACTGATGGATGGAGAATAAATTAATTAAGAACTCTTTCTGATTGTTTATCACCTTGTTATCCAAAAATCGGATGTCTTAAAAACAATATAACTGTGAATAATAATGCAAGCTACAATATATATTTATTCGAGAAGTATGTGTGTGTTTGTGTAACTACTTTACTGGCTTAAGTATTCCCACCTTCATGTGAGGTTACCTGGAGAAATATTTTAGTCCTCATTTGTCATGAATTAGGCCTGATGTTCCACTGGAGCAGATTTGCGCAACAATATTGAATTCTGAATTTCAGTGAAAACTCAACTACTCTCCACTAAAGATACCATGGGATCCTTAAAATCCATCAACGAATGGCACAGCCAGCTCAACATCAACCCACGGGACAGCACACTTCATGATAATGCTACAACCTGCCTATAAAGGCACCAACTTGGTAGTTTATAGTTGGCCTGATAATTGAACTCAGATTAGACTGCTCAGAAGTCAGCACACTGCCCCTGCACCATCCTGTGGGACCATATTTACATACTTCATATATCTGGGTTAAATAATGTGTTTTACGTGACATTGCCTTTTGACAACCCATAGTCAGGTAAAGAAAACGAATATCCCAAATATTTTGCAATCTGAATTTTTTTTACGTCCAGAGAACTTTGTAGAATCGGCTTCTTTTAAACCTGTGAACCACCGTCATAGTCGCATATTTATATTCACCTGTACTGTATTGTCAGTGATGTCGATATCCTTTGGGTTACTTATCTCAACAGGTGGTCATTTGAATAACGTATAACTTTATGACTATTTTATTCAAAAGAAGTCGTTACTTTTTTAACTATCTGTTTCAATAACATTTTGAAGTTGGTTTGTGACATCAGCACTATAAGAAGCTATCTGTGTATTGCTACAACTTCTGTTTTATCCATTCTTTAAAAATACTCATCGAACTCCTCAAAACTAGAGGATTCTTTCGAGCTTTTTTTTTTCACCTTCTTCTTCAAGAGGATTTATTTCCTTGGGAGACAACAACAGGGTCCAAAAATTCCAGCTATCTGGACCAGCCTCGGGCTGAAATAACAGTTGCAGTGGCAGGAAAGGCTTAATATTAATGAGCCACACCTGCTGAAGTGAGGCATGGTTTCTGATGCTATCAGTTGAACCACACTTTCACTTGGCATCCAATCAGTTCCTCAATAGCTAGCTTTGAAACGACTGTTCAAATTGAGTCGTTGACAAACTCGAATCCTTGAAATTTTGTTCCTTAGGAAGCCAGATGTCACATTTTACCTCGTATGAAAATGTATTATTAAGGTAATAGCATCACTGCTTTATTTTAGTAATTGTTTGCGTATCTTCTTTGGTGTACAGCACATCAACATCGTTTTCTAGTGGCACAGCTGTACCGCTGATGAAGTGCCCCCTGTAGGTAAGAGCAGGAATTTGGAATTTGGCTTGGGTGCCGGCGATAACTCTTCTACTCTTCAGGAATGGTGCCATAGGATATTTAATGTTGGCAGATGGGACTCATGGTTTAATGTCCACCTGAGGGACGTCTCATACATTGATGAATCACTCTGCATACAAAATATGACATGACAGTTTATAGCTGGGTCAGGATTTCAATCCAGGTTAGACAGCTCAGAGGTGGGTGCACATACCTCGAGGCTATCCTGCCAGCCTGCTTAAGGTATTATTAATAGGTATTGGTGGTGGAAGAGGTGTTTTCATGTGAGAACACCAGGGGTGACCATTCCCAACCACCCCCATCCACGTGTTGCGGATAGTGGAATGACCCTTAGATTTGAGGGTTAGCTGCGGAAACAGTTGGGGACACCTGGCGGTGATTGTTGAGGGTGAAGTTGGTTCACTGGTTGAATGGTTATCCTTACAAATCCTCCAAATAACCAATGATGCAATCTGGCGATTCAGAGGCACCATAAAACTTCTCATGCCACTGTCTTGTGGGTTATCCATATTGGAGTAAGACGAGGAGAACGAAAACTCGATGCAAAACCAATGGGCGGGAGAAGCTCATTAGACTTGGTTTCCAATTCTCCTAGAAGCTGATGACTATGAACCTAATTCATCCTCAGTAGTAGTGACGATGCACCGTAGTCATAGCCAGTTGAAAGTACATGTCACTACAATAAGTAGATGCCAAAAAAAATACATAGGTATTATCAACAAGGCTTTATGAAATGACTGCATCTTGTGTTATTATTACAAGTAATATCTACAGCGATAGATGAGACGTTGTTGGAATAGCCGAGAAGTATGTCCACTTGCTCTTGGAGCTGTCTGGTCTGGGTTTGAATCTCCACCTAGTTACAGATGGACGTGACCTCAGCTCTCTTCTGTGTCCACCATTTTGAGCACGGTGAAACCAATGGAGGTGAAGGCTAATGTAGGCTCTATATTCTTTTCGAGATCTTTTCCATGAAGGGACACTCTATATAATTCTGATGATTTATAAAGTGTATCAATTTCTCATGATTTCTTCCGCATGGATCAGGGAACTTCATGACCTGGGATCAAGGAGAGATGAAATGAAATAGCTTGACAATGCATAGTGACACACAGCATGCGCATCGTCGAATTTCAAGAACGCCAAGTAAGTAAAAATGCCAAAAAGCTGTGAAGCTGTATTCTGTACAAATCATATACCATGCTCTATACAGTCGAGCATCAGTTTTTCCGAAGCAGTTTCTTGCCAACGGTTATAATCCTGGATGGTTCGCCACTCCGATACAGGAGGTTGGGGCAGAAATTTGGAATTTGGCCTGGGTGCCAGCTATAGCTCGCCTACTCTTCGCGAAGGACACCGTGGCATCTTAAAGTCAAACTAATGCCGGCAGACAGGACGTCCAATTTAACATCTATCCGAGGTATGGCACACATATTAATGAATTGGCCTGCACGTAAAACACAGGGATGACAGTTTATAGCTGCGCTGCGCTGGAGGGCCAAAAATGCAGCAAACTGTGAATAAATAAAACATATAACAAATAAAATATTAAAATGAATTACTTTTTGATAGGTGTTGTCATGATTGGGGTTGGATGCAGCACATATGGCTTGTGGCAGACTTATTCAGGTGTGGCAAGCTGTCCAGTTGAGGTTGAAGGCTCAGAAGATGAAATGGGGGCTGATTCACTTGGGATTTTTTTGAAGAACTTCATAATGTAGACTTGAGTGGCTGCCTTCATTTTCTGTTTGTAGACCTTCTTGTAACATTTCAGGACATTCTCCATCTCCCTCTATACCTTGGAACTTCTCATGCAGTCGGGATCGTGCTCATCAGGAAAGACATGCTCAGAATGAAGGAGCATGAACAACTCACTCAGAATGACAGAGCAAGGACGACTCACTCCGAATTATGGAGCAGGAACAACTCACTCAGAATTATGGAGCGTGAACGACTCACTCAAAATGAAGGAGCACGAACAACTCGCTCAGAATGACAGAGCAGGGACGACTCACTCAGAATTATGGAGCAGGAACAACTCGCTCAGAATGACAGAGCACGAATGACTCACTCAGAATGACAGAGCATGAACACTCGCTCAGAATGACGGAGCACGAACGATTCACTCAGAATTACGGAGCATGAATGACTCGCTCAGAATATTGGAGCATGAACAACTCACTCAGAATGACAGAGCACGAACGACTTGCTTATAATGATGGAGCATGAACAAATCACTCAGAATGACAAATAAGAAACAACTCGCTCAGAATGATGGAGCACGAACCACTCGCTCAGGATGGCGTAGCACGAATCACTCACTCATAATGACGTGGCTTGGCAAAAGCATCTGCAATGAGTGAACAATTCACTCAGAATGATGTAGTGTGGTTTTTGTTGTTGAAATAAATCCACGCTGTAGCGAAAACGCGTTATCGGAGCACGCTCTACCTTGTAGCAACTGCCGATTGTGCATCACGATCGGGATACGAACTGCACCGCCATTGACTGTTGGGCACTCTGCAAGCAGCTTAAGCACTCAATCAGGCACTCCAATTAAATGGTTGATAAGGATGGCTGGCTTGGCAAGTGATAGCTACAATATGTCCGAATGTCCAAATTAGACAAATGAACACCTTTTAGTCGTTGGAACTGCTGTGAAGTTCAATTCTGGAGCTGAAGTTTTGTAATTCTTCTGAGTATAAGAGATTCTCAAGGTTATGGCATGTGCGGAAATGAAATAAAGCTATGAATGCTGGTGTCTCCGGGCGTTTATAAGCATTGCAATGTACCCAGGGATTCATAGCTATGATGAACAGGCATTCGATAATATGAGTGAGGACAGTGAAACAAAACCTTCATCTTCAAGAAATCGTTGCAGTCTATTCCAAGTCAAGGCATGGTTGAGCAGGCCAAAAAACATGGTGGCTTCAGACCCCAGCGAGGTTTACTAGGATATTCCTCAAGAACACAAAGAGTGAGGTGGCCGAGAATCGCCTGATAAAGGATATAATTAAATAAGTCGTTAATTACCTTAAAAAGTTGTGTTTTAATTAACCCAAACACCCAATTTTTCATGCTTTCACTTCCATGGGGTTCCCTTAGTATGCATGCAAAGTTTCAGGCTGCTCAGTATTATGGTTTTGGAGTTATGGAGCAGACACATTCACACACACATTGTCATTTATTTGTGTGTGTGCCTGTGTTGTGTGTAGATGGCTGTGTGATGTGTGTTGTGTGCTGTGTGCTTGCATTGCACGTATGCCTGTGCATTGCGTAGATGGTGTGTAATATATAATAATACTATATAATATATGATACGTAGTACGTAGTAGTATGTAGTTATACTATACTAGTATACGTAGTTATGATTACTAAAACTCTCATCTTGATATATGTATGAATGTACGTATGTATGTATGTATGTACGTATGTTCCGAAATACAGCCAAAACGGTACAGGATAGCGCAAAATCTTTAGGGTCAGCTTACTCACCATTCTGCTGCGGTGGTGTGCAGTATCAAGTTTCGTTCAAATCTGGCGGAGAAAAAATTATTTAAAATCATATTCCCGATTCAGTCAAATACTCTTCGCGGAGTATTTGATCAACGCAAACAACCTCAGCGGTATAGTTCGCTGGAGCTATCTTTTTTTAATTTTTTTTGAAATGATTTTTTGTTAGTAATATATATATATATATATATATATATATATATATATATATATATATATATTATATATAGTTATATAGTATATTATATATTGTATATTGTATATATATGTATATGATATATATATGTATATATGATATATATATATATATATATATATGTATATGTATATGTATATATGAGGCGCCGTGAGGAGGAGTGATGTAAGGGCCACATCGGCCATTTTGGAGTTAATGCATATAGCACTATTTTAACCCTTCCCTATCAACCGAGCCTATCATCATCATATCATTAAAAAATGTCGCTTACATCACTCCTCGCCGGGCCTCATATATATATATATATATATATATATATATATATGTATGTATATATATATGTATGTATTTGTATATGTATATTATATATATAATATAGTTTGTATGTATTTGTATATGATATATATATATATATATATATATATGTATGTATTGTATATGTATATAATATATATATGTATGTATTTGTATATGTATTATATAGTAATATATGTATGTATTATGTATATGTATATATATTATATATATATTATATATATATGTATATGCATATATATATATTCTATAATAGTATTATGTATATATATATACATAATTAATATATATATATATATATATATATATATATATATATATATATATACATGTATGTATATGCGGTGTTCAAAAGTGTTTCGGTAATATCAAAAAACTACAAGGGTGTGCAGGGAAGTTGAAATTCGCTGCTCATGGTGTGTAAACATGCACAGTAGCTAAAACGCAGCTGATTTATTGACGTCCGTAGGATGTCAAAAAATGAAGAAGATATAAACACTCCTGATGCTCCATTGAGGATTCAGACTTTGGCATGCTCATGAGGCTGTACCGTCGAAATGAAACGTCCCAGAAGATAAATAAAATAGGATAACAGTTGTACATGTCGTGTTTAAAAATAACGCTTCTTGCGTCAAAATATCATATCTTCCAGTCTCTTGGAATATTTCAAATAAAATAATTCGAACCCGGTCATTTTTGACGGGCTTCCATACATAAATATATTTACATACATACATATGTACATGAAATTATATATATGTATAATATATATATATATATAGATATATATGTAGATACTATATATATATATACATATTATACTGAATATAATATATATAATATAATATATTATGTATATATATATATACATATATATATATATATATATATATATATATATATGTAGATATATATATATGTAGATATATATGCCTGGTGTTGGCTTAATTTTTAGGGGGTGGGCTTTGGATCTGAGGGTTCTGAGTTCAAATGCTGCTCTGCTGTTGAATTAATACCAGATGGGGTTAACTCAGCCTGTCATCCTTCTGAGTTGGCAAAGATCCTTAATAGCCAAAGAGACTACTTAAGCAGCACAAACACTCTCCACAGAGTATGGTCCATTCCTCCTCATATATATATATATATATATATGGTATTTTCTATCACTGATTGCTATTGCAGTAAGTCGCTGCTAGAGTTAGTGAGAGACCAAGGTCTGAAATTGGCATTTACGCAAAATCCTTGCAATTGACGTTCTCGATGTGTGCCCCTCCGCAGTTCAGACAGGCATTGATTATGACTGCAAAGTTCTGTCCAATTTCCTGTAAGTCTCATGTGGCACTGCCTGGAGGTAGTCTGACACCCCCTGCTTCAGATCATCCAGTGTGGCAGGACGGTTGGCGTAGACAGAGCCCTTGTATGCGGGGTTGCACCATCCTGCATAAACCAGGTCATGCTGAGCTGGTTTGGCTTGACCTTTTGGGCTGGATTTGAAAAGGAAACTTGAAATGTGCAATTAGCTCAGTTACAGGATGGAGCAGTATCCAAACTGGATCAACCTGATCTGGTTCACTGATGAAGCCGATTTCCACTTCAATGGTGCCATCAACAACCACAACAACATTTCCTGGGGGGGGGGGGGGCAGAACCACCTGAGGAGATCACTGAGAGGTACCTGAAAGGCCAAAGGTCACATGCTTCTGTGCCTTCAATGCCAGATGGGGAACGCTAGGGCCTTACTGGTTTGAGAATGACAACAACAGGATGGTGACGATCAATGGTGAGCACTACCGGGCCGTGCTCCAGAAGTTCCATAAGATCCAGCCCAAAAGGTCAAGCCAAACCAGCTCAGCATGACCTGGTTTATGCAGGATGGTGCAACCCCGCATACAAGGGCTCTGTCTACGCCAACCGTCCTGCCACACTGGATGATCTGAAGCAGGGGGTGTCAGACTACCTCCAGGCAGTGCCACATGAGACTTACGAAATTGGACAGAACTTTGCAGTCATAATCAATGCCTGGCTGAACTGCGGAGGGGCACACATCGAGAACGTCAATTGCAAGGATTTGCGTAAATGCCAATTTCAGACCTTGGTTCTTCACTAACTCAGCAGCGACTTACTGCAATAGCAATCAGTGATAGAAAATACCATATTATATATATATATATATATATATGAGGGGAGATTGGGACAACTCTGTGGAGAGTGTTGGTGCTGCTTAAGTAGTCTCTTTGGCTATTAAGGATCTTTGCCACTCAGAAGGATGACAGGCTGAGTTAACCCCATCTGGTATTAATTCAACAGCAGAGCAGCATTTGAACTCAGAACCCTCAGATCCAAAGCCCACCCCCTAAAAATTAAGCCAACACCAGGAATATTCTACATATATATATCTACATACTATATATATATATATATATATATATATATGTATATATATATATACATATATATATATATATTATATACATATTATATGTATATATATATAGTATCTACATATATATCTATATATATATATATATTATACATATATAATTTCATGTACATATGTATGTAGTAAATATATTTATGTATGAAAGCCCGTCAAAATGACGGGTTCGAATTATTTATTTGAAATATTCAAGAGACTGGAAGATATGATATTTTGACGCAAGAAGCGTTATTTTTAAACACGACATGTACAACTGTTATCCTATTTTATTTATCTTCTGGGACGTTTCATTTCGACGGTACAGCCTCATGAGCATGCCAAAGTCTGAATCCTCAATGGAGCATCAGGAGTGTTTATATCTTCTTCATTTTTTGACATCCTACGGACGTCAATAAACACTCGTTTTACTCTGTGCATGTTACACACATGAGCAGCGAATTTCACTTCCCTGCACCTTGTAGTTTTTTGATATTACGAAACACTTTTGAACACCGCAATACATACAGTATATATATATATAATATATATATATATATATATATATATGTATATATATATACATATATATCATAATATATTTATGCAATAATTAATATATATATTTATATAATATAAATACTACATAATAATATATACATATAAAATACATACAAAATAATATACAATTCAATATAATATAATATATATATAATATATATATATATATATATATACATATACATATATATATATCATATATATATATATATATATATATATATATATATGAGGCCCGGCGAGGAGTGATGTAAGCGACATTTTTTAATGATATGATGATGATAGGCTCGGTGATAGGGGAAGGGTTAAAATAGTGCTATATGCATTAACTCCAAAATGGCCGATGTGGCCCTTACATCACTCCTCCTCACGGCGCCTCATATATACATATACATATACATATATATAATATATATATACTACTATATACATATATACATATACATATATACATATACAGTATATATATATATATAATATATATATATATATATATATATATATATATATATATATATATATATATATATATATACTAACAAAAAATCATTTCAAAAAAAAATAAAAAAGATAGCTCCAGCGAATATACCGCTGAGGTTGTTTGCGTTGATCAAATACTCCGAAGAGTATTTGACTGAATCGGGAATTGATTTTTAAATAATTTTTCTCGCCAGATTTGAACGAAACTTGATACTCACACCGCAGCAGAATGGTGAGTAAGCTGACCCTAAAGATTTTGCGCTATCCTGTACCGTTTTGGCTGTATTTCGGGAACATACGTACAACACATACATACTACATTCATACATATATACAAGAGAGAGTTTTAGTAATAATATATATATATATATATATTATATATATATATATATATATATATTATATATATATATATACACCACCCACGCAAGCACGCGCATACGGCACACACACACACACACACACACACACACACACACACACACACACACACACACACACACACAATAACAAATGACAATGTTGTGTGTGAATGTGTCTGCTCCATAACTCCAAAACCATAATACTGAGCAGCCTGAAACTTGCATGCATACTAAGGGAACCCCATGGAAAGTGAAAGCATGAAAAATTGGGTGTTTGGGTTAATTAAAACACAACTTTTAAGGTAATTAACGACTTATTTAATTATATCCTTTATCAGGCGATTCTCGGCCACCTCACTCTTTGTGTTCTTGAGGAATATATCTAGTAAACCTCGCTGGGGTCTGAAGCCACCATGTTTTTTTGGCCTGCTCAACCATGCCTTACTTGGAATAGACTGCAACGATTTCTTGAAGATGAAGGTTTTGTTTCACTGTCCTCACTCATATTATCGAATGCCTGTTCATCATAGCTATGAATCCCTGGGTACATTGCAATGCTTATAAACGCCCGGAGACACCAGCATTCATAGCTTATTTCATTTCCGCACAAGCCATAACCTTGAGAATCTCTTATACTCAGAAGAATTACAAAACTTCAGCTCCAGAATTGAACTTCACAGCAGTTCCAACGACTAAAAGGTGTTCATTTGTCTAATTTGGACATTCGGCATATTGTAGCTATCACTTGCCAAGCCAGCCATCCTTATCAACCATTTAATTGGAGTGCCTGATTGAGTGCTTAAGCTGCTTGCAGAGTGCCCAACAGTCACATGGCGGTGCAGTTCGTATCCCGATCGTGATGCACAATCGGCAGTTGCTACAAGGTAGAGCGTGCTCCGATAACGCGTTTTCGCTACAGCGTGGATTTTATTTCAACAACAAAAACCACCTACATCATTCTGAGTGAATTGTTCACTCATTGCAGATTGCTTTTGCCAAGCCACGTCATTATGAGTGAGTGATTCGTGCTACGCCATCCTGAGCGAGTGGTTCGTGCTCCATCATTCTGAGCGATTGTTTCTTATTTGTCATTCTGAGTGATTTGTTCATGCTCCATCATTATAAGCAAGTCGTTCGTGCTCTGTCATTCTGAGTGAGTTGTTCATGCTCCAATATTCTTGAGCGAGTCATTCATGCTCCGTAATTCTGAGTGAATCGTTCGTTGCTCCGTCATTCTGAGCGGTGAGCCTGTGTTCTGATGCCTCTGTCATTCTGAGTGAGTCATTCGTGCTCTGTCATTCTGAGCGAGTTGTTCCTGCTCCATAATTCTGAGTGAGTCGTCGTCCTCTGCTCATGTCATTCTTGAGCGAGTTGTTCGTGCTCCTTCATTTTGAGAGTGAGTCGTTCACGCTCCATAATTCTGAGTGAGTTGTTCCTGCTCCATATTCGAGTGAGTCGTCCTTGCTCTGTCATTCTGAGTGAGTTGTTCATGCTCCTTCATTCTGAGCATGTCTTTCCTGATGAGCACGAATCCCGACTGCATGAGAAGTTCAAGGTATAGAGGGAGATGGAGAATGTCCTGAAATGTTACAAGAAGGTCTACAAACAGAAAATGAAGGCAGCCACTCAAGTCTACATTATGAAGTCTTTCAAAAAAATCCCAAGTGAATCAGCCCCCATTTCATCTTCTGAGCCTTCAACCTCAACTGGACAGCTTGCCACACCTGAATAAGTCTGCCACAAGCCATATGTGCTGCATCCAACCCCAATCATGACAACACCTATCAAAAAGTAATTCATTTTAATATTTTATTTGTTATATGTTTTATTTATTCACAGTTGCTGCATTTTTGGCCCTCCAGCGCAGCGCAGCTATAAACTGCATCCCTGTGTTTTACGTGCAGGCCAATTCATTAATATGTGTGCCATACTCGGATAGATGTTAAATTGGACGTCCTGTCTGCCGGCATTAGTTTGACTTTAAGATGCCCACGGTGTCCTTCGCGAAGAGTAGGCGAGCTATAGCTGGCACCCAGGCCAAATTCCAAATTTCTGCCCCAACCTCCTGTATCGGAGTGGCGAACCATCCAGGATTATAACCTTGGCAAGAAACTGCTTCGGAAAAAACTGATGCTCGACTGTATAAGAGCATGGCATATGATTTGTACAGAATACAGCTTCACAGCTTTTTGGCATTTTTACTACTTGGCGTTCTTGAAATTCGACGATGCGCATGCTGTGTGTCCTATGGCATTGTCAAGCTATTTCATTTCATCTCTCCTTGATCCCAGGTCATGAAGTTCCCTGATCCATGCGGAAGAAACATGAGAAATTGATACACTTTATAAATCATCAGATTATATAGAGTGTCCCTTCATGGAAAAGATCTCGAAAAGAATATAGAGCCTACATTAGCCTTCACCCTCCATTGGTTTCACCGTGCTCAAAATGGTGGACACAGAAGAGAGCTGAGGTCACGTCCATCTGTAACTAGGTGGAGATTCAAACCCAGACCAGACAGCTCCAAGAGCAAGTGGACATACTTCTCGCTATTCCAACAACGTCTCATCTATCGCTGTAGATATTACTTGTAATAATAACACAAGATGCAGTCATTTCATAAAGCCTTGTTGATAATACCTATGTATTTTTTTTGGCATCTACTTATTGTAGTGACATGTACTTTCAACTGGCTATGACTACGGTGCATCGTCACTACTACTGAGGATGAATTAGTTCATAGTCATCAGCTTCTAGGAGAATTGGAAACCAAGCTAATGAGCTTCTCCCGCCCATTGGTTTTGCATCGAGTTTTCGTTCTCCTCGTCTTACTCCAATATGGATAACCCACAAGACAGTGGCATGAGAAGTTTTATGGTGCCTCTGTCGCCAGATTGCATCATTGGTTATTTGGAGGATTTGTAAGGATAACCATTCAACCAGTGAACCAACTTCACCCTCAACAATCACCGCCAGGTGTCCCCAACTGTTTCCGCAGCTAACCTCAAATCTAAGGTCATTCCACTATCCGCAACACGTGGATGGGGGTGGTTGGGAATGGTCACCCCTGGTGTTCTCACATGAAAACACCTCTTCCACCACCAATACCTATTAATAATACCTTAAGCAGGCTGGCAGGATAGCCTCGAGGTATGTGCACCCACCTCTGAGCTGTCTAACTGGATTGAAATCCTGACCCAGCTATAAACTGTCATGTCATATTTTGTATGCAGAGTGATTCATCAATGTATGAGACGTCCCTCAGGTGGACATTAAACATGAGTCCCATCTGCCAACATTAAATATCCTTATGGCACCATTCCTGAAGAGTAGAAGAGTTATCGCCGGCACCCAAGCCAAATTCCAAATTCCTGCTCTTACCTACAGGGGGCACTTCATCAGCGGTAAGCTGTGCCACTAGAAAACGATGTTGATGTGCTGTACACCAAAAGAAGATACGCAAACAATTACTAAAATAAAGCAGTGATGCTATTACCTTAATAATACATTTTCATACGAGGTAAAATGTGACATCTGGCTTCCTAAGGAACAAAATTTCAAGGATTCGAGTTTGTCAACGACTCAATTTGAACAGTCGTTTCAAAGCTAGCTATTGAGGAACTGATTGGATGCCAACGTGAAAGTGGTGGTTCAACGTGGATAGCATCAGAAACCATGCCTCACTTCAGCAGGTGTGGCTCATTAATAATTAAGCCTTTCCTGCCACTGCAACTGTTTATTTCAGCCCGAGGCTGGTCCAGATAGCTGGAATTTTTGGACCCTGTTGTTGTCTCCCAAGGAAATAAATCCTCTTGAAGAAGAAGGGAAAAAAAAAAGCTCGAAAGAATCCTCTAGTTTGAGGAGTTCGATGAGTATTTTTAAAGTAAGGATAAAACAGAAGTGTGTAGCAATACACAGATAGCTTCTTATAGTGCTGATGTCACAAACCAACTTCAAAATGTTATTGAAACAGATAGTTAAAAAGTAACGACTTCTTTTGAATAAAATAGTCATAAAGTTATACGTTATTCAAATGACCACCTGTTGAGATAAGTAACCCAAGGATATCGACATCACTGACAATACAGTACAGGTGAATATAAATATGCGACTATGACGGTGGTTCACAGGTTTAAAAGAAGCCGATTCTACAAAGTTCTCTGGACGTAAAAAAAATTCAGATTGCAAAAATTTGGGATATCGTTTTCTTTACCTGACTATGGGTTGTCAAAGGCAATGTCACGTAAAACACATATTATTTACCCAGATATATGAAGTATGTAAATATGGTCCCACAGGATGGTGCAGGGGCAGTGTGCTGACTTCTGAGCAGTCTAATCTGAGTTCAATTATCAGGCCAACTATAAACTACCAAGTTGGTGCCTTTATAGGCAGGTTGTAGCATTATCATGAAGTGTGCTGTCCCGTGGGTTTGAGTTGAGCTGGCTGTGCCATTCGTTGATGGATTTTAAGGATCCCATGGTATCTTTAGTGGAGAGTAGTTGAGTTTTCACTGAAATTCAGAATTTCAATATTGTTGCGCAAATCTGCTCCAGTGGAACATCAGGCCTAATTCATGACAAAATGAGGACTAAAATATTTCTCCAGGTACCTCACATGAAGGTGGGAATACTTAAGCCAGTAAAGTAGTTACACAAACACACACATACTTCTCGAATAAATATATATTGTAGCTTGCATTATTATTCACAGTTATATTTGTTTTAAGACATCCGATTTTGGATAACAAGGTGATAAACAATCAGAAAGAGTTCTTAATTAATTTATTTCTCCATCCATCAGTGCTCATGTGAATACTTAATCACTAGCCTGGAAGCTTTAGCAGAATCGTAGGGAATTTTTTTTTCAAAAGCCCCCAAAAACCTTTTCACTTGTTAATCAACAGAGTCTGGTAAATATCCAATGATCAAAATACTGAGCAAATTTCAGTGTCATATTGAACAAGGAAGGAACTCCTGAGAATTGACACTCGTTTAAAAGGAGAACAGGAATCTTCGGTGCAAGCCTCAAAGACAGATAATTGAACACTGTCTTGGCCTGTGGGGCAGAAAAGGTCACCTCAGGGTCGATGCACACAACCTGGCAGGTGCAATAATTATATAGCTGCCACCAAAGGCCCTCCGAGTTTCAAGCTTTGGAAGTAAAATTACAAAACTCCCGAAGATAAAAAAAAAAACAAAAAAAACTTTGCTTCAGGCGACGGATTCTCTCAACCATTGTGGAAAGTGTTTCGTCATTCTGGAGATGAAACTCACAAGAGCTCAACAACAAAAAAATTATCTTGTAATCTAAATGTGACTTCATGAATTGCAATTCCATGATCGATCAATTAATGTCACAAAGATCATCATATATGTTTTTTCTATCCATAGTCAAGGCTCATGGAAGAGCTACGACACAGAAAGTGTCAAACAATGTGTGACTTGGACACATGAACACTTTTTTTTCCACAGTCGGAACTCCTGCTAAGATCAATTCCGCATTTTTAATTTTTTTAATTAGGCTCATGTGAAGAGTCTAGAGGTTATCGCATTTCAGCTGTAATGCTTCACCAAGATGGTTATGATTTCCTGAGAAATTATGGTAACCACAAAGAAATGCAGAGAACACACAACAAGAAGTTTGATTCCACATACCCGTGTACCTCAAATATCATTTTGAAAGTACCAACTCAAAGGACTGAAGGGAATTTAAATGAGTATATAGGAGAGCATCAATTTTGGTTTGTGAAATGATGCAATTTAAATTAAAAACTGTTGGCAATCAAGCATTTATGGGAGCTATTTTACAGTGTTAAGTGCTGCAGTCCCTGCACTTAATACTACCCCATGGTGAAATCCTTGCACATGAAATTTTTCGCTTTAAGTTTAAAAGTTTATGACTTGTCAGCTGGAATACCCTTATCCTCATCCAGTCATATCTGGGAATCGGAAACTCGTGGATGCCAGTATAGATCAAGAGACCAACGTTTTTGGGGTGAAAATATGAATTGTATTATTTCCCTCTGCAATGCCACAATAAATATAAAATAAAGTAACAAATCAATAAACACCACCATAAACAAATCAACAATAAACTACTGCTACCACTAACAAGAAAAAGAGCAATCAGAGATTGCAGACTCTCACTAGGACTTGTTTTGTGTGGTGTTTGTGTAGTTTTGTGTGTGCATTTTGTGTGGTGTTTGTGTACTGGTGTGTTACAAATTAATTAATAAGAGACATGACTATAACTGCCACTTTATAACTGCTGGCAGTGATGACCGGTACCAAGACATTCCGCTTTGATGCAACCTCACTTTGATCGAACACCTGACCCTGACCCATGACATTTATTATTATTCAATTGAATTCAGAATGAGATTAAAATAAATTTAATTCAAATCAAATGGAAGACCAAATAGGTGCAGTCCTGCGTTGGAGTCATCAGAAGGAACCTGAACAAGCAAAAAGCAAAGATGAAGTGATCAGGAGGAACCTGATAGGATTTGGGTTTCAGTTGCTTCTCCTCTACCCTCAAACCCATCCAGACACAGCAAAGTGAGCCTTATTCTCAAAAATAATAATAATAATAATAAAAAGAACCCAGATCAAAAAATTAATAATTCTGGTTGCCAGTCTGATCATGTTGAAATTTAAACATACTGTTACGAATTCGCGCCCCGCCGGCGTGCGAACGACCGCGTGCAGCCAATAGCGATCGCTTCGCCACCGAACGTGCAATTCAGTCCGTGACCTCCTCGGAACAACGCCGGAGCTAGTCACGGGTGGGGTTTTAACCTCACACAACTCATCCGCATTACACCGCGCAAATAAGGCGGGTCGCAATCGCCCGATGGTCGATTTACCTAAGTACCCGAACGCGGATAGCGTACCGAGAGAGTAGTACCAGCGCCACAGGTCGACTCCGGACACGAACCGCATAAGCGGCTCGTTCACGTGCTACAGGATAACGAGGCGGAGTTATCTCGACCGACGGTTCAGATTTAGTTTACCGGGTGTTTATAAACCATACAATTCCTTACGTGATGCAAGATGGAGAGTTGAAAACAAAGGAAAGGACCGCAGCGAAACGGGGGAAACAATTGGACCAGCACATGTTTTATTCGCGCCACACGGCAGCACGGAAGGCACGGTATATTACAGTCAAGCAAAGAACACAATAAAAGCAAGCGAAGAGACACACGCAGATCGACAACCGAATAATGCCAATTCACACGGCAACACTTATAACAGTTCTACTCTCAAGACTGGCGCCACACACACGTGTACACAGAACCCAAAGAAATGGAAGTCAGCGACTTCCCTTAGCGCGTCGTCAGCCTTGGCGACCATAACTCCGGCGGAGTCCCTCCGCGTGGTCACTGGGCTCGTTCCTCGCGTCCTAGCACGTGTCGTCCGCCCCGACAGGGACGAACGAACAGAACCTCCGACCAAGGAACAATCACCACAAAACTCTCGACATTTCCCCTTCAGGCGGGACAAGGACAGGGACAAGGGAACGACATTCGTCGAACCTTCACGCCAGCCGCCTTTGTCTAGGGTGGGGTCGCCGCCCTTCGCCCCGCCCCCGTTTGGCTCCACCTCCCTGCTGAAGCTGCCCAAAAAGGGGCGTTGCCTCTCCAACCTTCCCCCTCCCCGCGCCTGCGGGGGACAAGGAAATGTCAGTTTTGGCTCGGGGCCAGGAATTAATTTCCCCAAAATCAGGCTCCCCACATTTTCACCTGACCTCTGGCCTAAAGCGCACCTCCCCCATGCACAAAGCGCGGGAATAAGCAGGAGGGAAAATCCGGCGGAGACATTCAAGTGGTGATTTTTGGCAGGAGGATGCCCCTTCGCACCCTTGTTGCTTGCTGCCTCTCCGTCGCTTTATTCCTTCCCACGGAGATCTGACCGCACGTGTTGCTCCGTTGAATGGCGAGTGGCGAAGATGGTGGATAGCGTAGTTGTGGAAAGGTGGCAATCGCTGGTGGAATGGCCGTGATTTGTGTGGCTGTCGGTGTATGAATGGCGGTGATCGTTGAGATGCTGGTTGTGGCGATGGTTTGTGGTTGTTCTGCCCACCAAAGTAACGATCTGCAAAAGAAAAAACGGCTAACTGAAGAATCGCAGCCCGACATGGAATCACATACTATTTCCCCCTAAACAACGGTCTTGGGCAACTACACTATTGAACTTACCGATTATATCTCACCTGAGGACACTTTATGGTGTATTGCGACATATTCCACAGCCGTAACAATACATTCGCGCGCACGAACTATTGATCATAATTGCTCGATGTTTCACATTGCATCGATGAAGTGGGTTCAGAGAAAAAATTTTAAAATTTTTTCTTCAGGGCTGCCAGACCATGTGACCTATCAATTATTCATTAATATTCTGGTATCGCAAGGCTGGGAACAATTTGTGTGAAGTTCCCCTCGATATGTCCAGCTGTTCTGGAGAAGGAACTTTTTATTCGGTTTCTGTGGTAAATCCAATATAGCCTGTCAAACCATTGTGACTAATTAATGTATATATGTGTGGCACCATTTTTTCCTCATTGGATAGGCCGCGTCATGCTTGGAAAGTTTTCACCTCGATCTGTTCAGCCCTTTCAGAGAAAGTCGATCTTTTGAAGGTTTAAAACAAATAAAACAACAAAAAAAACAATATCGCGCTGAACTACCATAACGATGTTGACATCATCAATATTTTTTTTCTGCGCGTCCAATTTATCCTGAGATGACCCTCAAAAGCGTTTCAAACTGATCAGACTGCTAGCATTCTGGGTATGGAATTATGAACATCATAATGAAGGCACCTATGATATCATAAAAAAATCACTTATTCCCCATGAGGAGTATATGCCATGTGCCAAGTAAAATTTTTTTCCTTGAATTGGTTTCAGCAGATAGAGGTCCAAATATGGTTTCCTGTGGTTTTTCAACATGGCTGCCACACCACGTGAGTTCTATGACATCATAATTATCATTAAAACATTCTACATGATCAGGTCACTTATAAGGTGCAAAATTTTGTCTCAAATCCAACAACGTGGTTGCAGATGAAAAAACACAAAAGTTCTGTGCAGACCAAAACAAACAAACAAATTGAAAATCACCCACAAAGCGACGGCACTTCGGCAAAACAGAACAGTAGAACGGCACTCGGTAGTACACAATAAGCCTCCACCAGGCTGAACAGTTTACATTGTATACCACTTGATTAAGCTGGAATCTGAACCAAAATCTAAGCCGCTTGTTCTTTCACCTTTACCAACTCATTCCACCTTGTTTTGTCATAAACTCGTCCACAACTTGGTATTGAGTAAATTGATTATAATATTATATATATATATAAATATATATAGTTTTTGGCCGTATCTATCAATTTTAGAAATTAGACTGTATTAACCTAGTCACCTGAATTAATGGGTGCTGAATTAATTGACTTTATATGAAAATCCTGTTCAAATTTAATGTTAAATTGTATGAAAATTCGACAAATTTTAGGAATTTTCGGCCTATATTGATCTTTTGACTGATATGCTTTCAAAAATAGTTGGTAGCTTGAATTCAGTGACCTGATATGCAAATTCGGTCGTCAAATTTCAGTAACGGATGGAAATTGACAAATTTTAGAATTCGGCCCCATGTTGACCTTTGGGCCTATGTCATGAACTTTTGGCTGATATTGACCTCCAAAAAGTAATTTCTGAAATGCAAAATTCTCTTCAAAATTCATAGCCAATCGGTATGAAAATTGATTAATGTTAGAAAATTTGGCCTATGTTGTCCTTTTGGCCTCACATTGACCTCAAAATAAAATAGCTTGTTGAATTGTGGTGACCTGTTTTACAAATGCTCTTCAAATTTCAAGTCAAATCGGTATGAAAATTGAAAATTTTAGAAAAATTTTGGAAAAAAGTTGTTGACATTTGGCCTCATGAAGACCTTGTTAGACCTTTTGACCTTCAAAAAGAATAGGATTCTGTCAGACACCAACTCCACCATTTTTAGCTGAAGATCGGGAGTTAAAATTCTGACCATGTAGGTGATTAAAGGTGAGCGGACAGACACAACAAACAAATGAAAAATCACTATTGGAGTGACACTTGCGCAAAACACACAAAGTAGAACGGCACTTGTTAGAGCGCATACCTCTGCAAGGTCTGAACAGTTTACGTTTTGTATCCCACTGTCATGGGCTGGAATACTGAACCATAATTGAATCGGCGTGTTCTTGTCACCAAACCAACGTCATCCACCTCGCTTTTGTCATAACTTCATCCACAACTTTGTGAGTATAAATGATATATCTATCGTTTCTTGTCCTATCTATCAATTTAGAAATCAAGGCTAGTGTGTTCGACCTTTTCGACCCTAAAAAAATTGACGTGATTGAAATCATTTTGACCTAATATGCAAATCTGTTTTAAATTTCAAGTCAATCGTATGAAAATTGACGGATTTTAGACAGTCCACCTAAGTTGTTGACTTTTGGCCAATTGACCTCAGAAATAATGGTTCTTGAATTCAGTAGCTGTATCAAATGATCTTCAAATTTCACATCGAGGAATGAAAATGACAATCTTTACAAAACAATTTAGAAATGTGGCCCATGTTGACCTTTTGGCCTGTGTGAAATAAAATGGAATAGCTGGGTTGAATTCAGTGACCTTGATATGCAAATGCTCTTTTGATTTGAAAATCAATCGGATGAAAATTTGAGGATTTTAGAAATTTGAAAAAAAGTTGTTGACCTTTGGCCAATGACGACCTTTTGACCTTTTGCCCTCAAAAATGAATAGGATATTCTCTCTTCTG
>CM068964.1:64856237-64891078 GCA_035128595.1 Eptatretus atami
TGGTAAAATAGGTTGTACAAAATATAGGAGGATATCAAAAATCTGCCTGCATTAGTTAGTGGACGTTAAAATCCCACGCTGTCCTTCATGAAGAGGAGGTGAGCTATCGCCGGCACCATGAACAAACACCAAATTCCTGCCCCATCTACTGCTGGGATCTCAATGGCAAAGATCGAAGTCTTACCCTTGCCAGGAAACTGCTTTGGTAGCACCGACGCTCTGCAACGGAGTATTGTACATCAGAATCACCATATGTATAATATGTACTCAACATGTCTAAACACCTTGACGAGGAAAATGAAAATTAGGACATGCATGGATGGACAGACTCACAAGACTGATTCACGAGGTGTTGTCCACACAGGCAATTTGTGCTCCCCCTGTGCGCTTGGCCTTTGGTGTTGTTTTGCGGTCGGTGTTTGATTCTACACTCAGCGTGTAAGCACAGAAAGAGATGTCCAGCCAGGAAGCCCAAAAGGCCACACTTTGCTTGATTTTCCCCACATGCATGAATGGAATCAAATTTAATCCTCCTTTCAAACACCACGACTATGGCCGCTACTTCAGTACTTCTACCATTCAAATGGAATATGATGTCTCGAGGATTAACAATTTCATCTCAACTATTGCCTGCTGGGGAAAATGAAGGAAATATTCATCAAATGATTGAAAGATTGTTGTCTTGTATCTGTATTCGTTTTGTTTTTTTTTAAGTTCACATGTGATTCACATTCACCCATAACTGAATTATTATTTACATGATACTTTCCTTAAGGCCATAAACATAGACTGCGTCAGTGACAACAATGTAAATTGTCACAGGTTTTTGTAAGCAACTCAGCTCCACTGCAAACGATTCCGCAGTGGTAATTTACCTTGGAGACGCACGATGTCGGTATTGAGTGATTAGGATGGAATGTGAGCGAAAACTTTGCCTGGAGCAAAACACAAGTGCAGACTGGATCTTCCTGTAGCCATGTGTCTCTGTCTCTCTCTCTGTCTCTCTCTCTGTCTCTGTCTCTCTGTCTCTCTGTCTCTCTGTCTCTCTCTCTCTCTCTCTCTCTCTCTCTCTTGTCATGTTCCTGCTCAACATAGGGTTGCTTCTACCCAGCATGTTGAAAATCCCTGGTGTATTGCAGCTGAAGGGGTACACATGTTCACAGATGATAATACCTGTTAGAAATAACAAATTGTGGGTGTAAATATTCATGTCCTGTCTGCCGGTATTAGTTGGTGGACGATTAAGATCCCACGACGTCCTTCGCGGAGAGTAGGTGAGCCTTCGCCAGCACCCTGGAAAAATTCAAAATTGTTAACCTAACTAGAGAGTTCATTGAACACCTTACCCTGGGCTGCCTTGAGAAAAAGGACATGGGAAGGGTCTTTTCAATTCTTGCTTTGCGTTTCCGAGCACAACCTACATTTCCTAAAAGCGACAATTTTGTTTGAATCTTGGTAACGTGAGCCAACGCTGAGAGCACGAGCGGCAAAGATGGCAAAAAATGACGTAATGTTTTGTCCCAGTCCTGCTAAACTAGAGGTTTTTGGAAGTGCATTGAAGGTGATTTGTGTTTTACAGTGTTCGAGTATATAATTAAATGGAAATAAAATCAAGGTTTCAAAGGCTGTAGAAAAAAATATATATATTTGGAAGTTTACCGCAGTTGGTGCAACGTATTACACCACCTTATTTAACATGTTAAATTAGTTATTCATGCCTGTTGTTTGTCCTTTATAACGTCCCGAAAAGCAGTAATTTTCCTATTGGGAATGATTTTCAATTTTGTTTGTTTTACAGACAGGCAAACAGAGTAAAACAACTACCTTACTCCTCGATGTATATGCGTGCTCAGGATTAGATTCCGTACAATTTGACAAATTCAGAGCCAAAGTACTGCTAAACTGCAGGTTCTTTTTCCGATTCATGTTTTGATTCGTGTTCTGCAGTGTTCAAAATCCAAAAATTAAATTTAAATGAAGTACTTCCTCGATCATACACCGACATCTGAAGACAGACAGACAGAGTGAACCAATTGCTGAACCCTGCTTTTCGCTTCACGCATGGGGTAACTATTGCTGGTAAGGCAATAGCAAGCCACCCAGTATACCCCTTGCCAAGAAACTGCTTCGACAGCACCGACGCTCCGTAACATGATATGGTACATCAGAATCAGAAACATTCATGGCTTAGTTTTAAGAAAGAAATACAATGAAACTTTGATTCAGATGGAGGATATTTGGCATGTCATGCCTGTGCAGCTATCCATGTACCCTAGCACCCATGTTAACAGCATGTAGTATTAATCATGCAGTCAATGCCATGAACGAAACTTAGCAAAGGTATTAGTAAACTATGACCTCCTCTTTTTGATGAAATATTGCAGGGTATTTAACCTCAACATCCGATATTGACAGCGGACTTTAGGTCCCCATCGAAGAATAAATGCTGCTGAATGTAGCAATTCATGTTTCAAAATGTCAGCTTTTCAGTAAGTCTGATCTAATGGGGATCTAACCAAGAATAGACAACTTATTGGTGAACCTGATACTAACTGACTTCCGATGTATAACCAAGTTTAGCACAGAAAGATTGTCACGTGCAATTTAATATTTTGCCTGGTTAGAGGGGTGAAGAGATTTGTCGCTTGACTCCACCCACCATGACACCCAGAAAAGACAATAGGGCCACCATCTTGGTTTTCTGGTGGGCCTAAAATGTCACGCCTGTAGGCCTCTGCTGATCACATACACTGCCCAGGTTTGTTGCATCACATTTCCATTGGCTTTGGTTGGGTGATGTTACTCCTGATGGGGGACTCCAAAAAAATCAAATCAATATTGAATAAAAATTATTAGTGAGGTTTAATCAATCCCATCAACATGCATCCCTCCCTAAAAAAAATATAGTGTTATGTAATTTTTGCATGGCCCCATAATGGGGTTGAACAATCTGTGACCGTGTGACGAATCAGCTCGTTCTGATATAACCGTAGTGGAGGCTGACATGGATGAGAGGTGTCAAGCTAATCTATTAAAGCACATTGAATGTGTGTTTACCAATCATGCTGTTCATCGAAGAGTGCTTTAAATATGCGTTTCCCAATCGGCCCGTTACCGGATTTTGTGGCAGGTTGTGACCACAGTGCAGTCATTGTTGTGATTGATACACTTTTTAACACCAGGAGGGCACTCGGTAGAGCGCGTATCTCCGCCATGTAATGCCTGATCCATGAGAACATATCGGGCCCAATACATTTTTTAAATATCATGCTATAGAGGACTATATCGTTTTTGGCCCTATCTCTCAATGGTCAAGTATCACTTTAAAGATTAAATAATTCTCGTCTCCAGATCCGGATTCGGATCTTCACCAAAATTGAATCCAATTCGTCATGGTCACACACCTAACCTGTCCACCAAGTTTCGTCCGAATCCGTCCACATCTTTTCAGATATTGTGCTATATATATCGTTGTTGGCCAGATTTCTCAATGGTGAAGAATCACTTTAAAAATTCCAGTAGTCAAATCCGGATCCGGATATTCACCAAAATCTAATCAGTTCGTCCTTGTCACACACTCATCCTATCCACAAAATTTCGTGCGGATCTGTCCACAACCTTTTGAGATATCCTGCACACAAACAGACAGAGAAGGGTTAAAACATAACCTCCTTCACCTTCGGTGGTGGAGGTAATAACAGCAACGAGTATGATAGCTTTTTGAAACATTTCCAGCATGTGATAAAGGCTTCTAAATTTTTTCCAGTCCCTCTTATTACTGCTGGTGCCATTCTTCACGTGACAAATGCAAGTGCTGATATTACGCCGAGCTGACACATGAGAAAAGGAAACTTTTAACTCTTCTTTAGCTCACAGAATCTTCCTTTACAACCAACGCTCTCAAAAGATTTCTGAAAAGTTATGCAAGGCAGAGATAAGAATTATCAATAGAAGTCAATGAAGCCGATAATGAAAGACAGTGCAGGAACGATAGATAGAGTTGACTTCATCAGAAACTAGCAGGCGTACCCGGAGTTGCCTGGTCTATTTTTCTGTGGGGGCCTAAAACACTTCCCTACACCCACTAAGGAATGGTATCGAGGATCATTTAATATTAATTTTCACATAGCTACAAAGGCTTTGGCACTGCAGAGCGATGAAAAATAAAATCCCAAAATATCCAACTTTTTCTTTCAAATTTTTCAAAATTTTTATTTTGGTCTAAAACACTCTCCAGGACTCACTGATGAACCTCTGAAAGTTTGATGAAGATCCGTTCAGCCATCTCGGAGAAAAATGGTGACACACAGACAGACACACAGCCAAACAAACAGCTCTCTGATAGTATAGAATATAGATAGATTGGGATTTTGAAAGGTGAGGAGAAAGAAAGCAAGGACAAAGAGCAAGACCAAGGTCAGAGAAAGGAGCAAGAGTCGGGTCAGAATTTTTTTAGTGTGGGCAGGAGCAAGGTCAGGCAAAGGAGCCGAACTAGGGAAAGCATCAGGACCAGATCAGGACCAGGAGTGAGATGAGACTAAGATCCTCCATGTTGATTAAGATTTTTGTCAGAGGGTGTGCTTTTTTGTAGGAGAGCAAGATTGTATGTCCTAAAAGGTGGAAGTAGTCGGTCTATATACCACTGACAACGAAAGGGGATGCAAGAGAGTGTTTAAATAACCGAACAATTGCCTTGATTGCACGTGCTAGCAACATATTACTAACTGGAACAGCAGTCGAGCGCATACCTCCGCCAGACTGAACAGTTTACGTTTCATATCCCACTGATAGGACGGATCTGAATCTGGACCTGAAACAAAATCTAATCGGCTTGTTCTTGTCACCAACCCAACTCATCCACCTAGTTTTGTGATAACTCGTCCACAACCTTTTGAAATATCAAGATATCGTGCTACAATATATATCGTTTTCGGCCTCATCGCTCAAGGTTAAATTTTCACTTCAAATTAAATAATTCTCATATCCAGATTCGGATTCAGATCTTCACCAAAATCGAATCAATTCGTCCTTGTCTCATACCCAACCTCTCCTCCAAATTTCGTTCAAATCCGTGCATAACTTTTTGGGATATCCTGCTCACAGACAAACAGATCAGTGCTTGAATATATGAGATCACCATGTACATTAGAAGCACTGATGCTGAAACAGAAACTATCATACTTTGGACACATCATGAATGCAGAAAACGGAAATTTGGAGAAGTCAACCATGTTGAGAATGAGAAAGAAGAAGAGGAGAAATAAGCAGACCTTGTATGTGCTGGATGGATGGGGTAAAGACTTTAACCAAGCCGTCTCTGCAAGAGCTTCGGGAAGCAATGCAAGATTCGGATGTTTGGAGAAATCAGATCATGAATGTCACCAGAAGTCGGACATTTCGTACATAATATGATCGTGCGTTTCCCCATGAGAATTGAAGATCTAAAATCTAAATCATGGCAGGAAGTGGATAGAATTATAAAAGAAGACTTTGGGAGGTAGTCAAAACGTTCACATTCAAGACAAAGCTGATAGATATTTAAATAAGACAAAACAGTAAAATCACTTGTTCATTTTTCAATAAAACTTGCACTTATCCCTCAAGCAGTCTGATCCATTGAGAGTTTGGTGGATGCTTCGTGGCAAGGACATTGAACTGATATATCGCAGATGTTACTAGTTCAACATTAGCTGAAGGCAGCAAAATTAAGGATTTTAGACTCTATACTTATGTAAACCGATGTAGATATCAAAAAATGACTTCTGATGGTGTTGTAATAAAAAATTACCATGTACTGTCGGACCCCGACATTCACGGTTCCGCTATTCGCGGCCCCAGCATATTCGCGGTTCATAAAATGTGACGTGCTTCTACATTGATGTCCCTGTGCTTCGTGTATTTGCGGTTTTTCACAGGATTTTTGTCCATGATGTGTGCCCATGACCTGACCCTGGGTACTACCAACACATACTCGTATGCAAACAATTTGGTGGAGATTGGCCCAGCGCTGTTGTGTTTTTTCGATGACTATCAGACGTACACACATACACACATGCAGATAATTGTCTTATTTAATTCAGTAGGATAGAGCTTGGATGGTCCATGGGGACTGCTTGGTACTCTGACCATGGCCGTGCTGAGCTGACAAGTCCCGGCAGCAGGGAAGAGTGGGATAATTGAGCGCATGACTTGCGTTGGGGGTAAAACAACCACGAAGAGGCATCTCCGATAGTTGCTGCCACCAGTGGGTTCAATTGCAGAACTGTTTGGAGGTCGGTGGAGATCCCTCGTCGCTTCCATTAGATAGTCCTGTTTGTTATAAACATTCCAGCAGCGTTAGGTTATGGTCGGTGGTTATGATAAAGGAATAAGTGAGCTAATACCAAGGTGGCACAAGGATTTTCCTTCAAAGAGTGGGTGTTATGTTGAATAGTTTGCCAGAAAGGGTAGTTAAAGCCAAGATAATTGGTCAGTTTAAAAAGGAACAAACAGAAACCCCCGAGTAAAAATACCACGATAGAAAAATGAAAAAAAAAAAAGGAATCCTTTTATTCTTGCGCTGGTTGTAAGAGTTCAAGAATGTGAGGTTCAATAAGGAATGTCTTCAGTTGTTGTATGCACCTGGCACTTCAATAAAAGAAGAGAGTAACAAGAGTTTAATAACTTATTGATTAATTTTTTTTAAATGTCATTGGGTAAACTTACCGTGAATTAATTATATGAAGATAATTTTAGGCTTTGGAACGAAGTACAGGATGTCCACAAAGTCTTGTTCCGGTTTAAATTCTTTATTACAACCAAACCAAAAAAGATACAATGATGTAAGTTTTCTGCATTTTGTCACACAATTCATAAAGTTTCTTGTGTTCTAAAGTACACCGAAGCATGTGCACCTTTAGTGGCACGTAGCACATCCAAGCGACAATACACTTTAATCCACATGTTGGTTAACACATCCCTCCTTACACTGCTGATGCAATTGGTTAGCCTTGCAAGAAGTGTTTCAATATCAGCAACAAAAGTTTGGAAAACAATTCCTGACAGTCTAAGAACATCCCATCGGGAGACTGTGGAGGTGAGGAGGGGGGGGGGACTGCCCCACCGCATCCAATCCATATACCGGGGAAGTTCTCGGTTCTAAAGGCACTTTCTATGTGTGAAGATGCATTCTCTTGCGTCCAACTTTGTTTCTTTTAGTATAATTTTCCCGCAGGTTTGGACTCATTTGAAGCAACTTTTATTTCATGTGTTTTTTTCTCTCCGAGAAGTGTTTTTTTGTGTTTCAGGATGGGACAAACAGACAGAATTAGCCTTTTATGTATACGTACTATATAGAGTCGTGTCAAATTCCAAAATCATCATATTTCTTAACAGCAAAGAAGAAAAAACAAACATTGGGATTGATCGAAGCAGCGGTCTGTTGCTTATACACTGCCCGTGTTAATTATTTTGTCCGATCGAAAAAAATTATTGCGTTTCCACAGGTTTGGATTAATTTGAAACAACTTTTGCTTAATAATCTTTTCTATCAAAGGAGCATTTCCATGTTTCAAGGTGGGACAAACAAACAGACAGACAGCATTAGTGTATTATATTTTTACTAGCTGAAGTGCCCAAGTGCCCATAATCTACAGGCTATAAAAACACTAAAATACTGTTCTTCCAAAGTTTGATTTATTCATGGAAAGTCAGGTTCCTAATATAATCATTCCTTTCTCCACTATAAACAGCGAGAGCAATGTATATCCAGTCCTCGTGACTTATATTTGGGAAGGAACACACAGTACTATCAGGTATCAACATGAAATCCTTCAGTTCTTCTTTCATTCCTGTGTGCCTCTCTTTTGTTTGCTTAGTTTTGATATCCTTTGAAATTGCTGAGAATTTATGACAAATGTAATCCCTGGAGTTTCGGCTACATACATACCTACACACATACATACCATAGCTCCATTATAGTATGATGATGATGATGATAGATGAGATTAAAAAAAAAATCTTGATGTGGCAATATTAAGGAAGTAAAGCTGGTTAAGGTAAGTAAGCAGGTCGAAATATACTTGTGCTTTTGCTGCACCGAGTATGCAGGTGCTGAGTTTGTGTGTTCCTTGTACATGTTTAATTTGAACTCCTTTCAAGGTTACTACTCCTTCCCCTTTTGTTCTCCTCTACCCACCCTTCCTTTCTTCCTGCTATTAAAAATTAAAACAACCACCACCCTCTTCCACCCCCAAATTAAGTGTGGTTGTTTGGCTGTCTCTCTATCTGGCTACTTCATCACACAGTGTGAAGTCATTTTGTTGCCTAACCTATGTTGGCATGTTTTAACATTGGTGTGGAGCCATGTGGTACATGCTATATGGGCAGAATTGCCATTTGCCTTTCCTTGTATTTCCTTTGATATTGACTTGATATAATAATAAATCAACAGTATTTCATTTCCCTGCACTCACAGTGGGGTTAAGCGATCAGCCGCGTACCTATGTCGTATGTACGTCGTACGTGTCTGCGTTTTGTTAAGAGCGTACATCAAATACCGTTCAGCGGAGAAAATTGAAACTTTACCACATTTTACATGACCATTTGATGTCGTGGTCACTCGTTTGAGGTCAACATAGGCCAAAGATCAACATAGGCCGATTTTCTAAAATCCTCAATTTTCATCCGATCGACTCGAAATTTGAAAAGGATTTGCATATCAAGTCACTGACTTCAACGACCAACTATTTTTGAGGTCAACATAGGCCGAAATTTCTAAAACTGTCAATTTTCATCCGATTGACGTGGTATTTGAAAAGGATTTGAACATATGGTCACTGAATTCAATCAACAACTATTTTTGAGGTCAAAAATGGACCAAAAAGTCAACATAGGACGATATTTCTAAAGTTGTCAATTTTCGTCCGATTGACTTGAAATTTGAACAGAATTTTCATATCCCCTCACTGAATTCAACCACCAATTCTTTTTGAGGTCAACGCAGGCCAAAAGGTCAACTGACTCCAATGCAGTACCTATTTTATTTGGTCTTCCATTTGATTTTAATTACAAAAAAAATTTTAATTCATGTTTTTTAATTACAAATTTGGCACCAGAAGAGTTGCCTCGCACCAAGTCCTTCTCAAGACTGTGCGGGGTAAGCATTCTATGAATACCATCAACTTGATTATACAATTGTAGATATCAAAAATTGTCTTACTGTTAGTATTGCAATAATAAATTTGATTCATAACACAAGGATTTAAAATCTGCGGACAATGTTGCCCATCATCGAACAATTTCCACCAATTCCTTCGCTTCTCGCCATGTTGGCTTGACCAAGTGAAAAATATTAAAACATTTAATTTCCTTTAGAAGACAAACATCCGTAGAAATAAAGATGTCAGCATTATATCAGGTAATATAACACTGGAAAATATTAAAATATATGGTTATAACACTTAATAATTACTGATTTTTATTAACGAAATTGGACTGCACATCTTACTTTTCATCTTTCATTATTTCTCTCCCCTTCCTCCTTTCCCTCATTATTCCTGCCTGTGCTTTTAACTCTCACCTTAACCTCTTCTCTCTCTTCCACTACCAACCTTGTTCCCACCCTTTCTCTTGTTCGCTTGTGGAACGTCATCACCAGGTAGACCCGACCCATCGCTAGCAGCCACAATGTGAGGTGTCGGCACAGCCACACCTCACCCTATTATTACAATTATGCTTGTTTCAAGAGCTGTTTGTGGTGAGCACTAAACACAGATTCCATAAAGCAGCAATCTGGAGTGTTTAATGTTGGCGAAAAGAACACTTATTAAAACTCGCACAATCAATTGGGCACACCGCACCCTCTTCCTTCGTGGCCACTGTTATGTTTACGGCCCTGGGTCCAGTGCTGTCATTAGGAGACACAAATCGCCTTTTGCAAAGGGCAATTAGTGGATGAGCTTATAAATTAGCGGGACAGAACTCGGATGCTGCTGACTCAGACATGCACCTGTGCTCCAAATCTGCCAACATGAAAGTTCCGTTCAAATTAACTACACCGGCCTTGCAGTGGCCTTGTGGTCAAATCCCGAGACCACAATTGCTCCTTATTCTTATTCTGACTTCTTAATTTTCCGCAACTATGACCCAGGACCTTCTTCTTCTGCAGGCTTGATGAATAAAAATGATCAAACAAACCCATCGTGGACCTTGAAGCGCCGGAGCAAATCAACCCTCCGAAGCAAAGTTGGTGGCCAGACAACCACTCGTACCTGTAGCAGGTCTTCCAGTGACTGGGAAAACAACGTTGTGATAAATGAATAGCCCTGGCTAACAGGAATTACTCTCTGTTTGTGGGATTATCGTAATGGCCATTGGCTTGGGGCTATGCAAGTGCAGAATAATTACTCTGCCCCAGATATTGAGAAAATTATTCTTTCACATTGAAAAAAAACAATTTTCCCAAATCAAAATTTTACAATGGACCTGTTGCTATTTACCACATTGTCTAAGTCTGCAACATTAAGTGAGATTGAAAGCCTGCTTTCAACTCCAATAAACATTCCCAGTACACTTATCCATTAAGAATCTCAGTAATTGCAGGTCGTATATTGTTTGGCTGAATACCAAGGAGCGCATACTTCCAGATCTTTCATTTAAAGGTTAATCACAAAACAAGGTCAGCATTTATTATTAGTTATTACACTTACACACATGACAGTAACTACACTCAAAACCATATATTTGTCTTTCCTTCCTCCCATGGTATTTTTGAAATGTAATGTTATAGTTTGAAAATAGTGCACCACGAGAGAAGTCCAGAGTAGAGAAGAATTTTTTCGTTTTGTTGGGAGATTTTAAACTATCCCACTCTCCATTTTGTGGGTTTGGTGGGATTACCATTAATGGCTATTTATCATCCTGCCTTTGAAAAACAAGTATTAAACAGGTTTGAACATTGTATTTGGACTATTATTTGGACTATTGGAGACTTGTTTCAAATATGACATCTTTTTTGCAGGCACTTGATCAATGAAACACGTCGTTGGTTCTATCTGCATGTGTGAGGTCATATGGTGTATAAAAAGTCTCATGCAGAATTTGCTGTTACGATGGGTTAAATTAAACATATGAATGTGTCAGTAGCATTATCATTACAAGGGATGGTAGGATAGCCTCGAGGATGGCTTCGAGTTATCGAGCCTGGGTTTGAATCCTGACCAAGCGATAAACTGTCATCCTGGTGTTTCACAGGCAGGGCGATTCATCAATGTGTGTGTGTCCTCCCTAGGTTGGACCTTAAACTGGGTGTCCCGTCTGCCACCATTCGTTGGTGGACGTTAAAGATCCAACGATGTCCTTCAGGAAGAGTAGGCGAGCTATCGCTGACACCATGAACAAATTCTAAATTCCTGCCATAACCTATGGATGGCACTGCATCAGCGGCACAGCCACACCCTCAGCCAATGATGCTACCCCGCAGCCTTTTGCTGCATACAGAAAAAGAAGAAGATTATCATTACAAATAAAGATACGTTATTCTACACATCATTTGTGATTGTTCACTGTCATCAAAGTAGCATTTGGAAAGAAAACAAAACAATAAAATTAACTTTCCTTTCCTATCAACCCTTTTGGATTGCAAGGCTAAGTTATAAAATATTAAATCAACCAACCATTACTGAGAGTGCAATTGTGTCATTCATAAAATGCCCAACACCCATATATGTGGTCAGGAATTTTTGAAATTGGCCGGTGCACCAGTGCACAATGGCATACTCTTTTTGAAATTTATCACACAATCTTTTGAGTTCCTAAGTGATTGCTAGTAGATAAGACAACCAGCCTAACCTCCCCTCTGAATGACAGCATACTCAGTAACGCCGCATGCTGCTTGTAAAGCACCAGGGTGACAGTAAGTGGTTGGATCAGAAAACAAATCCAGTCTAGACAGCTCAGAGGTGAGTGTGATACATCTGAGCAGCCGCCTCAAACATTGCAACTATAAAAACAATAAAAAAGTAAAATCATAATAAGGAAAACCATGAGTAAGGCAACGAGATGTATATAAACCTGAATGTAGAAAGAAGAAACAGGATGAGGTCAGCTCAGGCTAAGGAAGAATCTCCAGCAATAATAACTCAGCAAGTGGTGGGGGGGGGGGGGGGGGGGGGGGAACAACTCTTGGGATGATATGCAACTCTTCATCAAACGTAAAGTTTGGGGAACAGAAAGTATTATTGACCCAATGCGTCCATTATGGGTTATATGGGAAAACTGAATGCTTATGACAATGGTGGGTACCCGACTTAAATGAATAGCCACCTTTGATGCACTAGCAGCTCACGTATTTGACCTCGCAGTACTTTTTATTGTATTTGAGAAAGAGGAAAAATAACTTATTTATGAACTGAATAACACTTTCCACCTCCATAAAGAACTCAAATAGAAAGTATTTCACAGCATCCCCCACTTCCCTCACCCAAGGATGAATTTCTACAAACGGACCCAAATGCAATACCCTCTCTTTCAGCGAGGGTAATGAGAAAGCATATGAAAATGCAAACCCCGTTCACGTCTGCTTTATATTTAGACTTCTTCTTATTCTTATTCTTCATCAGGACGCGAAACAGGACAAAAACTGGAAAGAAATTTTTTTACGATTTTAGGTGACCTTGACCTTTGACCTTTTGATGTATAAAAAACAATCAGCTTCTAGATTTTGAGTGGTGAACCAATTCAGTGACCCAATATGCAAGTTCATAAAATTTCAGGTCAATTGTATGAAAATTGACGATTTTATGTGATGCTGACCTTCGACCTTTGGACCTTTTGAGCAAGTTTTTAATTTGTCTTCTCCATTTTCTCATAATAAAGCTGATGTTGAAAATTTGATGACAAAAGCTCAATTGGTAAATTAGAATATCAGGAGAATTGGATGGAAATTGATGATTTTATGTGAAGCTGACCTTTGACCTTTGAACAAAATTATTAAGTTGTCTTCTCCATATTCTCATAATGAAGCTTTGTTGAAAATTATATGACAAAAGCTCAAATGGTAAAAAAGTTATGGCCCGGAAAGACACACACACACACACACATAAGAAAAGTTACGGCCTGGACAGACACACAGACAGACACACACACACACACACAAACACACACACACGATTGAAAAATCCTGTCTCCCGCTGTGTGGGGGATGGGCTAATAAACAGACATTGCACAACAGGCTGTTAAATTCAATATAAACTGGAATGGCGCTCGTAGAGTGCATAGTCTCGCCTTGCACATTCATTCTGAACAAAAATACCATCAATTAACTGAACACGCTACTATTACAGCCAACTGCTATTATGGTCCAGATACCCATATCATTTGTGCACCCTATTATGTCACATCGTTTCTTGGCATGGGCTATGATGTAATAAATGTAATTCTTCACTCACATCGGGTCATACTGTAGATCAGATATGAGAAGTTTCATATTTTTTGGATAAAGATTTCAATTCAATCAATTATGGAACCACTTCACTGATGATGTCATTATTATCACCCTATACACCCCATGGGGAGTTGATGACATGCCAAGTTTAAATTTTTTTTCTTTGGGCGGGTTTGGAGAAAATGATGTCCAAATTTTTTCCTTTAATCCAATATGGCTGCAATACCATGAGATCTATGACGTCAAAGTTAACGATACAATATTCGACATAGGGACTCCCTCCTATGTTTAAAGTTTTGCATCGATCGGACAAGCGGTTGCAGAGATAAAAAAAATTTGAAGCGAAAATATATGGACGTGGACACACACACACACCACACACACAGACACACAGACAGGGGCATTGCAACACTCTCACACACCCTTCGGGGAAGATGAACGAGATACCGGTAGTTCATAGAACACCTTACCTCACGCAGTCTTGACAAAATGGACACGGGAAGGGTCTTTTAAACCCTTGCTTTGCATTTTCTGAGCACGATCTATATTTCATACGAGTCACAGTTTTATCTGATTATCGATATTCCCCAACAGTGAGAAAGTGAGCGGCAAATTTGATTGATCGAGATGGCATAATAATTTGTCCCCAAGTACTGCTAAACTGAAGGTTTTTGGAAGTGCCAATAAGGCGATTTGCGTTCTGCAGTGTTCAAGTATATAAATCAATTGAAACAAGTAAAAAAGAAATAAAATGTCATCACCCCCATCATTTTAGTAATTTTGCTGTGTGGAGTTAAAGAGCTAGCCCAGATTTATGTACAACTAAAATGGCCACCAGTCTACCGTTCAGCCATCTTTGATCAGATTGCAAAACTAAACTGAGGCATACGTGTATGCCATCATGTGCTGTGCTTGCGCCATGGTTGAACAAAATCGGACCATGTATGTCTGAGAAATGGTTAGAGACACAATTAAGTAACAAAATGGCCACCAGTTGGCCATTTTGGATCTGATGTCAAAAAAAAAAATGAAGTGCTTATGTAAGCCATCATTCTTTATCCGTGTGCCAAGTTTGAACAACATCGGTAAATGTGTGTCCGAGAAATGGTTGAGGACGTGTTCAACATCGGTAAATGTTGTGTCCGAGAAATTGTTGAGGACGTGTTCAACATCGGTTTTTTTTTACAACTAAAGTGGAACGCCAGTTGGCCATCTTAGATCCGATCTCGAAAAAAAAATGACATGCTTATGTAAGCCATCATTGTTTATCTGTGTGCCAAGTTTGAACATCGGTAAATGCATGTCTGAGAAAAGGTTGAGGATATGTTCGACACCGAGTATATTTTTTTTCCAACTAAAGTGGCTGCCAGTCGGCCATTTTGAAACTGATCTTGGAAAAGAAAAAAAAATGATGTGCATATGTATACCATCATGTGTTGTCGTTATGCCAAGTAGGAATAAAATCAGTCCAGACATATCCGAGATATGGGTGTGGACGCACAGGGAAAATACGCACGCACACACGGACATGAACATCGAGATCAAATCCATAAGCCGTTTCAGATTAAGTCCAACTTAAGGGGACTAATAAAATAAAATTTCAGATTAAGAGGGATAATAAAATAAAGGTTTTGAAGACTATCGGGAAAAAACATTAGTTTTGCAAGTTTCCCGCCGTTGATGTGGTGTCGTTTACACCGCCTTATTTAACATGTTACATTAGTTCTTCGTGCCCTGTTGTTTGTGTCCTTTATGACATCCCTAAACACTAAGTTTCCCGTTTGGAATGAATTTCAATTTTGTTTGACTGCCGAACAGACTAAACAAATTACCTTACTTTGCTATGCACATGTGTGATCGGGACGACATTCTGTATAATTTACAAATTCAGAGCCAAAGCAATGCTGAACTGCAGGTTCGTTTTGCGATTCATGTTCTAGTGTTCATGTTCATGTTCTACGGTGTTCATGATTCATACATGGTCTGAATCATGTTCATGATTCATGATTCATGTTCTACGGTGTTCAAAATATAACATTCTATTGAAATCAAGTAGTTTCTCGATTACAGACTGACGACTGCAGACAAACGGACAGAGTGAACCAATTGCTTCACCCTGCTTTTCGCTTCATGGGTGGGGTAAAAATGAAGGTGTAAATAAGGCATAAACAAAAACCAGCACAAAGTAAAACACCAACATTTATATATCACAAGAACTTTGGCCAATTTGAGCGCAAATCCTTTGGGGAAAAACAGAAACCTGAATGTGCCTTCAGGGCTGATATATTATCTGAAATGTTTCTAAAGCTGAAGTTGATGCAACTCAGATGCACGATGGGTAACTGGGATGAACAAATGTGGAATGGTCTGACGATGCTTGTGTGCTGCTTTCAGGCTGTGTAGGCCACCATTGATATTCAGCCATTACCCACCACAGCACAGTTGTCAGTCTGCCTTGGATGGTTCAGGAGCAACTGACGAGGAACACCAAACAAACAGAGGGCCAATTGCATGGTAAATTTACTTTCTTCTCCATTACACATTTTGTGGGTCATCCACGGCTACCAGTGGTTCCCTGGTTTTATTACCCAGCCGCTACCAGGTGAGCGCCCAGGGGTATTGCCCCTGTTTTTTTTTTAATGAAATCACTGTGTTGAGACCAAAAATCTATCTCACCTGTGATCTGCAAGCAACTCTTACTGTTTTTATTAATTAGTGGCATCTTCACCACTATCTCAGGTCATCCCCCATCAACAACCATGATCTTTTCTACCCCCATGAAGTGACTTGATGAAAGGGGTGATATTCTGCAGGTGGGAGAAAAGGGAGAGAAATCATTGGAGGCACGCGGTAAGCTCGGAATTCGAAAAGCAAACAAATGGTCACGATGTAGCTAAGGGGACAACCTAAAAAAAACAACGAAAGTCATCTTTCAGACTCGATCAATGTTCTGAATTTATAAAATTTTGACATCACAAAGCAGTTTAGATTGGAAATACCAAAAACCATCGCCAGAACGGTCTCGACCATACTTCTAGGTACTGTATTCCTGTTCCTTTATATAAATAAAAATATATTTTCCAAGTCTGTGTAAAGACACTGAAATATAAAGCGAAATGCAGAGAAAAGAAAAAGTCACTAAATCCTTTAATTTCAAGTGGCGTTGTGATTTGAACATATGCTCTGAGTCTTGGAGGTCAATCTTTTGATTCTGACCTTGGCCGATTCAAACTAAATACTTTATGAACGGTACATGCTGCTTCCTTGCTTGATGCTCAGCATTTAGAGGATAAAACACGGATAAACCCTGTGGGTTGGCATCGCATTCCAGGGGGAGGGAGAGGATATTTCCCTAATTTTCCCGCTAACTGAAGATAGAAGAGTTACGTCCGAAGATGGCATCACCGGTTATGACATTTTTGACCCCAAGGTCATTGGCTGTTTGCTTGACGTCAATTCTGGCATCCAATGACTCTGTCTGCATGTCCCAGCTCCTCCATTAACTTGAGAACTTATTAAAAAAAAATGTATTAGTATGGTGAATAAACTTCTAGTTTGAGGTGCCTGATAAGATTTTGTTGCAGAAATATTTGTCTCGCTTGACCCGATACTCGTGGATGACTATTTGGTACAAAGATTCCTCCTCATGGCCAATGGGCCAGCATTAGTAGCAGTTTATTTGGTCCAGAATGTAGTTTTCCATCCATACCCCCGGAGCCGCAGAAACACGTTCCATCGAAAATTTGACTCGTAATGCCAATATTGATTGGTTGCAATCGAATGCGCAAGCTTTTCTCCAGGACACTGCAGTACTAGAACCCACACCACGAATGGCAATTGTTGTTAGACTTGAGACAATATAAGAGGTTCGAGAGAGTAGAAATTTCTCGTTTTTCCTTTCTGAGAGTTTGCGGCTGTATCCATCTTGTCGACCCCATGTGTCCTCCATCCATCCATCCATTGGGACCAGACTCTGTGCAGAGCATTAGTGCTGCCGAAGCATTCTCCTGGGATATTGCGCACAATCCTGGATGGGTCGCCTCTCCAACACAGGATACCAGCGAGCTGAAACTCATTTTGCTGACCTCGGAAGGATGACAGGCAGAGTCAACCCCACCTGGTATTAATTCAACAGTCAAGGCAAGGGGGATTTCAACTCAGGATCCTAGGATCCCAAGCCCACCACCCTAACCATTAAGCCAACACCAGGCATATGTGTCCTCCCCCTAGCCCTCATTCTTCCTGACATCCCTTACTTGTCCAAGTCTCCCTCTGTAGTATCTTGTCGCTCAACCCTGCTGTCGGTGTGTTTCCCTCCTCTGTGTCAACTGTTGCTTTTGTTACATTGCATCGTGATCCGTTTTATAGTGCAGCTCCTCTACGAGCCTCCACATTGTATCCACAAATTAGCAGGAATGATCATACTGCATGCAGAGGCCAAGCGAACGCACGAACACACCGCAGCTCCCTGCATGAAGACTGTAAAAGGCTCTGCGCCCGATGAAACAAACGAGTGTGGCATAGTCCACATGGCATCCACGGCAGTGAGCATCTATCAGCAGCTGTGATCGTACACCTCGTGTAGGCAGCACAATTACAGTATTAAAATTCCACACATAACGCACACACTATGCGCCGCATACCGGCTCCTGGGATTTGCTCAAGCAAAACACATTCTGATCAAGAAACCTGTTGTAGATAATATATACTACTGTAGTCGAGGTGCTTCATAGCAACAATAACTACAGCAATGATAATGACATGGCCATAATTATAATAGCAAGTCGTTATAACAATATGATAATAATAAAAGTATTATGATTACTATTTGCATCATTAAATCATAATGATTTAGAATGATACAATGATAGTATCGTTAGTTATAATCATAATCATGATGAACAATGGCATAGTTCATTGAGAAAGTAGTAAATAATTAATAACAATTGATTGTTATTGAAATTTAATTGTTTGTGTTATTATTATTATTATTATTATTTTTACCACATTTGGACAGTAATGTACGCATCAACATTTACCTGTAACCCTGCACTGGACAATGTATAGCCACCTACCTGTGGATCGAAAACGAATGGCACCATTATTATTGTGGTGCAAACCGCAACCATCTTACACAAATGGCTTCTTTCATTGTGTCCTGCGCTTGAACACGAGAACCGATGGGGGGAAGGAACTCCATGCTGTGGAAATGGCGGTCTCTCAACACGAGCAACTTTCATTAGCGAGACTTAGATGTACCGCGTGGGTGGTTCCAAGCCAACATGATCCTGATAACATACGACAGATCACCGGATGATTGGTTTGTGAAAAGGACAAGAAAAAAAAAACTTTCCAAATCCCATTGCTGTTGGTACATCTCAAAAGTATGGCAGCATTAAAGGGGTTTATTAAGCCACAACAATAATGAGTTGATGATAGCAGGGATGACATCGTGATGAAATCCTGAAAGTACCCGCTTTTGAAAGTTGATACACTTGGGTTTTCTTGGAATAAAAAAGTCAATCTTATAGACCAAGGATTTACTGTGCGATATTGAACCAGAAGATAATGATAAAACTTGCTGGGCAACGGAAATGATCTATAAGATAGACTGTAGCTTATTGGACACAGTGACAGGTATAACTGAGGCACCAGTGAGGCCTCTGTACCTTGGCTACACTTTGGAGGCATTGTGAAGCTACTCCTACACTGGCTGGGTTGCAAGCCATCACGGAATCATTCACATGGTGTCCACAATTTAATTTCCTTTGGCATCCTCATTGCTTCCCATCACTGGGCAACATCTCACAGTCGATCGAACATCATAACCGTATAAGGAGGAACAATATTTCCCCCTGGTGTCTGTTCTCGGTAAAACTGGAGCATTTGGTGTTTGTTCGGCCTCGTGATAGAGACAGAGCAAGCTTTTAGAAACTTCCATTTAACATGTACACATAGAACAAGAAATCGTTGTTTAACAACTCCTGGTTTAGTTTACAACAGGCTCTTATGTTGAGATTTATTTATTTAATACATTTGATGAACTGGCTGGTTAAGTATTACTATTCTGATTCTGATTTGCCATACTCCGTTACAGAGCATTGGTGGTGCCGAAGCAGTTTCTTGGCAAGGGTGATACTGGGTGGTTTACCATTACCTTCGCATCAGTTGTTCGGGCAGGAATCTAGCCATGGTGCTGGCGATATAGCTCGCCTACTCTTCACAGACACCGTGGGATCTTTAACACCCACCAACTCATGCCGGCAGAGGAGACGCCCAGGTTAACGTCCATTCCAGTGACGGCACATACACTGATGAATCACCCTGCCTATGAAACACCGGGATGGCTAGACAGCTTAGAAGCAACTGTGCATACCTCTAGGAGTCTAGGCTATCACCAGGAGGTTAATATTCACCAGGATGTCTTTTGATGCAACCAGAGAATTAATCTTGACTCATCTCAGTAAAATTAGACCACATTCAAGAAGTGCCTTATATTGTTAGGCCTAGTGTACTCGTCCAGCCATTTGAGTTCTGTAATTACCTTTGCCACCGAAGGTGATGGAGGTTATGTTTTCACCCGTCTGTTTGTCTCTCTGTCTGTGAGCAAGACATATCAAAAAGTTGTGGACGGATTTAGACGAAACTTGGTGGACAGTTTGGGTGTGTGACAAGGACAAATTGATTCGATTTAGGTGAAGATCCAAATCTGGATCCTGATGCGAGAAGTTTTTAATTTTGAAAGTGATTCTTTATAATTGACAGAAAGGACCAAAACGGTATATAGCATGATATTTCAAGACGTTATGGATGGGTAATGACAAAACTCGCTGGATGAGTTGGGTCGGTGACAAGAACAAGCCAATTCCATTTTGATTAAGGTCCGGATCAAGATCCGGGCTATCAGTGGGATAGAAAACATAAACTGTTCAGCCTGGCGGAGATATGCGCTCTACCGAGTGCAGTTCTAGTTAGCTGTGTTTTCGGTGATTTTCACTTGTAGGCTGAAGTTATGGTAAAGTTCATAAACTAATTGGGTGCAACACGTACAAAAATATAAACCTGATCCACTTTATGAAAGAAAAAAAAACCTGCTATCCAACATCTTGTTCCACTGCAGGCCTTGATACATTGTGGTATTGACTTAACATGTGCACAAAGACCTGCACTGGTAGTTTTACTCTAAATCTAGGGTGTTAAGGTTCATGGAGGAATTTTCTCAGATGGCAAATTTAACACTAGTACACTCACTCCCTATGGGAGCAACAGAAAGGGTCATGTTATGATCCTCTCTGGGTATATGGATTACAGTCGATCGAGCCTCGGGTCCGTTAATCTGTGGTGGACGCGAAAAGCATAGAATGCCTCAAGGATGTCAGGATTCCTACAAATTTCTTTCAGTTTAGTGTTAAACAGCAGTAGCGACTGTTTGAAAAGGTAATCATACATGAGAGACTGAAGCAATTGCTTTACCCCGCTGTGCTGATGCGCATGCGGGACGAGAAGCCGTACAATTTGCCAAATTCAGAGCCAAAGCACTTCTCAACTGCAGCCGATTCGTGTCCTCGTGTTATAAATATGAAATTCAATTGAAATTATTGAAGTAGTTTCTCTATCACAGAAAGACACGCCCAGACAGAGTGAACCACTTGCTCCCCCCTCCATCCCACCCTCCCTCTGCTTTGCGTTTTGCACTTGGGTTGAAATGGTTACAAAGTTTATATATATATATATATATATATATATAATTTTTTTCTATCTCCAAAGTAAAAACAACTGATTAAATAAATTCTCCATAATGAACACAACCTCTGTTACACCAAATTTGTTTTTATTAAAAATCATACGTCACCAGTACGTTTTTATCATCCAGTTGAACTGCTTTTTTTGCATTCAATAAAACTGTTGGAATAAATGTGGGATTGTATTCTTTCAACAACTATGGAAATTTTTACCAGATTAGGTTCATAATGAACCAAAATTGATCATCAAATATTAGCAATAAACATTATTTTGGAAGAGGGGGAAAGGGGAGGGGGGGGTGGTAATCATGATGTGTCATCAGTGATCCAGGCAATAACCAATCTCCTAATATTTCATACAGGAAGGGAAAGCATCCTCATTAACAAGAGGATATTGGCTGCACTTTATAACCATACAATAACTGTACTTCATAAGACAAATCACAATTGAGTGCCACAAGTCACAATCATTGAACTGATAATTATTTATACTGTATTCAATGACAATTCAAATTAGTAAAACTTTCTGTGATGCCGTGATGAGAGGAAAGTTTCGATTTGGAGGAAATATGATCTCGCTCAATTTTATATCAAACAAATATTATTACGCACAAAGGAATAATATTGATTATTGTTTTAATGAATAGCTACTGGGCCTATAATAAAGTGCAACCGATCCTGAAGACAAAAAAAAAATCTGCATTAATATTACTATTATTATTATTAATATCATTATTATTTAATTAAAAAAACAGGCATAATGCATAGACCTTGTGCTTCCACCTCGTCACTAATGTACAGTGTAATGCATAAGTTACGATGAGATAATTCCTTATAAAAGAACAGAATCGACATGATGTATTAAGGCAATATCTTTGCTGTCATAATTTAAAACATCAGCACCTTGCGAAAAACGCCGAAGAAAAATCTCTCCTTACACTGACTACTTGCCCTGCCTCAAGATTCCACCACGAAAGGTCGTCATAATTCCTCCAGTTAATCAACAAAGTAAGCGGTACTACCGAACGGGCTGGCCGTGACGATGACGTGGAGGTGTGCTGCAAAGGTGGTAATCGAGCCATGCCGAAAGAGCTTCATCTGCAGTTTGACGAGAAAGTCACGTGGATCGTTTGGTGCTCGTCTCAGGACCAGAACACCAGTGTGACCATTGAGCTTGCGGGCAGAAAAATAGTGTTCGGGATCACCCGAAGTGATGGACAAGAGGATGTTGTCCCCAGGGTAGGGAGGTGAGGGCCCGATACGGAATATAGTAGCAGGGACACGGATGCGCATCGGGAAGGAAATCTGGTAGTATGTGATACGGACTGGTATGTCCTGGCAAGCCATATAATCATGGCAAGCTGTTCTCTCACAGCGCCTGAAAAAGAGAGAATCATCAATTGCTCAAAAGACATTCTTCCAATATGTAAACAACATTCAAAACAAATAAATTCATGATATATTGTTTTGTAGATATTCAATCTGTAATCCCTTCTTTCAAAACAGTCAGCCATCGTTTTGATGGTAAATTTTAAAATAACTCATCAATTTCCTTTTAGGTTAATCAGAAGGTTGACCAGCAGTCATCCTCAAAATAATCCTTTCTAGTCTGTAACTCCTTTGGGCTATTAACGTATCAGATCCATTATGGTTTCCATGCTGAGCTTTCATGTGGTCAATAATATATGTTGAAAGCAATTGAATACACCAGGTAAATCATCACAATACTGCACACCTCCACTATTTTATTGCTTTTTCTCCCATTTGTTCAACCACCTTCCAGAGGCAGTACAATGCTACACTCCCAGCCTGGGCTTCAAGCAGGTGGTACACCACGATATCATGGTATCCCGCATCCCAACCCGCAATTTGTTCGACCCCCATGAACCCTACCGAACTCAAAAGCATTCTGCCATTTCCAGAATGTTCTGAGTGTAGTACACATACATAGATGTCATTGTTCATTAGATCAGACGTATCAACCGGAAAAGCTCCATTTATTCATCCCAGGAGCATCCCAGGAGCAGTGGTTTGGGCTAAATCCTGTGATGCAGTGTCATCGCTGCTTCACATCCCTGGAATGTGGTTGTCACTCCAAATGGAACCAGGTGTGGTATTTCCACTTTTAGACCAAATTCCTGTTTGTACCCATCCATCTTTACAAAATTCTGTCGATCTGGCCCAAATTTCTTTCAGATACAAAACCATGCCTTAGCACAAAATTGCACATCTATATGTTCTTAAGCTTATACGCTTAAACAGTACAATTCAAATCCACCATAGCATGAGAAAAAAAAAATACATTTTCGTTTTTCATCACGATATGATTTGTAAAAAGAAAATATGAGAAGAAGAAAATGAATTGCTAGTGAAAGGCAACATTTTACAATGAATATCATATCATGTTTACATTTAGAGGCCACTCCATGCACTGGTTACAACTAGATAGATGTCTGAAGCAGATTGTTTTCCACATTGTGCGAGTAGAGAGGGACGACATGCAAATGTGCTTTATAGACATTAAAGAGGGTTACTTGTCGAAAGCTGATTCGCGAATCAAACAAGATTCAAATAATTCTTCGTTTCTTTTCTTTTTTTTTTACTCGGATTAATTAAACTGCATTAAAACCATTTTAGAGTGTGAATGGATTGCAAACTGTTCTGATTCCTATTGCAATACTTGAGGAGTGAATGTGGAGTAAATGGTGGTAACCACCACACCAAGACAGTCAACGGTATTTGGCCTTTGATCGGCAGCGTCAGTACGCAATTGGGCAATAGCAAGCCAGCTCCGATAGGCTATGGTGTGGTATCATGGGATTGATGGTGTGGCTTTGTTGTTTGATGGATTGTTTCCTTTCATTGTTGTACTTACATGAGTGATGCTCGTTTATAATGAGGAGGGCAGTCGTAAGTGAGGCATCGGAAACTTCCCTGGATGTTGAAACAGCTCTCGGTGGATGAACAGTTGTGACTTCCTAAGGCACATTCATCTATGTCTGCAGAAAAGCAGAGTCAGTAAAACACAAACAAAACACATGTCACCTCATGCTTATAAATGTCATTTAAACCTTTAAGATCGCTGCATTGCACGACACCAAATCACAAAACATCAGTGAGTACACCTGCAGCTGTTTTGCATTCCTCTGCACACCCTGTTCTCTAAAACGATCACTTTTGTCACCAAGTCAAGCTCTGCTGCCAACCACAGGCAGGTGTTTTATGTACTCAATGTAAGCCTCACTCACCAAAGTGGAGAGTAGATATTATCTTTTACAAGGAAGTCACCTTCTCACTTCTGATCAGTCACAAAACTAAGGACAAACACTCACTCTATACCAGATGTTTCTTCACTACACATACAGCAAAACAACTGCAAGTGTTGCAACTATATGCAATGCTTAATTATATGTGTCACTTTGGTGTCAGGTCGACAGTGGTCCAATAAAAGTAAACTGGGATGGATGTTTGTTTTGTACCTGTGCAGGTATTTGCATTCCTCATGGCTACCCAATCAAAAAGCATATTGACTCAAGCATTATATTTTCAAAAATACAATAATTTCCAAGAGACGATGATTCTAAATATTTGCAAATGTTGGAAAACACAAGGAAGTACAAGAGATCTCCTCACTGCATTACCATTTACCGAAAGATGACGTGTGCAGCACATATATGACATCCTGTGTACCGGAGCACATGAAGGAGAGAGATTTTTTTGCAGACGATTGCCATGGATGGCCACCCAAAGGATGCAGTATGCTGTGGTTGCATGAATATGGGATTTTTAAAATGATGTAATCCGCTCCAGCATGAACAGCACACATGCGCAGTAACCACAAGAAATAGCGATCCTCGGGGCATGTGAACTTCTATCATGTGTGCACAATAAGGATTGTTACCAAAAATGGCTCACCAAGCTTCTAAAAGAAGCCAAAAATACTTGAAAAAATACCTGATAGAAAGGGGTGTGCCTCTACATAACCGAAGAGTTGAGACACTGAATCTGGTTTGCGTGCTTCTGAATAACGATGGTCAGTTCATATTTGGAGCTTGTGAATGCACAGGGAAAGTTCAAAATCAATGTAAAAACGAGGATATATACTCTTAGGGTGTGTGCGTGTGTGCGTGCGTGCGTGCGTGCGTCTGGTTGTTATCTCCATAATTCGGGTTTTAGAAGATGGAACAGAGTCTTCCCAGGACTAGAAGTATTCACCTTCATTTTGGTGTGTGTATGGGTGTGAGAGAGAGAGAGAGAGAGAGTGAGAGTGAGAGTGAGAGTGAGAGTGACTGCCGCCATTCACTTGTATTACAGGAAATTGTAAGAACTTAGATACCTCTCATCCATGGATATTTTTTGTATTTCCGATATTTTCATTTGTCTCATTTGAATCCAGGAACACAACAATTAGGGTTTACCATTTTGAAATTGCCATTCTTTCGTTTAAATGCTGAATATTTATTTTTAAAACATTATTTGAATTACACATTTCGTGTTAGCAACGGCAGGTTAAAAGTGCCCAAGTTCGTAGAAGTGAGTCACTGGAAATGCACACACACACAGCGCATGCGAGAAAGGCCTCGTCAGCATTCATATGTCATTTTGCAAGTCCCGTATTGACAAAAGTTCATTTTGACACGGATCTTGGACAGCCCTTTCAGGCATATGTTTTCATCAGCAAAACAGAGTGGTTGATCCAACGTTGGAGCCAACATAACCATGACCAAACCATACACAATGCACAAAGTAACTGTTATCATGAATTGGAAAATAAAGTGAACAATAACATAATAATGAATTGGCAATTATCTTGAGACTAGATCCATATCTTCAATGCTTTAGTGAATTTCGAACCCACAAACATGAAGATCTGATGTACTCACCACCAGCCCACTGCATGCATTCTTTTTGTCTTTCTTTTTTGTATTAGAAAGACAAAGCACATGAACGGAGGACAAGACACAAGATGAAGAAAAAAAGAATGGAGGGACGTGTTAACGCACAGGTGTAGAGGTGTGCGTGCATGTACACATGCGTCATGACAAGCATCTTATTTCACAATATTTATTTATTTCTGTCTTCATATTTTTTATTATTGTTGCAACGTCAAAGATGCTACAAGCCTGTGGTCAGTATTGAGGAACTGAACACTCCGGTAGACCCTGCAATTGTGAATCATCCTCCAGCGACCATCAATGAGCACATGGTCAATCTCCTTTGCCACACCACCAGCAATAGAATACCAAGTTCAGCGATGAGCCTGTGGGCGCTGAAACCATGAACCAGCCACCCGAAGTCCATGACTTCTTGCAAAGTCAAGGAACTTAGTGCTATTCTGGTTCACAGTTCCAGATCCGTTGGGACCAAACATGTCTCATAACCATCCCTATCAGTTCCAGTCGATGCATTGAAAACCCCCAAGACTAGAAGAGTATTTGCCTGGGGCAATGATCAACCACCAACTTGAGCACAGCATAAAATGCCTCCTTCACGGTGAGATCACTCGCCTCAGTTGAAGCATATACAGAGACCAGGGAAATGACACCCAAGGAGTGATGAATCCTCATTCTCATAATATGCTCGTTGACCAGTGTTACCTCAATTATCATTGGAGTCAGCTTATTGGACACAGCTACAGCAACTCCTGGAGTATGGTAACCATCAGAGCGACCAGACCAATAGTAGGTGTAACCACCCACCATAATCTTGCCGCAATCTCGGTCTCCAAACCTCAGAGAGTGGTGCAATACCAATGTCCAAACACTTGAGGTCAGATGATAACAGAGACAGGTGATCATCCTCTCTTAGGGATAGGACATTCCAGGCATCCACCCGAAGGAACCGCCTCAAGTTAACCCTGGAGGACGACACTTAAGCACCACCCCGACACACACTACGCCAATCTGACCTGGGAAGGTTACCCTGTGGTTTCCCTCCGATCATCAAAGATTGGGGGTCCCGAAGGCTTTGCCCCAATCTGGTCATCTGGTGAGCTGTTCTGTAAAGGGAAGCTGCACAGAAGGTACTCCCACAGAGTGGGTTTTCAGATTTATTTTCTGCTTTTAGTATGTTTTGCAGAATGAAGGGGTTTACAGGGGCCGGAGTGCAAACCCTGCCACCAACCTCCTAATAAGGAGTAACCCAACTGCAGGACTCTGCAGACACCGTTGGGCACTAGATATGGATGGCCGTTGGCTCACAAGGAGCTCCTCCGCCCTTTAACAGGTTTTGTTTTTCATCCTGCTGGGTGTCCATATCCAAACACCCTCCTCACCAGGAAACCTGGTGGGGAGACGGTTTAGTCGCCGACAACCCGACCATGGAACAGGTTAGTGCAGGTTTACATGTTACTTGTAGCAAGTCAAAGCTCGAATCTGGCCTGACCTGACAAAACAAACCTGAGCAATACCGCATGGGGAGGAGGGGGGGATATTGTTTTGTAATAACATTAATTATGATATTTTCATCATCAGTGTTGTTATTTTTGTTATGAGAAGAGGCCTTGGAAGAAGACCACCATTAGCTAACTTGACACAGATATACACCTTTACATGGACTTCCCCCAAGGTGGAACACCCCCTTGGGGAGGGAGGCAAGATAAATCACTGGAACTTCCATCGTTCAACCTCCATCATTCATGCGTAAAGACTCATGGAAGCAGCTTTGTTAGCTAAAGATCGTTGCAGCTTACCTGGAGACCTAGCAAGTCGAGACGGTTCTGATTTGTTCTTCTGAGGGAGACGCGATGAGGATCACGTCGAGTTTCGTCATAACTTATACCAGTTTAACAGCGACCGTTTTGAAATGTAATTGTACGTCGGACAGAATTAACTGAAACGTTTGTGGTTATAATCATTTTTATGTCCGGAAGGTGTGACTCTGAAAGTTATGACAACCTATTATACACTTCAACATGGGGTTTGTGCAAGGTGAACACCCCACCCCCCCCCCCTGGCCCCTTGGGGCCTGGGCCTTGGGGGGAAGTTAAATTTCTACAACCTCCATCGTGTGAACCTTTGTCCTCCTGTCCAGTTTGGTTGCGATTGATACCGGATGTATTGCAGTCAAAATACTGTCAGACAGACAGATACACCAAATTGCGTATTTTAGCAAGATTGTGCATAAGTGTGTGTGCGCCTCCTACTCGTTTGTCCTTTGAGCACCTGGTCTGTCCCGTTTATGTATTACTAGTGCGTGGCCGTACGTGCAAAAAAAAACAAAAAAACTTTCAACCCGCGGGCCAGAAACAACAACCACACAGGCCGTTGCTTCACTCTCGCGTGCCCGTACGTGCGTGGCCGTACGTGCAAAAAAAAAAAAAAAAATGCTTTCAAACTGCGAGCCAGAAACAACCACACAGGCCGTTCCTTGGCTCTTGCGTGCCCGTACGTGCAACCACCCCCCCCCAAAAAAACTTTCACAACGATCCAGAAACAATCACACAGGCCGTTCCTTCGCTCTCGTAAACGACGACTGGATTGGGGCATTGTGTTTATCTATAAATGCGCATAAAAGAATCAAGAAATTATTAGAATACACTGAGTCATCACTATCCGGAAGTGTGCATGTCCGTACGGAATGTTCACATGCATTCCACGAATTATCGCTTTCATTGAAGTAACAACTGCTGTGATACTTACACACACACAAGTTAATTAAAATCAAAATTAAAATCAAGTTTACTCCCTGTCTTTGCTTGCCATGACATTCACTGCCATTGACATTGCCACTCCTACGCCACGGTAACTAAGGCACTGATCGATCAAAATCGTAACCGGCAGGCACATGACGTCATCGTCGGCCGGCCGCGCACCGGCCTACGCAGCAACGTGTCCTTTCATTGGTTGGTAAATAAATGGCCATAACTTGGAATCACTGTTTACAGAACCTTAATATCAAACCTTGAAAAGGCACATCCACAGGGCCCCAGCAATATACCTGGCAAGTTTCAATTAGATTGGACCAGTGGTTGTCGAGAAACAGCGGTCACACACACACAGGCACAGACACAGACACAGACACAGACACAGACACAGACACACACACAGATTTGCTGGAATTATAGAGAGATTAGTGTCTCAACTCTCCCCTCCAATATACCATTAATCAACCATTTTAATTGCAAAGGAACTTTTTCCAGTTTTTCTGCCTTCCCGCGTGAACACCGCCAGTTTTGTCTACGTTGGGTGAACCTTGGAGAATCCTCGTAACATTAAATTCCGTTTAACCAACAGTTCAGGATCTGTGGATGGTTTATGACCATCTGGCTCAGAGCAGTCTTTGTTAACAGACCTCTCTGACGTGACAATTTAACATTGTTAAACATCCATTTGATCAATATACAATTTCACTTTTGGTGGTGTTCCATGATGATGCCCTGTGGAGAAATCTTTCAGCTGTTCTTCTCTCCTTTCCGTTTTTAGCTCAACTGGAACTTAGTTCCGGGGAGCTTATGTGATGGAGCGTCGTCCTTCCGTCAGTCTGTTTGTTTGTCCATCCATCCGTCCATCCACAAATACTTGCAACTTCTCTAAAACTACACATATGATTTCGGTGAAACTTTACCACAACGCTCATCAATGTGTATGTACCAAAGTTTGTTTTCCCTTTACAGGAGAGAAGCTAAAGGTAGAACTGACAATGGGATAAACATTATGGTCCTGTTTCTTGTGAAGTCTTGTGATATGAAATAAGCAGATGATGTTGCATCAATCATTTTGCAATGCAACTGAAACCGTTGAACTCGCAGCATGAAGATAATGTATGTAGTCATTTCGATTTGTTCTTGTGCATTTATAATTGTCTGCAATGGAAAATGTAACTATTTACATGGAAGTTTTCATGATATTGTCTGACACAAGTTTATTAGTTGTTTCTTTATTTTTACTTTTAATTTTCTGTAACATCTATTTTTACTACTCCAGAAACAATATTGTTCAAGACAGTGAGCTTAGGGTCATGGAAGAGCATATATATTACTTAAAGGACAGACATTAGATGGCAACATTGTGCTTTACACAAACTGCAAGGACGTCACCAGAAAAATCAGTTCTCACTATATATCTCTATATAGATATAGATATATATATATATATATATATATATATATATATATATATATATATACTTATATATATCTCTCTCTATATCTCTATATCTCTCTCTCTCTCTCTCTCACCCCCCTCTCTTCTCTCTCCCACCCCCCCTCTCTCTCTCCCTCTCTCTCACACACCTAACTGTCAGATACAAAAACACAAATAAATGAAAAATTGTGACTTCAACCAAAACAGACAAGAAAAATAAAGATGGGAGAGAGAGAGAGAGAGAGAGAGAGAGAGAGAGAGAGAGAGAGAGAGAGAGAGAGAGAGACAAAAAGACAAACACATATATAAAGATAGGTGCACAGTACCTCTGCAACTTCGTCCATTTGGTGAAATCATGTATCCAGAAGCCGGGCACGTACATTCATAGCTGCCCAACGTATTGTGGCATTCGAATGCGCAAAGACCTTGTGAGCCAGGTTGAGTGCATTCGTCCACATCTGGAATATGGATGTTGTGAAACAGAGTTGAAAAGACTTGGCAGCATTGATGTTAATGAGCATTCAATGCCAGTGAGTCGCGATGTGGTAATACCATTACCAACCGGCAATGCCATTGCCTCTTAGTGCCTTGCAAAAGACAGGCCTGACCTTCACATGTCATCCTGTCAAACTCGTTGAGTACGTAGCCTGGCTGGCAGTAGCATCGGAAGGAGCCATAAGTGTTTGCGCATTCCTGTCCACACGGGCTGTCGGTGCATTCATCCACATCTGTCAAGAACAACAGATCAGATAAGATCAATCATGCAACATCAGCAAGGTCTGAATGATGTGAATTTTTTGTAGGGGAGAAAAAAACTCCAACATAAGACATGAGACAAGCCAATTTGGTCTTTGGTTCAACATCTCATGTTCCTCTGCAGGTCGAGTGTGCTACATACTCACCTTCACAGCTTCGGCTGTCAACTGCAAGCTTAAACCCAGCACTGCAAGAGCAGTGGTAAGAACCTGGAGTGTTACGGCACTCGTGGGCACACAACCTGCCCGGAAAACGCCAGCACTCATTCACATCTGCGAACATAACAAAAAGAACACAATGCATTGTTTAAAGCCAAGTTTGAAGTTGGTTATTTGGACCAACTAATGAATGATTATAATCTGTCAAATTATAATCAAATATTATCATAATTATCAAATATCAAATACAAGATAATTATCAAATACAAGATCTGTAATCTGAATAAAAACCTCACAGATGTTTTGAGTGCACAACTATGATGTAAAACTGGGACAATATCATTCCAACATTGCATAATTTGAAATATTTCATGCAGCTCAATGTGGGACCAATTACTCACCCATGCACAAGTGTGTGTGCTGGTTGTGCTCATAGCCAATTTTGCAGTCACAGCGGTGAGCACCAAGAGTGTTACGGCAATGCTGGTCTTCCTGGCATCGGTGTAATCCAGTTTCACACTCATCAACGTCTGTTGAGACATCAATAACCAGATGCTTTCAATGAGAAATAAGTAACTGGAGAAATATGTGACTGTAGACCATCTGATACTTTTACATATCGCTCAAGTTAATATATTTGTCCTTAAAAATCAAAGAAATGATAAATCATAATAAAGACGTGACATCATAACTGTACCAAATGGTCCAATTACATTAAGTGCAGAAATCAATACTTGCCACAAGTTTGCTTTTAATTATATTGTTCGTGCAGATCTGCCGAAGACTCACCAACACATCTCTCTCCTTCAGAGTTAGCATGGAATCCACGGCCACACTGAATGAGGTTACGCTGACAGGTGTAAGAACCGACAGTGTTGATGCAATTGAATGAAGGTTGGCATGGGCTTGATTGAGCTGCACACTCATTCACATCTGCAACAAGAGTTTGGTAATTTCAAATATTTATGCTACCAATTTTGTCAATGTGGTTTGACTTGTGTTTTGTATCTGCAAACAGAAAGAAAGTTTTGAATTTGTCTTGCATTTGTTTATAGGGTAGGGGATGTATGCACACTCACCTCTGAGCTGTTTAACCTATACAGTTCGAATGACTAGCTTGAATCCCAACCCAGGTATAAACTGTCAACTTGGTGTTGCACAGGTAGTTGCACAGGTGTGATTCATGAATGTGTGTGCTGTCCCACGGATGGACGTTAAACTAAGCGTCCCGTCGGCCAAAATTAGTTGGTGGACGTTAAAGATCCATGCTGCCTGTGGAACCAACTTCCATATTCTTCCAAATTTTCCCACCTGTGGAACCAACTTCCACATTCTCGTCAATCTCATTCTTCCCTCCAGGTCTTCAAGAGAGCTGTTCAGCATCATCTCAGATCATCCCCCATCCAAACCCAAGATCTTTTCTACCCTTGTTAACTACCCTCCTCCACCACCAAGCCCACTTAATTCCAATTTTTCCTTCCTGAGAGATTCCTTCTGTATCCATCTTGTCCTGCCCTCATTCCTCCCTACCCATTATTTGTCCAAGTCTCCCTCTATGTTATCCTTCACGCCTGCTGATTGTGTTTTTTTTTGTCTGTCTCTCTCTGTGCTCTGTCTGTCCTGTCTCTGTCTTCTGTCTGTCTGTCTGTCTGTCTGTCTTTTCTGTCTGTCTGTCTCTCTCTCTCTCTCTCTCTCCTCTCTCTCTCTCCTCTCTCTTTCTCTTTCTCTCTCTCTCTCTCTCTCTCTCTCCTGGCTGGCTGTTGGTTCGTCGTGTGTACTGTCATGGTGGCTGCTCACTTCGCGTTGTGAGGCCCGTCCTCCGTTGTGCTGGTTTGTGTTTCCCCTTTCCCTATTTCATCCCTCTGTGCTCGTGTTTTTTGTTTGTGAGTTTTTTCCCGTGTTTTTTTGTTTGTGAGCTTTTCCCGTGTTTCCTCTCTGTGTGGAGGAGAGAGAGAGCTCGTCGCGGCGCTGTCAGGGTATCGCCTGTTTTTGGCGGTGCCCTGTTAGTCCATTAATTATTTAAAAGCCTTCACTTTAAACCTGCTTATTTTGGTTTTTATTTTGTGCCTTCCTTATTTTGTTTAGTTTTGCGCCCTCTTGCCCCAAATTTCGGGAAAGTAGGAGTGTATTGTTAACTTCCTCTTCCTCAGTGAGAAGACGACGAGCGTCGCGTCTTGGTTGTAACATGGCGGCGGCTCGCTCGCAGCACGATGCTGCTTTCCGAGGTACTTACTCGTAAAAACGCTCTAATTTGTGTCCCCCCCCCGATGGGTTCTTACTGAGGAGATTGTTTTGGTCGGTTGGAGACGTTATCGGCTTGAGCGTGTCGTGCTGCGTCACGCATGAATCGAAGGTCGTGGTGTTCGTTTCCGATGTTCGTCTTGTTCACGACGCGCGTGAGTTCCCGTGTAACCTCACAGAGTGGTCACTTTGTTATGGCCTCCCGATGGACGTCCCGGCAATGAAAATAATGGTCTCCAACGTGCCTCCTTTCGCTGTCGAATCAACAACTTGTGTCTGTTTTGTCTGTTACGGGAAAATTGTGTTAAGATCTCGATGATCCCCCTCGGGTGCCGCCATGAAAAGCAAAGCACGTGATGAGCTTTCGCGCGGCAACTTTACCTGTGCTGCCGGGACCGCGGGGAGGACACGAGTTTAAAGGTTTATTTAAGATTAAATTGATAATTAGTTACCAAGTGTGGCTCATCAGTGACTTTAACATGTTTTCTTTGTGGAGCCTTTGGCCTTTAAAAGTATTTGTCCGAAAGCTTCTTGTTCGAAGTGTGGGGAATCGGCGACATGTTGATTATGATTGTGAAACGGTTAACGACCCACAACCTCGTTGGTGGAGAGTGATTCCAGTGACACCGCAACTGTTCCCGGCTCACACTGTTCCCTTACATAGTAGGACGGTAAGGATGATTTTGTCTCCGTGTCAAAAAAACGTAGATCGTCTGCTCCTCGTGACCCCACTAGCTCTCCCAAGGTAGTCGGGCTGGATACGGTTGTTCCGGTAATTGAGGAACCTCATCGAATGAAAAAAAGATGAAATGGTTTCCGATAACGAGAATGTATTTCAAAGTGTACAGTGGTCCGGGCTTCAGATAGCGGTGAAGTGTCTCTGTGGTTTACTGAACCGTGTGTAGAATGTCGGGAGTATCAGCACTCGGTTTTCTGAGACAGACCGAAATAGTGTTGCGGCTCCATGCGAGTGTTCCCGCCCAAACAAATGATCAACATACAGTTTGTGAGGCCTCGGTAGAGGTGCCGCGATGTAGTTGTACAAGATGGTGGATTAGAGGCCCATCTCATGTTGATGAAAGTGTTAAACAGGACTCACAAAGTACCACCGTGCATCACTCTCGTCCCTCTCAGACGTGTTTGTAAAGGTCCAGGGTATACTTACGAACCTAGTGGAGGTTATCTGGCTGTCTGCTTCAGAGGATGATGAATGGGAGTGACTGATCTGTCCCAGTCATCATCTGATCATTTACAGATATCCCCCCCAGGTTTTGTTCCTTATTTCTGAAAATGAGACGTTTAGGCAGCGGAATGTCATCATTCAACACTTTCCTGACTTGCTTTCCTTCATGCAGACTGCAAAGTGCATAATTTGGAATTCTAAAGATTTTGAAATAACTAAACCACAAATTCACAGACTGAGGAAGTTTATTACAAA
>CM068964.1:64891223-64907960 GCA_035128595.1 Eptatretus atami
TTCGGAAACATGTGGATGTCTGTTTGTTGCAAAAAACACACATAACGGAAACTTCACAGTCTGACTGGCTCTGCCTTAACAAGGGGCTTTGTTTCTTCAGTAATTTGTCTTCTGTCTCGCGGGTGTTGCCTTATGCTTCGTCCAGGTTTGTTCCTGACTCGTATAGTTCCTTGAAATAGTTAAAAGGACACTGGCATCATTAGAGTTCGTGTATCAAGGATTCACCTCACCTTACTTAATGTCTATGCTCTAGATGAGAGCGGGGCTCGTAAAGATTTTAACATCTGGCTAATTACTTCCATACTTAGTCTTTGATCACTGTATGTATCGGGATTTCAATTGCACGTTTGAACCTAATTTAGATAGGAATACACCAGAACCACATCCTGAATCTCATAAACACATATCTGTTGTTTTCATCACTTGGTACTCGATGCTTCGCATGCAGCACCGTACAGCATCTCAGTATACATGATGCCGTGTGCTAATGGGCTAAACACTTGCAAGCTGGATAGATGTACATTAACTCTACTTTTAGAAACGTCTCATGTCTTGTAACATCTTTCCTTCCATTTTCTCTATCACACTGTAGTGCTTGGTTATCCTCTTCTCAGTTACCGCAAAAAGAGTGCGGTGTGGACCTTCAATACCAGCCTGTTGAGAGTTTTTTTATACGCTTTTCGTAGGTTTTGGGAAAAACTTATCCAAAGTTAACCTTCCGATGCTTCTTTCCAGTTATGGTGGGACACGCGAAACTCAAATTCGGTTTCTGTCAATGTTATCAGTCCTTTTCCACGAGCAAGAATAAAATTGCTGTTCACTCTTGGAAACTGAGATTTGCAGTTGAGGAAAATTGGCTAAAGCTCAAAATGACAGCTTCGCTATTATTAGAAAAAAGAGCTTATCTCAGAGAATTGATTCATGAAAAAGTCATGGGGATGTCAGTTCGACTCGAACCAAAATGTGAATTCTGACACCCCAAATAAAAGGTTTTCCAGTTAGAAGGGGTTAAGAAATCCAAAGGCAGATTTCTCCTTGTTGGATGCTCAAGGCACATTATACAAAATGAAAGTACGTTAAAAGACTTGTGAAAATTATTTTTCTATTTTATTTGCGAGGAATCTGTGTTTAAAGATTGTGTTTGAGATGACAAATCATGTTCCTTCTTTGAGTTTGTCAGGTCAAGCTTGAAAAGCCCTTACCCTGGAGGAACTCAGCACTCTGAACAGCTTTGAACGGGAAAAGCCCCTGAATCGACGGACTTCCAGTGGAATTTTTTCAATTTTGGACATCTAGGTCCAGAAGTATGTTGGTTCTGCAAGAAAGTTACTTCTGCATACTGCCTCTCAGGTGTCGAAGAGCAGTGTTTGTCTCCCAAAAGTGACTATCTCCGTCAAATCAAGAACTGGCGCCCCATCTCATTACTATGTTCTGACTACAAACTCTTTCCAAATTGTTGCCAATCGCTAAAACTTGTCGTCAGGACTCTCGTCATCATGACCAGAGCTACTGTGTTCCAGGAGATCAATCTCTGATAAACATCTTTTAGTTAGAGATTTATATTTGTCTTAGAGGAAGGGGGGGGGGTTGGTTTGATTTCCTTGATGTCAAAAGGCTTTTGATAGCAGACCACTTTATATGTTTCATGTGTTGCAAAAGTGTCTGGTGAAAGTTCATTAGTTTGTTAAGTTGTTATACAACAAATGTCTAGTTTGTGTAGGTAAACGATGGTCTCTGCTCTCCCATTCAGGTTCAGAGGTGTTCGGCAAGGCTGTCCATTGTCAGGTTACTGTTTAGCCTTTCTCTTGAGCCATTACTAATTAACTTAGGAACCTCTTTCTGGCTTTGTACCGTCACCAGAAGAACACCCTATTGTTGTGTCTGCATATGCTGATTATGTTTGTATAGTAATTAAAATGATCAGGATCTAACCACTCTTCTTGATCTTTACATAAGTTTCATCTTGCTTCACATTGCAGTGTGTAATTGGCAAAAGACAAGCTCTGTGGGTGTCCTCAAATCAATGACATCCGGTGGGCTTCCCTTATGCCACCTCAGTCTCTTCCAAAGATCTAAGGTGGACGAAAGAGGGTGAAATATCTAGGTGTTATCATGCCCTCACCAGTACTCCCTTATTAACTGGAAGGAGGGTAGATCACGTAACCAAACGTCTCAACAAAGGAAAAGGTTCCTTCCGCAAATGTCTTTCAGAGGTCGTATACTAATTATTAATACTTTATGCTACCTCTGTCTTGTGGCACAAATTAATCTGTTTACAGCCACCAGACAGCTTGCTTAAAGAGATTCAACAGATACTGGTTAATTTTTCTGAATGGTTATAATTGGTTGTGGTCAGATTTACTCTGTCGCCCCTTGTCTGATGGTGGCCAAGGGCTCATTACGTAAAGTGTCGTCTGATGGCCTTTCGGCTGAAACGTATACAACGAGCGATCAATGTGAAAAACTGCCCTGGCGCCCCGTAGCACAACGAATATTGAGACAAGCTGGATTGCTCGGCTACGGCCTTGAGTTGTTCCTAATTGAGTCAAAAAATATTGACACGTCTCACCTTCCTCTGTTCTACCAGAGTCTGGAATGCTTGGAAGCAGTAGTGGTGACCCGCCAGAGGATTTGTATGACATCAAAATGTTGTGGAGAACCTCTATTCCTCAACCCACTCTTTTCCCAATGTTCCCAAAAGCCATTGCTTTTTACAAAACTTCATTTCAGCTGGTATCAAAATGTTTGCATCTTCGCGACACATCCAATTGTTGCTGAAGTCTGTTAAAGAAATGCTGAAATCACTGGCACCAGGTCTTAAGAAGCTCGTAAAATACTTGTGATGTCATCCGTACATCCTTTAAACTTGGTTGCAGTGGAGTACGAGTCCAATGGACACCCATAACCTTCACTTCCGAGCTTACTTGTCCAATTCGCTGGTACTCCATCTCCAGTCAGTATTGCTTCCTGTTATTTAGTAATCTTGACAGTAAATCAATTTATCGTTTTTTGTCTTCTGTTATTTTATAAATACCTCTGCAGTAGGAGTACTGAGATGGAAAACGCTTTTGCCGTATGCCACCCCTTCTGAACCTGCATGGAATCGATGTATTGCACACCAATAACAAAAGATCAGGTGACTTGCAATGGAGACTTGCTCACTGGTCACTGCCAACAAACACCTTTGTCAACCGATTGAGTTGTCTGTATCAGTGCTTTGTCCCTTTTGTAACATCACTGAAGATTTGTTCCATGGATATATTGATTGTGTACGATTGTGCCCCCTTTTTCTTTATTGAACAATATATTTCATCGGGTAAATGTCCCCTTTTCACTCCGGTTTTTTATTTTGGCCTCAGATCAATTCCGTACTGAAAAGTTGTTAATGTTTTTGAACTATGTTCTATCGGAGGCAAAATTAGCGATCTACCTGTCGAGGAAAGCCAAAGTGAAAGGCAAACCTTGAGCAATGTAACGTGATTTTGCATTTCCAATCCCTGGTTTCAACTCGTTTGAAACTAGAATTTAATTATTACAGAAATAATGAAAATATTAATACCTTTGTTGAAACTTGGTGTTTTGGTAAGATGTGCAAGGTAAATGAAAATGTATTAGAAATCTACGTGTAGTGTTTTTCTTCTCTTCTCTCTCTCTCTCTCTCTCTCACTCTCTCACTCTCTCTCTCTCTCTCTCTCTCTCTCTCTCTCTCTCTCTCTCGCTTGGCACGCAGTGCAAACGCAAGGGCTGTTGCTCAGTCTCTGGCGTACGTGTGCAGCCTGTGTTGCTTTCTCTCTTCTTATCATCTTCTTCTCCTTTCTCTAATGCATTTTTTGGGGGTATCCGTGTGTTAAAACTGTTGTCAATGCTTATCGATTACTTGAAAATTGAATTGGTTTCTTCTTTTTTTTCCACCTTTTATATTATCCTTTACTAGCCAAAACCCCGTCACAGACGGATTCCGTTCATGAGCCAAATATGACAACCAGTGGCGGCTCTTGTAAGAGCCGATCCCAGTCGATGTACTCCATGGCCTTATCTAATGAGGCCTACAAAACGTCCTTGTACACGACATTTTGGTGTTACACTACTCTTGGAAGAATCCCCTGATTTGTGTGCCACTATGTGCGATGCACTCTTACAGGTACGAAGTTTCTTTCACTCCAGGTCACAGTACCGAGAAAAACGTGACGTGACCGCAAGGAGCACAAAATTGGTCCTTCTATAATATATAGATACTTTTTTTGTAATAAAATCTTCTCTCTCTCTTCTCTCTCTCTCTCTCTCTCTCTCTCTCTCTCTCTCTCTCTCTCTCTCTCTCTCTCTCCCTCTCTCTGTGTCTCTGTGTCTCTGTGTCTCTGTCTTCGCTGTCTCTCTTGTCTCTGTTCTCTGTGTCTCTTGTGTCTCTGTGTCTCTGTCTCTCTCCTGTTCCTTTTGTTCTGTTATATCCTGATCTGTTCAGTGTTCTGGCTCTTCCATGAGCCTTGAATTTGTATTAAAAAAAATCCATAGTGTACTTCATGATGAGTAGGTGAGCTATTGCCAGTACCACAGCCAAATTCCTAATTCCTGTCATGACCTGTGTCGAAGTGGTGACCCATCCAGTATTGTAACCCGAGCCATGGAAACTGCTTAAGCAGCACCAACGCTCTGTATAGAACATGGTTCATGATATATGATACGATATGATATATTATCTTATTAAAACTTCAAAATTGATCAATTGGCATTTTAAAATTTTATGGTGTGGTCCAGCAAGGCAAACAAGAAAGAGCAATCATAGATTGCAGTCCCTCGCCAGGACTTGTTTTGTGTGGTGTTTGTGTCATTTTGTAAAGTGTATTTCATATTGTATGTGGTGTTTGTGTAATGGTGTGTTACGCACTTAATAATAGACATAACTAGAACTGCCACTTTATAACTGCTGGCAGTGATAACCCAAGACGTCCCGCTTTGATGCAACCCCACTTTGATTGGACACCTGACCCTGACCCATGATGTTTATTATTATTCAATTGAATTCAGAATTGGTTTAAAAAAAACTTCAATCCAAATTAAATGGAAGACCAAATAAGTGGTCCTGCATTGGAGTCATCAGAAGGCACTCGAACGAGCAAAAAGCAAAGATAAAGTCATCAGGAGGATGCTGGATATGAGTCGGGTTTCAGCTGCTACTCCTCTACCTTAAAACCCATCTAGGCGCAGACAATATAGCTTTATTCAAAAACAATTCCAAAAGAACCCAGATTCAAGAAATTAAATAATTCTGGCTACCAGACCATGCAACCGATCAGGTTGAAATTTAAAACATATATTCAACATCACTACTAGATCACAATTTTGACGTTTTATGGCGATCGATGAAGCGGTTCAAGAGAAGGAATTTTAAAAAGATTTTTGTTCAATCCAATATGGCTGCCAGACCATGTGACCTATCAATTATTTGTGAACACCCTGGTATCCCCAAGGCGTGGGGAACATGTGTGTGAAGTTTCCCCTCGATCTGTCCAGCCATTCTGGAGAAGAGGGTTTTTTTTAAAGGTTTTAGGGTAAATACAATATGGCTGCCCAACCACGTGACCGATGGCATCACAGGTGGGAACGTTTTGTTTCTCATCGATAGGCGGTCATACCAATAAAGTTTTGCCTCAATCTGTTCAGCCGTTTCAGAGAATAAGAATTTTGAAAGTTTTTTTTCTAAAAAACAAGAAAATGGCTACTGAACCACGTGACCGATAACATCATTTTTTTTTTCTGTTGACCAATTTATCTCGAGATGACCCTCAAAAATTTTCATCCTGATTAGATCTAGCATTCTATATTTGCAATTATGACATCATAATGAAGGCTCTTATGACATTAAAAAAGTTCACACTTATTCCCCATGCGGGGTCCTTGCTATGTGCCAAGTTGCATTTTTTTCTATGCTGCAGTTTCGGATATACAGAGGTCTCGGATATACAGTTTTGGGTATACAGAGGTTTCGGTCCCGAGGTTTCGGATATACAGAGGTCTCGGATTATACAGTTTCGGATATGCAGAGGTCTCGGTCCCGAGGTTTCGGATATACAGAGGTTTCGGATATATTTTTCCTTTTTTCCAACATCGCTGCCACACTACGTGACCTATGACATCATAATTATCATTAAAACATTCTACATGAGTAGTCGCTCCTGTGGTGAAAATGTTGTGTCAATCTGAGAAGCAGTTGCGGAGAAAAACTGTACTCACATTATGTACGGACAAACAAACAAAAAGACAAACAAACAGACCCAAATGCAATACCCTCTCCGACGGTGAGGGTAAATATGGTTATCGTACGTCCCAAAAATAATTTTCAGGTGCACAGTGTATACCACAAAAAAAAAATGATCACTATGTGTAAATTTAACATTTTCTGCATTTTATATCAAAAGCTCTAGTGTTGTCCAGCAAGGCCAAGTATAATTACAGGATGTCCTATTTTTTTGCAAGTGTACAGTGTGCTCCAGAAAAAAGAATAAGAAAGTATCAATTTATGGAAATATCACCACTTTAAATTGCCCACTAATGGTGGGTCGATGCAAGTATACGTACTCATGGAAAAAAAAAGTTCCTGTGCACCATAAAAAAATGACACAAAATGGTACTGACATGTACTCTCACAATATAATGGTCAACCAACATGTGCCTTGACAAGTTCCCCAGTTTACCTGTGAATGTCAGGAATTTGCTCGTGCATACTGTGCACTGCACGCACAAATTGCCATGCACGCATACTGAGTCACGTGACAGTGCTACACGTGGTACTGAGAAAATTGCAACGCAGTACAATTCGGTGAACCATCCCAGCTGTGAAAAACATTTTTTATTGACGTCTAAACGTTGTAAAGGCGATGCCAGGTCTTTCTGAAAATGAATGTCTACATGCTATCGGCATGCTTGAGACAGAAATGCCACAAAACGTTGTGGCTAGGCGTTTTGGTGTTCATCGGAACACGAAACAGTCCCTCTGGAGACGTTATCAACAAACTGGCAACATCAGAGACCGTCCACGTTCTGGGCGACCACGTGTCACGTCACGTCGGCAGGATAACCATATCTGGTTGGAGCACATTAGGAATCGGTTCCAGACAGCAGGTTTGACAGCTCGCAGCATCCCTGGCTTGTGACCAATCAGTGCCAGAACTCTCAGGCATCTGTTACATGTGCATAACTTCTGACTACGGCGATCAGTAGTATGTCCGATTTTGTTTCCACGTCATTGACATGTGCACCTAGCTTGGTGTAGACAATGTCTGGGGTTCAGGAGACAAGATTGGGCTGCTATCATCTTTACATTTGAGTCGAGGTTCCATCTCGACAGTGGTGATTGCCTTTGTCCCATTGATTGATGGGAAGGGGAAAGTTACGCTGACAATGTGTTGTTGAACATTCGTCGTTTGGCGGTGGAAGTGTGATGGTATGGTGAGGGATCACCACATATCACATAACCCAGCTGGAGGTCATTAATGGCAATATGACAGGTATTCACTTCCGTGATGAAGTTCTCCGTCCTCACTTCCTCCCATTCTTGCAGGTCCATGGACGTCACATCACACTGCAACAGGATAACACATGTCCTTACGTCGCACAAGTGGTCACCAACTTAATCGCACAACAATATCCCCACACTTCCCTGGTCAGCTGTTTCGTATGATCTTTCTCTAACAGAACATGTGAGTGATGAAATGGAACGACGACCATGCCGTCCTTAAAACCAGCTGGCGACGTTGGCCTAACTGCGGCAGGCCTTGGTACAAATGTGGAATGACGTTCCTTGAGCCTTCTTTAACCATTTTGTGTCCTCAATAAGGCACCGTTGCCAAGCGAGAGTCAGTGCAAATGGTGGTCACACCAGAAACTGAGCTGTTAACTGACTTTTGACCGCAACCCTCTTCGGATCAGATTGCGATAGTGTGTGTCGGGGGTGGTGCTGAGGTGTCATCCACCAGACGCATGTCAGGTCAGATTAGATCTGTGACTTGCGACAGGTACCATGTAAACCTGTACTAAGTATTGATGGCCAAACCCGTTTGGTGGCCAAACCCGTTTGGCCATCAGTATTGCAGCACTCTCTGAGGTTCGGAGACCGGATTGCGGCGAGATAATGGCGGGTGGTTACACCTACTATTGGTCTGGTCGCTTTGATGGGTACCATGACCAAGGAATTGCTGTAGCTGTGTCCAACAAGCTTACTCCAATGATAATTGAGGTAACACCGGTCAACGAGCGTATTATGAGACAAAGGATTCGTCACTCCTTGGTGTCATTTCCTGGTCTCTGTATATGCTCTGACTGGGGCGAGTGATCTCACCATGAAGATGCTACCACACTCGAGTCTGTGGTTGACAGTGCTCCAGGTGAGATACCTCTTCTAGTCTTGGGATTTCAATGCATCGACTGGAACTTGAAAGGGATGGTTATGAGACATGTTTTGGTCCCATGGGTCTGGAACTGTGAACCAGAATAGCAGTAAATTCCTTGACTTTGCAAGAAGTCATGGATCTTAGGGTGGCTGGTTCATGGTTTCAGCACCCACAGGCTCATCGCTGGACTTGTTATTCCAACACTGGTGGTGTGGCAAAGTTGATTGACCATGGGCTCATTGATGGTCACTGGAGGATGATCCAGAACTGCAGGGTCTACCGGAGTGCTCAGTTCCTCAACATTGACCACAGGCTTGTTGTAGCAACTCTGAAGTTGCAGCTTAAATCCAGGAGAATGGTACCATCCCAGCCTAGGCTGGATGTTGGCAAGCTCAAGGATGAGAGGGTAGCTGAAGAGTTTGTGAACAGGTTGAGTGCAGATTTTGGGGGTCTGGGTGCCTTGGGGGATCCTGAAGAGTTGTGGAGTACCTTCAAGACCACCATACTTGATAGTGCCAGTGGATGTCTTGGAACTCACCGATGGGTGAAGAAGAATTTTGACTCTCAAGGGATACTGGATGCCATTGACCAGAGTCACAGGGCCAGACTGAATGGCAGAGGTGAGCTGTTCAGGGAGCCGAGGCGTAAAACTGTACGTGCACTTAGGGTGGACAAGCAGGCCTATATGCAAGGAATATGTGAGGGGATAGCGCATCACCTGTGGTCAAGTGATTCTCATCCTGCTTGCAGAGGAATTCACGCATTGTGTTCCTCTAAGCCCATCCCTCGGTGTACTGCAGTAAGAGCGGAGGTTGGTGGGCTCTTGACAGAGGAGTCCGAAGTGAAGGCCTGCTTGGTCGGTACTTTGAGCGGCTGTACCAGGCTGATCCACCACTGTCGAGTTGGACGTCAGGGATGTAACTATCCCTATTGCTGACCATCCAATCAACAGTGAATCACTCTTGTTTGTGGAAACACAGGCTGTGGTGAACCGGTTGAAATGGGGTAAATCTCCTGGGATCTGTGGCATCCATGCTGACCATCTCAAGGCTGGTGGGCATGCTGTATTTGTGTCGTTGCATGCAGTTCTGTGCTCTGCCTGGAACACAGGTATCATCTCAACAGAGTGGAAGAGGGGCCTTGTTGTCCCTCTCTGGAAAGGGAAGGGTGATCGCCAAGACTGCAACAACTACCGAGGGGTGATGCTGCTCTTAGTGCCGGGCAAGCTCTTTGCTCGGATCATTATTGATAGGGTTCGCCTCCATCTGCTTGAGCACCAGCGTCCAGATAATTCAGGCTTTACACCAAATAGGTCAATGATTGACCGATACCTTGCTCGTCGGGTCCTCACCGAACGCAGATGAGAGTTTCGACAGCGGCTGCTTGCAGCCTATGTTCATCTCTGTAAAGTGATTGATTCAGTTAACTCGGATCCCTGGAGGATTCTTCGTCTTTGTGGGGTGCCACCAAAATTGAACAATCTGATGTCTGAACTATATTCTGGTACTGAGAGTGCTGTGAGATGTGGTGATACCATCTCTGACTTATTTCCAGTTGTTACTGGAGTTCGTTAGGGGTGTACTGGCCCCACACTTTTCAGCACTTTATGGACTGGATTCTGGGGAGAATGTCGGGAGATCAAGTGTGGTGCATCATTTGGGAATGTCAAGGTCTCTGACCTTGATTTTGCAGATGATGCAGTCATCTTTGCGGAGACTCGAGATATTCTTTTGGAGGCCCTCGATGTGCTGAAGGAGGAGTCGGAGCCACTGGGATTATGGGTCTCCTGGGTCAAAACTAAGATCCAAGACATCTTGGATGCTGCTATCCTGTCTGTACCTGTTTGTGGCGAGGATGTTAAGGTCACGGAGCGATTCATTTACCTTGGCAGTGATATTCATGTCTCTGCTGGCTATGAGCCTGAGGTCAACAGATGTCTGAGTCAGGCCTGGGGAGTCATGGATTCACTGGTTCATGGGGTGTGGCACTGCAGGTACCTCTGCGGGAGGACGAAAGTCTGAGTCTTCAGGTCCTTGGTGCTTCTAGTCTTGCTCTATGGATGTGAGACTTGGACTCTGACCAGGAATCTGAGATGGAGACTTAATTCCTTTGGTACCAGGTCTTCGGAGAATCCTTGGCTGTCGCTGGTCGGATATTGTGTCCAACAAGCGATTGCTGAGAGAGACTCAAATGAGATTTGTTCCCTGCTTCGTCCATGAGCATCAGCTATGGCTGTATGGCCATGTGGCTCGTTTTCCTGACGCTGATCTTGCTCACCAGATTCTATCAGTTAGGGAGCCTCGTGAGTGGAGGAGGCCAATGGGGCCGACCCCGTGCTTCATGGTTGCAGCAGGTTGATCAGCATCTCAAGGAGATGGGGATGGGACAGGCCTCTGCCTGGGGGATGGCCAGACAAAGGCCCCTGGAGTACTGGCAGAAAGTGGACGCAGCGACGCGCTCCTCTGGCAGGCATGCTCCCATACATGACCTGACCTCTTTGAACCTCTGTAGACATGTCTTGCATACATGTGTTGACATTATCATGTTGATTTCACGTTTATCAAACACTAAATATTGATATGACCAAACAACGTGACATGTTGGTTTTCATTTCTCATTTTCACATCAGGTTTAAGTGATGCACAGGAACTTTTTCCGCTCGTATATAATGAGAATTTCCTAACTCATCAACACATCTACAAGCAAGCTCATAGCCATTTCCTCCCTAAATGCTGCTAATCAATAGCAAAAGACTTCGTGACCCGAATGCCTAAAACTCCATGTATATATATATATATATCTGTACAAGGAGTCAACCATTGGACTAGTTTCACTGTTACATAGTGCATCTTCAGCAACTGTGTGGAATAGACCAAGCACCGTACAAGCTACAAAAGCTCGACCACATACAATGCTAGAAGTACAAAGTCCTCTGACATTGTAAATCTTAAAAACCCAATTAAAATCCTCCTGGCGGTACAAATTACTTACAGTATGATATACTGTAAGTGCTCAGTGTTCATAATATCGTTAGCTCCTCACATACCCTTGTTGAGAAGACATTAAGCTACATTACAGGGCTTTCAGAGAGATAGGCTTAAATTGTGCTGTGACATACCTACACAACCTCCATTAGGATACTGATCAAAACCTTCTGCACACTGGCTTCTTGCTCGACAGTTGAAGGCACCAGGAGTGTTGTGGCACTGTGTACCAGAGGGGCAATGATTTGTCCCATCCCTGCATTCGTCGATATCTGAAGTAAGCAATAATGAGGTGCCATGAAAAAAAAAACGAATTGCTACAAGCTGTGAAACAATTTGAATTAGTGAAGTAATTTTGTTCATTGTATCACACCCTCAGGTTAATGTAAATACTAACTTTTCAACCTCCATTCCCCACCTACCTTGGCACTGGTTATCCCTTCCAAGATGATATCCAACCTCACAGGCATCGTTCCGAACACACTGGAAAGAGCCATTGGTGTTGACGCAACGTTCACCCATTGCACAGTTATGTGTCTCAGCAAAGCATTCATTCACATCTGTGGGAGATATGTCACAAATAGGTTGTTTTACAGCTTTGTTCGAATGACGACCATTGATAAACACACTTGTTGACCTATTTCAAGAGATTCCAACTTTCAGTCCATAATCATTTATTTTTCTATTTCACTTTCACAATGGTGTTGTCATTTCTGTTGAGCACAGTAATGTGACATTCAACTGTCACTCAAAATTCCTTCTTGGGAAAGAGCCTGCCATCTGACAGTGTGGCTCCCTGTTACTATCTTGATGTACAGTGTGGCTCCCTGTTACTATATTGATGTACACTATGGCTCCCTGTTACTATCTTGATGTACAGTGTGGCTCACTGTTACTATATTGATGTACACTATGGCTCCCTGTTACTATCTTGATGGTTGGATGGATGTGGCAGCATTGATTTCTGTGCAGCACTGAAATATCCTGGAATGTTTTGAACTTAATGGATTAAAACTCCTTTCTTTGGCATTCAGCTGATGATCAGCCACCAATATAGTGTAGCAGCATTGCGTGTGTGTGTTTATATACATATATACATATATATGTATATATATATTGTTGTAGATTTCTGCCCGCCGGCGTGCAAACGACCGCGTCTAACCAATAGCGGTCGCTTCGCCCACCGAACGGACAATCCAGTCGCGGCTTTCGGATCAATGCCGGAAACCAGCCACGGGTGTGTTTTCAACCACACCACAAACCTTGTCCGCACTCTACCCGCGCTACAGGGTCCGATCGCCAAATCTTGGATTTAACTAATTTTCGCGCGGGTAGGTTACCGAGAGATTGTACCTCAACGGGACCGCTTGGAAACGAGCGGCTTAAGCAGCTCACTTCCTTTTGGGATAACCGAGCGGGGTATTATCGCGCAGTCCCGTTGGACCCGATCACTTTACCGGCTATTTAAAAAACAACTATATTCCGAGTGCAAGATGGGGCAGTTCAATGAGGAATGGACGCAACGAACAGGTTTACATTCACACAAGGACATTTTATTATTAATAAAGCAACGTATGCAATTATACAAGCAACAAAAGCACGACAAAAGAACTACAACCGTCTATACGAAATGCGATGCAAACATTTACAGCACACAAAGCACTTAACAATTTCCTACTTATTAGACGGCCACGGACACACGTACGCACAACACACACACAAGAAATGTGGCAGAGCCTTTAATAACGAGCTCCTGCTCGGAGGACAGGTGAGCTGAAACCCAGAACCTATCTCGAACCTCTCCACCTCGTGTGGTCTTCAAGTTGTTCGCCAGCTCCAGCGAGAGCGAGCTGGATCCAATCGCCGTGAGCTGCGATCCTTCCCGAGCTCCACGAATCCTCCGCGCTTCTCAACACGTGCTGTGAGACGAGGCGCGACCTTCCGTCGATGCGTCGCTTCCCCGAGGAACCACCTCCACGAAGAGGTCGATGAGTCGCACCAAGCCGGGAACCAAAATGGAGAACAAAGAGCTCCACGAACTGAGAAGAAGAAGCCACCACTCGTCAGCTCGAGCCGAGCGATCGCTTAACTTCCTTCCAAACAGGGCAGCTTGAAACAAAAAGCTCTCCCAGCCAAGCAGAAGCCGAAGCTCACGGAACATCAAAGCAAAAAGCCTCCTCCCGAGCCAGGCCTCAGCCGAAGCTCACTGAGCCAGCCGAAGCAAAAAGGTTCCTAAGGCCTCAACCCTAACGCAAGCCAAGCAGGACCCGACGGCTGAACGACTCCCCTCAACTCCTTCTCCAACTCTGCCCAAACACGAACAAAGAAAAGATCTCTTCCTTATCCTTCTCCGCCCCCCCTCCTCCACGCCCGGCGTGCGTTACATGCCTCGTGATCCATCCCCGTTCAGCCACGGGTGGGAGGGAGTTGTTGACATCATGAGTCAGGGACGGCAGGTTCTTCTTGCTCTTCGCAGAAGAGGGGGAGGATGTCTCCATTGTTCGTTCCCTAACTATTAAATCGATCCGCAGCGCATCTAATCGATTTCTGAACATTTAAACAATGGAAGGTGAGCTATCTAGGAACAAGCACTTATCGACATAGCTGACTAAAGAACCTGTATGTTGTGTGCAATCGAATTCCCAAATTCTAACAATATATATATATTATATACATAGTGCCTGATGAAGCCGCTGTGAACCGGCGAAACGTTGCCCTGAGATCGGGTCTGCGCTCGCTTTTTGCTCAAATTAGCTTCCCCATTGTCTCAGAGTCGCTCACCAGCATTTGATTTTTCCCCATTTTTATTATTTTCGTTCCCCCCCACCCCATTCATTTATATTTTCATTTATGGATGTTGTCTGACGATTTCTTGTGATTTCCCGGTTTACCGGCTTTGATGTCCATTGGCATGCAAAATTTCAGCTTCTATGTCACCCGGAATGGTACGACTTTAACATCAGGTCCGTGGGTCAGTCAGTACCAGCTTGCTGGGATGATTGAGCCATTCGAGTATCCTGTGTCGGAGGGGCGACCCATCCAGGATTGTGCCAATAGCCGTGGAGACTGCTTTGCAGCACCAATGCTCTGTACAGAGTATGGTCCCAATGGAATGGAATGGTCAGTCAGTGAGTCAGTGGTTAGAAAGAGCTTTATACATAGATAATTATATATTATATATATATATATATATATATATATAACCATAATTTAATTCATAATTGAGAGAGGGGGTGGTGGGGGTGAGAATATTTGAAGGGTGATGAATGAATAACCACAGATAACACATTGATTGACCTTATAATCACTGTTTGCTGATCAATTTCTATGGCAGCTATGTCCATGCTCAAAGGTGGTGATCAAAACTAAGCACAATATTCGAGGTGTGGCCTAAATATATTCCTGTATGGTATTAACACCACCGCTTTGAAGTTATCATTTATCCCTTTGCGAATCCAGCTTAAATCCCAGCTAGCTTTGCCGATGGCTGCCTGGCACTTTGCTGTCTGCTGACCCCCGTGTCTATTACCACCCCCAGATCCTTCTCCTCTTTCACATGCTCCAATATTTCATTTTCATTCGAATTACCCCTCTCCAGCACCTTACATTTATTGATGTTAAACTGCATCTGCCAGTCTATTAAAACAGCTTGACTTTCCTGAATCTAATCACACATCCCCACCCACTCTGTTATCACCCACCCCCATGTCCCATCATAGAGTTGCTGGCAGAAGGATCCACCAGCTTACCATGCCATCCAAACTTAAAGTACACTTTTTCAATGACTTGCATTCCCTGATGGGACACCCTGCCAGTGAACCACCAGTCTGATGGTTTATAGTTGAGTTGGGAATGAAACACAGACTTGACAACTCATTGGTGAGAACCCTACCTTTAAGCTCTCCTTGTAGTTCAAAAAAATATATAAATGAACAAGCAAGTAAATCAATACTTGTTTGTTTGTTTATTTATATTTTCCTAATTTACCACCAGGAAATATATTTATCCTAATTTATCACAACATAATAAATTCCAGATCCTAATTTATCACCAATAAATAAAACAAATATATAAATACATTTTAGATCTGTAGCATTTTCCACAGACCTTGACACTCCCCGTGTATGTTCCGAAGAAATCCTGGCAAACATTCGTGATCCCTGCTTTGGCAATGGAATGATCCTTCAGTGTTCACACAGCGCTGCTCTTCCCTGCAGTTGTGACTTCCTATGAGACATTCATCGATATCTGTATGAGGGTTTGGGTTTGGCACACCATCCATCAGTCAGTCACCATTTATTCAGGATCATTCATTTTACTTTAAAATATAACATGTTCTTCCCTTTACAGAACATTTTAAAGTTGAAATAATAATATTGGAAATGCAGAATACATGAACACATGAATACTTGGATAAAAGCTAATGCAAGAAGAGTTACCAAAACCATATCTCTGCACAAACCAACAACAAAGAAACGATTTCCTAAGTATTCCTCTACCTCCATTAATAACAAGGAGCTGATACTCAGTCCCCCACCTTTTGGGTGGCATGAGGAATAGATATGAAAGCTAATTCTTGAACGTTTTTTGAAATATCACGAACGTAAGCCAAGTTACTGAGATGGTTACCATGGCAAAATAATTCAGCTAATCACTGCCACGGTCTAAGGAGGTTGATAATGTCATTAAGAAATAGATATCTGCAATATGAAAGCTGAATGTTCAAAGGCTTTTGAAATATCATGTACATAAAAGTACATGGACGGATTATAATCGTCATGGAGGCGAGCTCATTTTAATGTCCCCCCCCCACCCCGACCCCCCACCCCCCGTTTCTGACTTGTTTGTTGGAGGAGCGGGAGACATTTGCTTTGTTGAATATTTTGCAACTTAATATGTGTCCCAACCAATGTTCTATCCAATATTAGTACGACTCATTAAGACTCACATATTGTCTCTCTTAATATGGTACATCCCAAAATATCCGATTTGCTCCATTTATTGCTTCCTGACACTGTGCTGTCTACTTGAGTGTTCCCTTCTGCATGTACTGCTTATTTTTCAAAGGCTGCAAGTTATTCACCATCATCTTGTGGAGTCAGTTGCGGAAACTTTTTGATCCGGGTATTTCACAAATTGGTTGGTCAACAAGGAAACAACAACAAGAAAATCCAACACAGGTGGAGGCCATTCAGCCCATCATGCCTGCTGCACGAAACAACCACCACCCAAGATCCAAAAAATGCAAAAAAAAAAAAAGTTTTATTAATGAAAAGAATTTTTTTTTGTAGTTTTTTTTTCTCCTTTTCTTCCCTCAGAGAGGGGGCATGGGCTTGGTTAAAACACACAATACCATAACACCCTCAACA
>CM068964.1:64924518-64943330 GCA_035128595.1 Eptatretus atami
ACACACACACACACACACGATTGAAAAACCCTGCCTCCTGCTGCGTGGGTGGATGGGCTAATAAAATTAGGGCTCAAATTGAAAATCCGTGCTCACATTCCACTTCCGACTTTACTTTGCAATGTCCTTACCATTTCTCTGAAACAGTCAACAACATCCTAGCAACCATGATTTTATCCATGTGGAAAAGACATTGTTGGCAAATACATTCTGCCAGTGTGCTTTTTTAAAGGACAAATACATTTCAACTTAAACACGCTCAGCATATGGCTGAGGTGTCGAGTTTCAAAAAGCAATTGTATATAGTTGAAAAAAAATAGGACTTATGTAAGGAAGACAGACAGAGAAATCCTGACTTTTCGGTTTGCAAGAAGGCAAATAGGTTAGATGATATTTACAGATGGATCACTGTTGTCCTTCATCTGCTGCACATGTGTCTCTCAGGCATTTGAGGGGCATTTGAAAAGTTCTTCGAATGAAATACTCACAATTGTCCAAGACACACCATCCTTTTTATTTTTCAGTACATAAGTATATCATGAGTACCTAGTAAGTCAACATACAAATGTATTTGATATTTATAAAATGCTTCCCTATATTTTTTGGCATACTCTGACTATTAAAAGGAACTCGTTTATAGAACATTTGGAACATCCCTACACATATTCTTCAGATTTGATGGCATGTCTATCTCATTCGAATTGCATTGGGTGATATTACAGAGCCAGTCGCACGTCCAAGAGAGAACCGATATGCGGAAATTTAACTTTAAAAAAGTTATTATAACCTTTATGTTTATATCATGGATCTATAGTTCTGAGTATCATAGGATTTTTCACGTGGCTATTTTATTATCCATTAAAGGTTTTTCTTCTCTGATATTAAAATAGTTTTAAAATTATTCTAAAAGTAAACATTACGCCATCATTAATGAGAGAAAAAAAAATGCCACAATGACAGCAGTTTAGTGTGATGACATCAGTGGTAAAAACTGGAAATCAAGATAAACAAGTAAAAGAGCAATCAGAGATTGCAGACCCTCGCCAGGACTTGTTTTGTGCAGTGTTTGTGTAGTTTTGTGTGGTGTATTTTGTGTGGCGTTTGTGTACTGGTGCGTTACATAATTACAACTGCCACTTTATCACTGCTGCCAACACGTCCCGCTTTGATGCAACCCCACTTTGATCGGACACCTGACCCTGACCCATGACGTTTATTATTATTCAATTTAATCTAGAATAGGATTAAAATAAATTCAAATAAAATCAAATGGAAGACCAAATAGGTACAGTCCTGCATTGGAGTCATCAGAAGGAACCCAAATAAGCAAAAGCAAATACGAAGTCATCAGGAGGAACCTGGACAGGATTTGCATTTCAGCTGCTAATCCTTTACCCTCAAACCCCCTGCTCTTCATTGCACGGCCCTTGAGCCATTGGCGGCCCCTGGTGGCCTAAAGTGCAGCCCCCGACGTGCGGCCGATAATACACAAATGTGAAAACACCCTCATCATAATCCGCCATAAATGCCATCAAATTGACACAATGGTTTAAAATGAGTGTTCCAATGGGAAGTATAAAAGTAACATAACGACTCAAGATATGGCTTGCAGTATCCAAATAATTCTGCTTGCAGTCCAGTTCACTACAATGAAGAAGAGTATGTGAAGGCAGGGTCTAATAGAAGCCATTATGGAGTCCTGCAGGCGGTGTGGCAGCTCTCTCACTGATGTCTTGAAGGCAATCGTGGCCCCCCTCTAAAAATAATGAAGATCACTGCTCAAACCAATCCAGGCACAGCCAAGTGAGCCTTATTCAAAAAAAACAATAAATAAATAAATAAATAGAAAAGAACCAAGACAAATAATTAAATATTTCTGGCTGCCAGACCATGTGTCCGTTCAGGTTGAAATTTTAAACATATATTCCCCATCACTACTAGAACATAATTGTGAAGTTTCACATCGATTGATTACACGATTACAGAGAAAACATTATTTTATATTTTTCTTCAATTCAATATGGCCGGCAGACCACGTGACTTATCAATTTTTTTGTGAATACACTGGTGGCCCCAGGCTTCGGGAACATTTGTGTGAAGTTTCCCCTCGATCTGTCCAGCCACTCTGGAGAAGAAGATTTTTTTTATCGGTTTCAGGGTAAATCCAATATGAGTTTTAGGGTAAATCCAATATGGCTGCCACACCACGTAACCTATGACGTCTTTGTTAACAATAAAACATTCCACATGAGTAGTCGCTCCGACGGTGAAAATTTTCGTCTCATTCCGATAAGCGGTTGTGGAGAAAAACACTAACGTTCTGTGCAGAAAAACAGACAAACAAACAAGCTAACAAACAAATGGACCCAAATGCAATACCCTCTGCTTCGGCAAGGATAATAATACGTTAGTATCATAAAACTGGGCTGGCAGGAGAGCTGAAAGGTATGTACACTCACTTCTTAACTGTCTCGTCTGGGTTCGAATGTTGACTCACCTATAAATTCTCACCTCGGTGTTTCGCATGCAGGGCAAAGCATCAGTATGTGCACCCGTCCATTGGGAGGACATTAAACAGGAGGACCAGTATGCCGGCAATGACTGTTGAAGAGTAGGTGAGTTATCGCTAACCCCATTGCCAAATTCTAAAATTCCTCCCCAAACTTTCTCTCCAATACAACCCAACATGAGTTGAGGAAGGCCTTTGTCCTGTAATGGACTGAAAATTGTCTGATGATGATCATGAGACCTCTGCAACAAGCTTTTGGGAAATGTTCACGGTCAAATGAGCCCCCCCCCCCCCCCCCATAGTAATAGTGCATTATGCCTTTCTTTTGTATTTATTGTACTAATTAAGTTAACCAGGTTAACAAAAAATGGTTTGGAAATGTGAACTTAAGTTTAAAGGACAAAAATAGATTTCAGTCGAGTTAACCATGCTTATGGATAAAGAATGGTGTGAAAATATGAATCTTAAGATTAATGAATAGCAAATTGAAAAATCATTAAATCCAAATACTGTCGGACGCCGCTATTCACAGATTTGCTATTTGCGGACCCCGCATATTTGCTGTTTTTAATATGCGATCTGCTTCAACATTCGCGGCCCTGTGCTTCGTGTCATGGCGGTTTTTTGCGGGTGAAAAAAAACATTCCACGAGCCACACACATAACACGGTTCTAAAACATATCTTCCAGCAGCCACGCTATAAGCGAGCTGTATGTACATGCTGAACAGTCATGCACACAAAAGCATATCTTCCACAAGCCGCACAGATAACAGTTCTACAACATATCTTCCACCAGCCATTCTATAAGCGAGCTGTGCGGCACGTACCACCATTCACGCTAAAAACCCAGCTGCGCGGCTTGTTCCACCATTTGCGCTATAAAGACACTTCACCGCATCTATTACCAGCTGCTGTGTAAAACTTCATCACCCACAAGTTATACAATTAAAATGTTTCACCACATCTACCAACTGCTGCATAAAATGTTAGCATCCACCAACATCCCCACAAAACAATGGGCAGCCTACTCACTTCTCCCGCAGCTACCCACATGACTACTTATGTGAAGCATGTCCTAGGTCTCAATAATTCTTCTCATCCTGCTGGTTTGACTGGTGTTTTGCCTCTCATTCCATTCATTTGCTCATTGATCAAACATGGTTCCCAAGCGTAAGACCTGTGCCAGAAATGCATCGGCTGCCAAGAGGCAGAAGAAAGTGATGAGCCTGAGTCAAAAAGTGGAGCTGCTGGACAGGTTGTCAATAAGACAGAGTGTGGCCTCTGTGGGCAGATTGTATGGAGTAAACAAATCCACCGTTCACTACATGCGGAAGAACGAGAAGGTGATCTGAGAAAGTGTTGCGGTGAGCACTGCACCAATCACCAAAGTGGTCACCCACGTCTGGGATGTCCATGGAGAAAGGATGTAGAAGGTTCTTAGTGTATGGATTGAGGACAATTCACAGAAGGACATGCCATGAAGTGGACCTCTCATTCATGCAAAGGCGACACATATCTATGCACATCTGGCTGGCGAGGGTGACATTGGTACAAGTGGCCCCAGTCCATTCCAAGCAAGCAGGGGATGGTTTGACTGTTTCAAGAAGCGCTTCGGTCTCGGCAAGATCAAACTGACAGGTGAATGTGCCTCTGCGGACCATGAAGCGGCTGAAATGTTCCCTGCTCAACTCGCACAGCTTATTGAGGAGAAGGGGTACTTACTGGAGCAGGTATTCAATGCTGACAAGACTGGCCTGTTTTGGAAAAAGAAGCCAACGCAAACTATTATCTCGAAGCACAAGGGGACAGCATCAGGATTCAAGGCCACAAAGGACCAGGTATCTCTTTTCCTCTGCACAAACGCAAAAGGGGACTGCATATGATACTGTACCATTCCCTGAATCCACATGCTCTCACGAGCAAGAACAAGCATATGCTGCCCATGTTTTGGAGGGCCAACAGGAAGGCGTGGGTAACGGCAGCAATTTTCATGGACTGGTTCCACAACTGTTTCATCCCTCAGGTGGAGAGGTACTTAGCAGAAGCAAACCTTGCATTCAAGGTTCTCCTTCTCAATGACAACACTCCTGGTTACCCCAGGGATCTGAAGGTGGTTCACCCGAATGTCGAGGTGATGTATCTGCTGCCCATCACCACCTCCTTGATCCAGCCACTCAACCAAGGAGTAATCTCCACTTTCAAAACCTATTATACCAGCCACACCTTTCGCTGAATTTTGGATGTGATGGACTCTGACCCAGTGCTCACCATCGGGCAGTGATGGAAGGAGTTCAACATACCTCACTGCATTGGCGCAATCAAAGAGTCACTGGACGAGGTGAGAGCCTACATCATCAATGCCTACTGACAACCTGTGGCCACAGGCAGTGAAGAACTTCAGAGGCTTGTCTGACAACATGGAGGAGAGGCATGAAATTGTCGGGTTGGCACGGAAGGTGGGAGGGGAAGGCTTTGACGACATGGAGCCTGAGGAGTTGGATGCTCTTATTGCTTCGCATGCCGAGGAGCTCACCGAGGAGGAGTTGGGAGCCATTACAAAGGTTTCCGAAGAGGAAGAGGAAGCGTACAGTGAAAAGGAGGAAGAGGAGTCGAGGTCAAAACTTATGGTCAAGTTCCTGGGTGAGATGCTCCAGGACATGCGGTCAATTACCGAGAGGCTGATAGCATTAATGAATCTCAAGAGGGTTGAATAATGTGATGCTCCCATACAAGGAGCTACATCGAAACCTGCGAGAATCTGCCAGGCAGCTCTCGATCACAGATTTTTTTCTGCCCAAGTCCGTCCACCTCAGGAGCCGCAGGAGCATTAACACCCTCGCATGCCTTGCCTGTGTCTCCTGCCTCTCCTACATCCCCTTCGGTGAGCGACTCATCAGGATCCTCACCTGCTTTCCTTTCGGTACATGACTTATCAACACCCTCACCTGTGTGGTCTTCAGATGACTCAACTGAGTTAACTGGATTTTAAATCATTATCATTTGAAAAGTTTTGTGTGTTTGTGCAAATAACAATTTGAAATGGTACCTGCTGTTGTCTTTTTATATATTTGTAAACATTTTTTATGAAACTGTAATCACGTGCATTTGTGGTCAAAAATAATTCAATTTTTAAAAACTTTCCCCTATGAATCAGGAACCACCGGGACTGTATAACATGATATTTCAAAAAATGTATTGGGCCCGATATTTTCTCGTGCATCAGACATTACGTGGCGCAGGTATGGGCTCTACCGAGTGCCCTCCTAGTTGACAATGGAAGTACCATTGTTTGAGCACTATTTTAACAGCTCCAATTAATCCCACCTTCTGCTGCGGTCAGCCTGGGAACGTTTGTGTTCTAACCTTCACGAAGTGGCTTGCTGGGCCTGACACTCGATTGAAAGTGCAGGAACTTGTAATGTGCTCGTGATGCCAGCAAAATCTTGACGACTCTTCGCAAAAAACACCGTGAGAATCGGTCATGTCCGTCAACTATTGCCAGCAGATGGGATGCCCTGTTTAACTTCAATCCAAGGCACACACACATGGATGAATCGTTCGGTACGTGGAACACCAAGTTTGACAGTTTATAGCTGAGTTGAGATTCGAACCAAGATGAGACAGCTCAAGGGTGTGTGCATGCACATACCTCTGCCCAGCCCAGAAGTACCATTTATGTCATACATGATATTATTTAACAAAATTGATGTATTCATTTTATCCTTTGCGAGAGTGAGATGTGGCAATTGCCTCATTGAAGCAATTGCATTTTATGTGATTCTGAAATGTCTCAGTCCATTGATTCATAAAATTAATCACTGCAAACAAGTTCCTCGTGTTTCATTTAATAGGCACCAAATTTGGGATAAACTCTGTGGTTGTCATATGTTTGCTTCATAAAAAAACCATGTTACCTGCACCCTTGATCCTCTTCAGCGCCCTCCAGCAGAGGTAAATCGGAACACCGACCAGTCTCTGAGGCCCATGTTATTCCAGCCTCGCAGCACCCTTCCACCTTGTCCTCAGTTGAAGCTATTAAGGAACCAGGAGATAAAATACGAGATGAATTTAACCAAGCATGTTTCTTAAGTTTCTCATTATGAGTAATTTTGACCACCCAAACATTGTTTTTAAAGGCTGTTTAGAAATCAAAGAGTCTAGTTTGCAGTGAATTACTGCATTCTTTACATTTTCACTCTTGTGCTCATAATCACATAAAAAATGCCTAAACTGTAATAGCATTTTGATCATTATACTAACACAACATGAGTGCAGCAACATAAATAATTAATTAAACTTTTTGAGGTTACAAATGCACCTAAATTAATCAAATAATAAAGAGGATAATAATAATTTTAGCCAATATGTAATGAGGCTTATGGTGTTGTTCTGATTTGACCAAATTAACCCATAATATTAACCCCCCCCCCCAAGGACAGCAATTGCATCAGCAGGTCAGTATCAAGCACTGAATAATAACCTTTGGTGAATCCTCTGCCAAAAATTGATATCTGATTTCATCGTGCTCCTTCTTGAGACTTTCTTTATAATCACTCATCCTTTTCGTAATTACGTGCAGAACATGTTCAACAATGATTACATCGATTGAAAGTCTTAATTTATTTGTCCAGTATTCCATTCCATTATTCAGGGTACAATTGTGTTTCCTGACAAAGCAACAACAATTATTGTTGTGGCTCATCTGCATCGACATTAGTGAGTAATGCTGAGAACACGAGGACTCTTCTAGAAAACAGGGAAGGGAAAGTTCAGAGATACAGTGACATGCAAACGAAGGATTGCCAGATTTATACATCTGAATGCAATTTAAGGATCGTAGTGGCTAAATAGGATTGCTAAATGGTGGCTGAATTCAAATTAAGGATGACCAAGTAGTGGTTAAATCCAAACTCAGAATTGGTTCAGTTGCAGCGAAATGCAATAACTTATTGGTCTAACTGAAGTTTTGCCTTTGAGATAAAGATGGGCCACAACCTGTCCTTGTTGGCTTGGTTTTCAGCTGAAAATACAGCCTCTTAAATCTTTTAATACCTGGCTAAGTCCACACGGTCGAAGAAGCACATCAAAAACAAAATCAGGATACTCTGCTGCAAGTACTAAATATATTGCTGCTTTCAAATAAATTATGACATCTGAGCAATGCATCCTGCCAGCAGAATGAAATCACAATAGAAAAGGAGAAACAAAGAAAAGGAACAAAACGATGATTATGAAAGACGGTCGAAGGCTGTGGACTTATCAAACAAAGTAACAAACAAATTAATATAAACAATCCAAATAAGGTGTGTGTGCTTGCTTCGAAAATATCTCGAAAGTATAATTAAATAAACAATATTACAAAGGTGTACAACTTATTCACGTTGCTTGTAAGTTGAGCATTATTCACAAAAACTGAACAAAGTTGTAATTACAGTGATAGATTATGTTTAACTGAGACAATGAAACTGATTTAATTTCTGCAACTTTACTTGCACACACATGAAAAGTGAAGGATTACCTGGAAAGTTAACGAAGCTCAAAAGGATGACGCACACGAGCCTTAAGTCATCCCTATGACCCATTATGCTCAATCGGTACTTCAAGAACCAGGGAAGTGAAAGAGACTACACTCTGAAGAATTGGGAACAAGCCAGTTAGCTGAGTTAGGAGTGAACTAGCGCAGGCATGAGGAGAAGGGAAGATTGGGGGATGGGAGGTGGTCGGTTGAGAACTCACTTTGTGGAGGGTACTATGTTCCCCAACCCTTGAATTACCATCCACCAGCCAATGGCTGGCAGTGTTCGGCCGCACGCGTTGCCTCTCTTTGATAGGGGGGGGGAGGGAGAGGTTGGGGTCTGGAGAGGTAGTGTTGCTCACGAACTGCTGCCCCTCACAGCTGCACAAACCTTTAACCGTTTTAAACCCAGAGGGATGGCATATCCACTGACATTATGCTTGTTTTACATCCACAGGACAGAGAGAAACGAGTTAAATAATAAGTCTCCAGAGAGAGAGGGCTGAAATGGTCCATCACGGTTTGACCTTTGAAAGTTGATATCTTTCCTGACATCTGCCTTTGGTGCCTTTGTCATCTCCCCTCACCCCATTGGTCAAGCATAGGAACAAGTGGTGCTCAAAGCCTAGCTCCATTAACAGAGAGTGAAAACAAAACAACACTGTCGGGGCAATGTGTCAATATCTAAAATCAATAAAAATAATATTCTAACACCTTTCTCGAATTTTGACCAAATAGGAAACAATTATGCTCATAAAACATTGTACATGATTGGCAACTGGAGATCTTTTCAGTTTGTATGACATTATGTCCCTGTGTGGCATTATATCTGGTTGCAATGAATAATTTGGGTAAAAAAAAAACACTTTTTTATTTTGAAAGAAATAAGACTTTGATGGCAGACATGGCCCAAATGTCACAGGAAGGTCCCAAATGCAACACAGATGTGAACTCCAAGCAGGCAAGGCTCCAGGTTAAAACTTGGCAGCAGATATTCAGGAAGACTGTCATCGTCAACATTATCCGAAGCAGCACCGACTACAAATTTGAAGTACTTATTTCATATCCTTATGTATCTTTCCCCCCAATGGTCTATTGCTGATGTACACATATGATTTTCCCATTATTCAATCCCTTTTGTAATGGCAGGATCGCCACATCAGGAAGCGTTAGCTTTTTTCTGTGTTGTTTCACATGACAAAATATTTGCATTGGAATGTGTTTGGCTAACAGACAAGGAGACCTTTGTCATAATGTGCTGGGCACTCTAAAAATTGACAATTGTGAACCTTGAGGGAATGAAAGGAAGGTTATGGGAGGAGTGGGGTAGAGGAGGTGAACTTGAGAGGGATTGAAGCAGAGATAGGAGGATGTAATCGGTGAAATGCATGAAAAAATATAATAGGTTAAAATTGATGCTGAAGAATGTTAAAATTTGCTCCTCAACAGTGTCTAAAACTCGTGGAGAAACTTATCCGTATGTGACAAGAAGGATTAGAATATCGAAGACACAATCGATTATGTGATGTCATGCATTCAAACTACAGTGGTCTCTGTATCACTACAGGTGAGCATTCATACAGCTACAACTGGAACAGCACTCGGTAGAGCGCATACCTCGACCAGGCTGAACAATTTACGTTTTGTATTCCAATGATGGGCCGGATTTGAATCCGGATCTTAACCAAAATCTAATCGGCTTGTTTTTGTCATCCAACAAGTCATCCACCAAGTTCTTGTAATCCACCAATCGGCAACTCATCCACCAAGTTTTGTCATAATCCGTTCACAACATTTTGAGATATCGTGCTATACATATTGTTCTTGGCTCCAAATCTCAATGTTGAAGCATCCACTTAAAATTCAACTCTGGATCCAGATCTTCACCAAAATCGAATCGATTTGTCCTTGTTACACATGCAACCTGTCCAACAAATTCCGTCCAAATCAGTCGATAACTTTTTGAGATATCCTGCTCACAAACAGACAGACAGACGAAGGGTGAAAACATAACCTCTGTCCACCTTCTGTAGCGGAGGTAATAACTGGGACAATAAGGGCCAAATTTATGAAAATTGCTTAGTGAGCATCTTGTTAACACACACGAAACCCTTAAATCATGACAAGACCATCGTTGTACGCACGCATCTAATTGCACGTCTAAATAGCAATTTATGAAGGGAGATAACAGCCGATTAGTTACGTTGCTTGCCGAAGATATGATTCAATGCTAACTAACCAATGGCAATGCTAACCAATTCACCTAAATGACTCCGCATTGGCCTCGCATAAGTCAATTTTTGGTTTGTCTGTTCCAACGATGACACATTTGTCGGGGGAAAAAAACACAAAGAGGGGACAATTTTTAATTTGAGCAACTAATGGGGTTAATCGAAGTAATCAAGGTTCACCAAGGAACAATCCAAGACAGGAGAAGTGACACAGACACATATAAGAAAAAACAGCTCGCATGGGAAGATATTTCAAAAAAGATGGTGGGCCATTTCCCAGAGTGCCCAAAATCCTCTGCCAGGGACCTCCGAGAACTCGGGAGGAAGATGAAGGCAAAGGCACAGAAATTTGATGTTGTCATACTTCTTCAGAGGATTGCATCTATCATCGAAGATTCTCAATGCACGTCAGCAAACTACCCTATTTCTCTCCTCTTGAGCTAATTCAAGCACTCGACACACATCCATATTCAGTGTCCCATGTAAACTACCAATTATAAGCCATGCATGCAATGCTTCCATAAATGCACTCTTAAGCATGCCCTTGCCAACATGTAGAAGTTTATTTGTCATTTAAACGCTTGTGATTAGGTTTTGATCACATATTAGATCATCACTCTTTGGCGATTGGCGATTAACTTTGAACGAGTGATCATTGCACGATTAGCGATTCTACAAGGGTGTAACTCTTCGACACCTTTCGTAAATTCGGCCCTTAATCTTTAGCTCAGGCTTCACAGGGAGTTATTTTGAGAGACTGATATCCATCAGAAAAAATAATCATAAAAGTATCGGATGATAAATGGGAAATATACACTTTTTAGATTGACCATCCTTCACGAGTCCAGTTAAAGTTATGGCAGCCATAGAGGAAGGATTCCACATGAGTGCACTTGCAACTACTAAACTAGTTTACACGATGAAGATCCATCAGGACCAATCGATGAACGATTTGCAATTTTTATGGAACATGGATCAGCAGGTGTTGCTAGCCCCAATAATTTAATTCTAAGAAAGATAACCTTTTGCCTGAATAATTATGGTTGGCATGATTTTTATTAGTTCCTTACCGGTTTCACCGGAGGGGACTATAGGTTTGCTCTCCGTCTGTCCATCCATCCCTCCGTCCCACCTGTGGTTTTTCAGACTTCTTTTCCCATACCCTTTAACATATTCAACTGAAACTTGGTACATGGCTTTATTGTGATAAGTTACAGAACAAGTTCGAGTTTCAGGGCGTTTCGTCAATTTTCCACAGAGTTATACCCTTTTTGGACTCAGAAAATATCACACCGGTAGGGGACGTGTATTGCAAAGCAATTCTCGCTCTTGTTTTTTTTATCGGTAAATGCTGATAAACGTCAATTTCAGATCAAACTCAGAGACAGACAAAAAAAATTCCATCGTTAATAGCTGAAATTTTTAGAAAGGGAACATAAAACAAAATGATGGTTAAAATTTTAGAATCACATTAATGTGTAAAAAAAAAAAAAATGCAATGAGTGAAGCAGGTATTGACATCTGCGAAATTGGACGCACCAAAATTGGACGCATCTGAAATTGGCAGAGCATTCAGCGTGCAGCGCGTGCACGGGGTTAAAGGTGAGAAGAGCATATTGTATGGGCACGCACCAGCAACAATAAGCTTAATTTACTCATTGTTACTCAAAAAATAGCCTTGAGGATTTGTACCTTCTCTCATCCTCGGGACAACACTGCACACCTCTTTTCGCTAGCCTCAACAGTCTTAATGATTAAAACAAATTGCGCACACAGGGATATTCAAGTACGGCATAAGTATGTCCATAATCATTTTCCCTCCACTTTTTCTTCTTACTCACATGATACACACACTTATCATACCAGATCCTGCAACAATTTGTTCTTACCCTACACTCTCACATAATTCTCCATGAATACAATGAGATTTTATGGTCCTAATGTTTGGAACACTATTGACGGAGCAGTGAAAGCCCAGCCATCAGTGAACAATTTTAAATCGTCCTACAAGAACTTTCTCATCCCAAAATGTCACATGTACGTATATAGCATAAAATATTCCCCTGATGATGTTTAAACAATTCCTGTCTTTCAGTATTTTGTCCATTCTTGTATTTGGCTTTGCTCATAGTCATTTTCTCATCGTTCTTGTCTGGTAGTTGATAGTTTATTGTTGAAGGCATTCCACCACAAGCTTCAGATTTTTGGAAATACCCATATACTCTGTGTCACACATATGTGAATTGTTATTTCCTTCTACTTACCCTTGTACAGAGCGTTGGGGGAAAAAAATAAACTTAACATTGATTCATCATAGGTCGTTACATGCTTCGCAGGAGGTTAAACAGTGAAAACTGTATTCATCTGCAGCCAGCAGTGCTGGCTCTAGTAAATAAATACACCACACTACCTGCAAGAAAAGACCCAAGATTTATTTTTCACTTTTCTAAAATGTTTTTGTTGTTGTTCTTCTATTTTAGCCACTGCCAAATGAACAGAATGATTTAAAACCAAAGGTTATGTGATTTCAGGATATTTAGTTAAAACATATCATTTGACATGTGATGTCGAGAGTTTGTATTTAACTGTTATTTTTAATGTTTACATTTTGAAACTAGAACGGCACTCGGTAGAGCGCATACCTCCGCCAAGTTGAACTGTTTACGTTTTGTATCCCACCAATCGGCTGTATCTGGAACCAGACCTTAACCAAAATCGAATCAGCTTGTTCTTGTCACCTAATCAACTCATCCACCAAGTTTTGTCATAACTAGTCCACAACTCTATGAAATATCATGCTATATATGTCGTTTTTGGCACCATCACTCACAATGGTGAAGAATCGTTTTTTAAATTTCAAAATTCACGCATCCGGATTCGAATCTTCACCAAAATGGAATCGATTCCTCCTTGATGCAATCCCAACCTGTCCACCACGTTTCATCTGAATCCGTCTGTATCTTTTAGAGAAATCGTTCTTAAACATGTTTCGTTTTGAGCCCAATCTCACTCAGTGGTGAGGAATTACTTAAACAATTCTCGGAATCGGATTCGGATTCTGATCATTTCTAAAATCGAATCATTTCGTCTTGCCACACAACCAACCTGTCAACCAAGTTTCGTCCGAATCTGTCCGCAACTTTTTGAGATATCCTGCTCATAGACAGACGAACAGACAGACAAACGAGGGGGGGGGGGGGGGGACATAACCTCCGTCCACCTTCGGTGGTGCAGGTAAAAATCGCATTCTGCCAAGCTTGTGAATAATGTATCTGGCTTAAGAATCATGTCAGTTACTTAGTCTTCCCACGTATTTTTGTAAGGCATCAGGGTGCTTCAACGTCAATCAAAAAGTATTTCAACTGAGAATGTCAAGCAAAAGGTCACGAGTGTTTCTTACTTGAGAATCGACACTCGACAGGTCACTATTATATTGCAAGGTTCTGCCAAAGAATCCCTCAAATATGGCAGAAATGTAAACTGTGAACAGTATACCGGCATGCAATGACCTCACATTTTCGAAAGGCACTCTGGGGTTTTCAACACCCACAAGCAACTCTGAGCAGATAGTGCTGCCAGCTTAACTTCCCCTCTGAAAGTTAGGCGTTCTGTATGATGCAAACAATGCCCTACTGCGAAGATGAAGAACATGGGTAGAAAACATAAAACTACATTTGGCTTTTGTCGAGCTAGAATTCAAGAGAGCCATCAATTTATCATTCTCTCACTTAGGATAACGGGAGAGAATGAAAGCTCGGTGGATGTAAACTCGCTAACTGGGCCCATACGATTGTGGAGCATTCGCAACTCTTGGAGGCAACAGGCCCACAGCCAACAATTGTTTGGAGATACCATCACTGGCAGCTTGCCTCAAAATAATTAATGCATTGTGCAGTTATCAATCGTATTTCATGAACAAAAGCAAACACCCATTGGGAACAGGTTGGGTTGGTGAGAAGGGAAACGTTGGTTGTCAGTGTGGAAATTATGTTTTGGCATATTCGGTCCCCGCTCCTTTATGAGTGGCTTTTGATGGCAACACTCGAAGCATTATTACATACATGGGTATGATAAAAAAATAAAATGTCTATCAATCGAAATTGTGTGGATTTCCCAGAAGACCTTTACACGCATACTTGACGTGGTGTGAAAAGGCCTCACCCTGCCAATGAAGTACCGAGCCAGAAGTGGTGGAATTTTGGAACAAGCTTGATGCAGCCTTTGGGAAAATCTCTCCGGCACAATTTCATGTGTGCAAAGGAAGATTTGACAGCAAACCCAGAGTCTGACTATACCAAAGCACTGGCATAATGGCTGAAATTAAAATATTAAACAAACCTTTTGTGGTAAAACATTTGATGGTTTTTGATGGAAAGCGCCGGCACCATGTCCCATGCAGCCTTTGCTGTATGATATGATATATATATATATATATATATATATATATATATATATATATATATGTGTAAGACTATGTCCGATGGAAATACACGAGAGTTCGGGAGCGATATGCATGCCCAATCGTCTGTGTGGCAGATGAACAGTTGTTCTTTGCGGATTATGTAGTGTTACCGTGTGAGACATAATCTGTGGCGATGCTCACCATAACAGTCAAAAGGTGTGTCTGATGTTTAAACGACGAATGTTGTCATCGTTGGTCAGATGTTTTTCGGTATGCTGTACTGATGAGGGCAAATAACCCTAAAATTCAGATAGGCAGCTCCGTTTGATGTTTAACTGATGTTGACCATGTAATATTTGTCTGTTTGACAGAGTTTCCGGGCAAAGGCCTCTGGGTTGGAGGTGACGCTTTGGTGTAGGACTATGTCCAATGGAGATTGGTGGAGTACTCATCACACTCCGTATGTTTTGATATATTTATCCATACATTTACACCACCATCATTACAGGTCTTGGAAATATAAGAATTGTACTTTTACATAAAATTATATGGAGTAGATGTTGGACAAATCAACACTATGTTGGCGTTGAACCTTAGGTTCCACACTTGTATACATCTTGAGCTACGAGGAGCATTCCAGAAGATCTCCAAGAAATGCCAATGTTTATTTTCCACTAAATAAGTATATATGATTAGGAATCAAGAGATGGAGATGGGCCAGGCATCTTCCGAGGGGATGGCCAGACGGAGGCCCCTGGTGTACTGGCGGAAAGTAAATGTAGCGACGTGCTGCTCCGGCGTACGCTCCCATACCTGACCTGACCTGATTTGGAAAAAAAGATATTCCCTTACTAATCATATATACTCATGTATTGAAAAATAAGTTTGGCATTACTTAGACTATTCTTAACCTCCCAATCGGTAGACTTATGGAATGCAGACTCGTGCTCAGATGGGTAATTAAAACAGGCCAACTCCACTGTGGATATCCAAAAAGATTATTTATCATTTTCATTACAACTCCACTCCAGATCATTACACTTTGGGTTGCTTGCTTGGCGTTCTCATATGATCACTTTTCTCTTCACACTGGGACCCCGTATTCAAATCCCCAAAACTGTGTTTAATGACAACAGTTTACTAATGACATTCGTGTATGCGGAATATTCACGAGGTCTCGCATGATCATGTCAAGCAATCAAGTTACACATTTTCTTCCACCATCAAAAAGACCACAGATTGCAAAGTTATTAATCTCAGCATTTTTTCCCCATTTCTCTTTTTCTTAACAGAAGTCAAAAGTTTGTGGAATGCATCTTTTTCCATTGACTAAGGCTAATGGAGAAACCTACAAGGATTACATATAGGACAATGGTGCGTAAACACATTTTCAACAACCTGTCAAAAGCAATGTTTTTGTTTAAAGTTTTGAGAAGCTTTATACATGAAGAAATATAAGGATATACTGTACTGTGTAAATGCAAGGAAAAGCAATTCCTGCTGCCTAGCCTGCACTACATCCCACCATAACACAAACGTATAACACAAGCATTCATGTAATAATGACACAGAACCACTTATGAAAGAAAGAGGCAACAGCTTATAATGCATAAAAGGATATGTGTAAAACTGATGAACTTGTTTTTTTGGGATTAGAGAAGGGAGGTGCAGATTATAAATGCATGTTGTTTTAGGTCAGGAGGAATGATAGGGGAAGGGGAAAATAAGAATACGACATTTGTATCTGTTTAAAATGTTTAAAATACAAAACAACTCAATAAGTGTTTAAATAAAACTTTAGAAAGTTAATTAAATTGTATTGGTGTATCTTTGCCTGTGTAGACAAAGTTTGGGAAGGTGGGACAGAATTCCCACCCCAACCCCCCTTCTCTGTACAACACTCTCTGTCCTGGTTTTATACTAAGATCGATATTCTGAACATCTACATGGGAGAGGGTTCTGTCATAAGGTAGAGACAACAGTATTGAGGAGCTGAATGAGTATCCGGGAGTGTGCGGGTGGGTGGGTGGGGGAGCAGCATCTTGCTCCACCACTCCTGACAAGGGCATTTTGCCTCACCCTACTTTACGTTGGACAAACCACTGTTTGTGGTTTGTTACCATGTTCTGCTCTTGAAAAACTGTTTTCAGTGTGGTGATGTAAATGTGGGCAATTTAGTGGGTGTGGGTTTGAAAAAAAAAAAGAGAGAGCTTTCTCTATTTGGACTCAAAGTGAACAGGGTTCCTATTGAAAGGTTTGAAGGTCTATTTTCCGGTGGATCGTCTACATAACTGGCAGATGTTGAAAGGGTAGGCCTATTTGAATGAGGGAAAAAAAGTTAATTACATCTGTTGCAAATTTTTTTTTTTCCTTTAAAATCAGCAGCCAATTCCAAGCAAAGATTTGAGTACGGATACACCTTATGCCTTTCACACAGCGGTGCTTTGGATGTGTCTCATGTTTGGCTTAGGGAGTCACCTCCATGAATGCTTCTAAAGAGCAGAAAAGGCCATTTCCTCACTCGTGATTCATTCTGTTTAGAAACATTTAAACAAAAACCTTCAGTGCACCATGTTTATGGCTTGTAAAAGCTTAACTCACCAAATGTCTCAACTGTTTGCTTTTTTTCTTCATATTGGCCAACCTCCCCAACCACCAAGACCTGCAGGCACCTCACTAGGACTATGTTTGACATATATTCCTCCTCTTCGTAAAATGGATGAATGACTCACACAGAAAATGGCAAGGTGGAGTGCAAAAACTCCATCTTTGTTTCTAACACTTAGGTTCTCATCCTAAAACACTCAATAACCCCCAAACTACCTGCTTCCTTGTTATATATATGTATGTATGTATACATATATATATATATACACCACAATAATTTCCCATTACCTGAGAATGTAGAGAACTTTCTGACATATTTTCTACACAAGTCTCTAACTGTGTCTGCAAAACGATGACAATACTAATTCATTTAATGGCCCCTTTTACTCCCAGAGAAAAAGTTTCACCCGAGTCTTTCACGAACCTGCTCGCCAGGTCTGGCCTTCAACTAAATGTAGGGGACAGGATTTCGTAATTTCTTCAAGTTACTGGTAAAAACACACACTCTTCATCATAAGCAGGGCCGGATTTAGACATGTGGTGGCCCCTAGGCAGCCTTCAGTGGTGGAGGCCCACCCTACCTTAGAATACTAAAAAGGTGACAAAACATATTTACAGTCATCCATAAAGTATATTATCAAGAACAAAGAATCTGAACTTCTATATAAATAGAGAATGAGATAAGATGAATATCTTGTATCTGTTCCACTAACTACCAACTACCATTCAGGCACTCACAAATACATTTTTCCTTACAATTTTTTTTTCATGAAATATGTGGGGGCCCCCTGGTTGTGGAGGCCCCTGGGCAACTGCCCAGCTTGCCCATGCCTAAATCCGGCCCTGATCATAAGGCAAGGTAACATCTTTAACATCCATGCACTGCCTAATGCCAAACTTAACCAAACTTAACGGATGAACCAAACTTAACGTCTGTCCGACAGATCAGTCGGATCGGGAATCAAATCCAGACGAAACAGCTCAAGAGTACAGGTAAATGTACTACCTCTCTGTACCACCCTATCAGACACAAATGTGATTGCAAAACCTTTTTAATAATTTGGCCCATAATTTTAAATGAGGGAAAGTGGTTCTTTATCCAAGTAATTAAAACTCCTTTGTCACAAATTACTTTTGATTTAACCCTGGTCACTCATTTCTGGACTAGCACTTCTTACGTGACAGTAAACATTGAATCCTCTGAATTCCAAATGAGATCCATCTTGTTGTTGTTAACAATTGTTCTTAACGAGGGGGCAAGTTACCTGGTATAACAGATTTTCATTGCGCCGACGAGACCAACGAGACTGCTGTGTATATACATGTGAGTATGACACAGTACAGGTACTATTTAATAGAAAAATGCTGCTGAGCAGTTGTATTAAGACATTCACGTGCTTTCACTGTGCACTATGACATGAGCCCACATTGAAAAACACAATGTATATCATAACTGTAAGCCTGGTGTTGGCTTCGTGGTTAGGATGGCTGGTTTGGGATTCCATGGTCCTGAGTTTGAGCCCCGTTGGCTGCTGAATTAACACCAG
>CM068964.1:64952631-64966686 GCA_035128595.1 Eptatretus atami
AGAAGTTAAAGAATCTCAAGTAGACGACGAGGGTTTTGTCACCGTTCACTCCCGAAGAAACAAGCGTCCTCACATCAACGGTCATGATGTAACAGTGAGCGTTTCTACAAAGCTTGCGTCATCGAGCAAACTACACGGCCTTCATGTAGACACAGCCAGCTCGCTCGCTGCTTTGGAAATGGAAAACAAATTTGCAGTTCTAGCTCCGGTGGATGTTGACAGTGCTCCTGACCATGTACGGGATGAGCACGAGCATGAGCAAGAAGGCGGTGTTGTGCCCCAAGAAGTAGTTGTGACCACCTCAGTGGTTGCTGATGTCATCGACATTGAAAGTGTGCCTATGTTGGTCCCTCTCTCTACCAAAAGCATAATGGCTCTCTGTCTCTGTCTCTGTCTCTCTCTCTGTCTCTCTGTCTCTCTCTCATGTTGATTCAATAAATAATGTTGAGGGTGGTTTAAACTTGACTTCCTTTTAATTTGGAACGTTAAAAGAAAGTACAGTGCAGGACAATTGATGTGACGTCACCTTTTTCTCTCGATATGATTGCCTTGTTGTACTTCGTACACATTTGTCTCAATGATGTCACAGCGCCTTAATACCATCATTGTAGAAATCTTGGGATGGGCACGCAGCCATTCCAGAACACGTGCTTTGACGTTTTCAACATTTGTAAACTTAATGCCATCAAGATCCTCTTTAAATGCTCCAAAAAGATGACAATCACAAGATGACAAGTATGGCTGTATCGTCCACACAGATCTCTGCTCGAGTAGTAGTGATGACAATTGCCATATGAGGACGAGAATTATTATGTAGTAAAGTCACAATAAGATAGCTTACTTAGCCATCCTCAATGTATTGCTTGTCCCACTTTACAGCACATCAAGTCACTCTTATCCAAATCATTGATGTTCTCCCACTTTCAAGAAATTCCATATGATTTAAACCACGTTAAGGATGCAAACCACTCTTGTTATAAGCTCTCTGGATGATGAATTGACATTGAATCTGATTATTTTTTTTTTCATCGTGACTCGATCCTCCTTTGTACAGTCAGAAAGCCACTCCATCTTGGCTTGCCTCGACTCATGTCAAATGATGGACCCAGGTTTCATCATTTCATAATCTTCTTCAATAAATAATTTCCCTCCCTCTGGTCATGGTCCAGGAGCTCTGTTAGACTAGTAACAGATCTTGTGTGCAAGTGCTTTGAAGTGAAGGAGGAGAACATCTTTGTAAATATCTCACGGCATTTATCTTTGATGGCCTGCAGAAATTGTTGCGTGAGGACGGAATAATGTTCAACTGTGATGTAATTTTACGAGACAGATTATATTAATCATAAGGATTCCCTTGGCATCCCAGAAAACTGAGGATAAACTTTTGCTGGGTGAGGATTGTGTGTGAAATTTCTTGCATGGTGGTGTTCTTTTGGACTTTCATCGCATGGATTCCAATTTGGTTTCAGGATCCTGGAGGTGAAGCCACATTTCGTTATAGGTTACCAGATGAGTGATAAAGTTGGCCAGGTATTTTTCGACCAATTAAAGGAGTTTGTAATATGATACAGATGTTGCTGTCCATCTTGCTGAGGTGATAAGGATTAGGGAACTAGTCTCAATGAGACCTTGGAAAAACCCAAGTGCTCATGCTTGTTGGTGAAATGGTGTATTGAGACATTTCAAGTTATGTGGCTGTTTTGGTGACCTTGAGGCAGTGATCCTCCATGATTAATGCCTTGCCATGAGAAATTGTTTGTGGATCAGAAGCATTTGTGGGTTGTCTTGACCTGTCGTTATCTTCAAGAGACTCACGTCCATGCCTAAAGTCAGCCACCGATCTGGCAACTGTAGAATATGAGTGCACACCTTTGTCATACATGTACACCACTCATTTGCAGATTTTATGTGAGCTGGCACCAACTTTGCAGAAATATTTGATGACAACTCAATTTCAGTAAGATCCATAATTTCAGTGAAGAAAGGGGGAGTGGATGACAAAGTTGGCTTGGGGGAGGAGGCAGAGAAGGAACAGAGTTGCGATTGAGGGTTTGAGGATTTGAAGAAAGGGGAGGGGAGCACAGAGTTTGGTTGTGGTGAGATGGGGGTCAACAAAGACATGGGATGTGTTGTGGGTGTTGGAGGGGGTGGGGTTAGGGACTTGAAGTCACATTTTTGGGTCTTTGGGATCTTTGGGGTGTTTTGGGTCCTGGGGGGGGGCTCTTTTGGTCTTCTGGGTATTTTAGGTTAAGTATTTCAGGTTACAATTGTGGGTGATGTTAAGTCAGGTATCCAACCAATGGGTAAAGAGCAGAATACATACATGCATACATACATACATAATCATATACATTTGTTTCATTATATATAGATTATAAATAGATTTGTGAAATGCCAAAAAAAGCTACAAATGAACAGGATTGTAATAATTAATACGTATATGTGGAGAAATTACGCACCCCGACCGGGGATAGAACAGGCCGTCACTGCTCGTATGGTTGGCAGTGAGTGCCCCAAAAGTGGTGGAGGAAAGAGAGTGGTGTTTCTATGTGTGGGAGAATTGTGTTGCCCAGATAGCTCAGATCACAGTGCTGGTACTAGATCACTACTAGTTCACTAGTTCACTAGAAGCCTGGGTTCAATTTGTTCAATTCCTGGCCTGGGCTTGTAATCTTCCCACACATACTGTTCATAATTAAAATAGGTATATGTTGTTTATGTAGGCCATATAATACTCGTTTACACTTTTTTTATTATGCGTCCGTACCAAGGGCGCCGGAGGCATTATGTTTCCGGGTTGTCCGTCCGTCCGGATTTTCGTTTACGCGATAACTCAAGAAGCAAATTGTATAATTTCATCAAACTTGGTAAAAAGGTATAGTAAGACAGGGCAATTAAGTGATTAGATTTTGGGCCAGATGTGATAAAGGTCAAGGTCAAACTCTGAAATTTTACTGTTTACGCCCTAACTCAAGAAATGTTGGACAGAATTTCATCAAACTTGGTACAAAGGTAAAGTTAGACAGGACAATTAACTGATTAGATTTTGGGCCAGATATGATAAAGGTCAAGGGTCAAATATGTCGATACTCAAGTGTTTCTGCGGGAGAGCGGAGGCATACCCGTCGACTGCGCGCAGTCGAATTACTCGTTTTATTTGAAATAATGCTTTTAGATGTGTAAGCCTGTTGTTGGCTTAACGGTAAAAGTGGCTGGCTTAACATGTTAGGGTCTTGAGTTTGAGCCCCTGCCATGCCATTGAAATAACACCAGGTGGGTTGACTCAGCCTGTCATCCTTTTGAGGTCGACAAAATGAGTACCAGCTTAATGGGGGTAATAAGCCATTTGAGTATCCTGTGTCAGAGTGGTGACCCGTCCAGGATTGTACTCCTTAGCCAAATGAAACTGCCTCAGCAGCCTTATGTGCCTCATGGAATGAAAGGAATGGTTATTTTAAATATGTGAGAGCTGTAAAGGCATGGTTATTAGGGTGCAGTGCAAAAATTGAAGAGAAATTCCACATTGAAAGAAATTGCACCAGTGGGATCGTTAAAAATATATACTTCAACTGTGTCTGAAAAGACTCTTTATCTTAATAACTCCAGGTCGACAACATTTCTTGTTTGTCTACCATCTGGTATCAGGGCTTTAACTCCTGCTCCCTCTCTCGAAGACATTGCACATGATAACGCAACATAAAGTTGGCCATGACTAAAATCGTGCTGTGGGAGATACAACCCAAGGATTGACCTCGGTCATTGTTGATCAAACAATAGGCAAGCCTTACTGGAAATTTCATCCTTTTGAGAGTGAATGGAAAGCTCGAGCAGATGTTACCGACACAAGTCTTGGTATTATTGCAATTGTTCCTCCGAGTTGGCTTGAAAGGATCTCCGCTTTCAGGAGATGGGGCAGAAGTTTTCAAAACATGAGTCTCATGCTACAGCATCTAGTCGTTTCTTTGAATTCAATATATCTTGGTGGGTCTTTCTTTCTTTCCTTCCTGTCACTGTTTTTCTTATATGTTTTGGCATATTTCACATATGAGAAAAAAAAAGCCTTAAATGTCAAGTTAACGAGCAGCCTTGCAGGGCAAGTGGCTGAGATGGCAGAAAAATAGGTAGAGTGAAGGTGTATTGACATCGCTTGCCAGGAGCCAATTACAGTGCATCGAGCCTTACACAGTCAATCAGCAGCATCTCGCGACACTTGTCGTCAAGCCATGTAAACTGCTTTGTCCAGGTAGTTATCCATGTGAATAATGAAAATGTTTTTGTCCAAATCAATTATACTTGATGACCCTGCATTGCAAGGGTATGCCTGGTGTTTGCATAATTGTTACGGTGGTGGGCTTGGGATCCTGGGGTCCTGAGTTCAAATCTCACTTTTTCTGTTGAATTAACACCAGGTGGGGTTGACTCAGCCTGTTATCCTTTTGAGGCTGGCAAAATAAGTATCAGCATAAAATGAGTGTCTGCTTGCTGGGATGATTGAGCCATTTGAGTATCCTGCATTGAAGTGGTGACCTGCCCAGGGTTATGCCCAATAACCCAGGAGACTGCTTTGGCAGCACTGATGCTCTGTGCATTGTATGGTCCCAATGGATATTTTTTTGGATTGCCGGGGTCCTTGTTGATTAATACAATACCATTTTCATCTTTGTGCGACCACTCAATGTTGTTACATAAATATCGTAAGACAGAAGAAGTTAATCCTGATGTTCAAGTTACCTCATATAAAGCTCTATGTTCGTCTTTCGGCTCTCCCTTAGGGGTCGCCACAGCGATCATCCTGTATGATCCGCATACTGATTTGGCACAGGTTTTACGCCGGATGCCTTCCTGACGCAACCCTGGTCGCCTCTTACGACACAGGGATAAGGATTGGGTTTCGCCATGATTCGGCTGCCCTACACCCTCTCATAGCGCGGCCCAGCGCAGAGCTCCCGTCCTCAAGCGATTCTCCAACCCAAGCCTCCGAGTAGCCGGATTACAGGCGCATGCCATACGCCCTGTCATATAAAGCTCTATATGACTTTCAAAACATATTACCTTCAAATGTTATATTTTAATATAACATGGAGTCCTTGAAATGAGAGAATATTATCTTTCCCCTCCTGGGGCTTATGAAGCATATACACTGCAACAGAGTATACTTCCTCTTCTATCCATTGCAGATGACCAAGGATCTAAATTTCATCTTGCAAGTCATCCGTGTGATTATCAGATTCTTTGTCACCCAAATAGCATTGAACAGGACTTGCATAATGATAATAATAAAACCGGTGCAAGTTGCCACACTTGTTCCGCACATCTTGCATTTCGTATGCATCCTTGTTCGACATTTGTGCCCTTTAATCTGTTCATTTCTTCAGTCGTCATACTTTTATACCTCACAAAAGTGATTCTAAAAGGAACCCCACCCCTATAAAAAATAAGATCAATTGTCATAAGATTACAGATATTCCCATGAGTCAATGTGTCGGACTGCAGATACTGATATTCAGGAAACCGATTGCTCCCAATTACTGGTTACACACAAGGTAAAAAGATAGACTTCCAATTTGCTACGCAATAACAATCAAGACGTAGTTCCCAAATATTCATTGTGACTTGCTCAATCTTTGGTATGATTGGATACATAGTTTGAAGCACTGCTCCGTTATTTTAATTATCTGAAGGTCTTACATTCCAGTAATAACAAGCAATCTCTGGAGCAGTTTGTTATGTACAGGTATGTGTGTGTATGTGGTTGGGGGGGCAGGGAATATCACTAACATTGTGATATCAATGCCCCTTAAGAAAAGTAATTTCTCATTTTTCCTTGTTACTATGTTTAAAAATTATCATGAATCAAGGCTTTAAGTTTCATGAACATGAATTAAATTTTATAAACTGACCTTCACTGGTGAATCCTGTGGAAATAGCTGGCCCACCTGAAGACTCTTCATGCTCTGATGTCCGTGAAAGGTGAACCACATCATGTTCTTTAGCTACAGCACCCTGCTGGACATGTTCAATATCTCTTCCTTCTTCCAGTGTATGTGTCTCTTCTAATTCATTTCTTGAATCATGTACCGATTCTTCAAACTCCTCTTCTGTAGGCATATTTGAGACTACACTTTCCCAGTGATCTTTAATCCCATATGAGGTTCCATCCTTGATGTGCTCGGTTTTTTCCTCTCCAGTTTTGGTGCTTACAGCATGATGATCCTCTCCTCCATGGTGCTCTTCTGCATACTCGAGATGTCCCTCGGGTGTCACTTGGTGCTCTGGGGATACATGATAATACGGTTCGATGTGGTCACCCCTCTGAGGTTGCTCTGGTGATACATGATAATACGGTTCGATGTGGTCACCCCTCTGAGGTTGCTCTGGTGATGCTGCACCTTCTTGTGCAAGCTGCTGTTCTGCTGTGACGTGGTAATCATTCTGGGTACGATCCGAAGGAATCAGAAAATCTGATTCCCTGTGACTTTCCACTTTTGTTTCTCCATGCGATTCCTTGTAGGCATCTGTTCTCGGCTCTAAAGTGGGACCATATTGTGGTGTGATTCCAGATGTTTTCTTTTCTTTAACATCTGTTGTCATGTGATCTTCTTGGAGGAAGTAATCATTGTCTGTTGTAGCCGAGTAATCTAGTGGAATTTCCTCTTGTGAAATCATTACACCATCATGAACATTTTGGCCTCTTAAAGCAGTAATGTCTGGAGTCTCATCTTCCAGTCCTTTGACAACATCTTGGCTCAACTCATGGTCTGTCACAACCTGTTCATCTGATACAATCTCATCAGCAAATCCACCATCATCCTCTGGTGCAAACGGTCTATCTTCTGGTGAAATATGACCATGCAATAATTGATCATCAGGCTCAGCATGTGAAGTAACATATTCATCTGGTGAAGTGACCTGATGATCTTCGATTCTTATACCTGGTTTAGTTTCATCATAATGCATATCGTAACCCGATTCCATTTTATTATGTGCTATGTCTTTATGTGAGGAAGTGTAATCATCTGTTGTGGCGTAATCATCAGTAGTGATATCCTTTTGTGATGCAATCTCATGCAATACCTCGGAGGCATGCGTCGGTGCAGTCTGATCGGTTGTGATACCATGGTTTGATTCTGTTTTCGTAGAAAGTTTTCCTTCTTCATCCGATAAGGCATCCTCTGGTGAAATGTGATCATTAACCACGGTATCTTCAGTCGGTGCTGCAACATAATCTATCTCAGTCTGATACTCAGGTTCATAATAGTCTGAGGTGAGTGTGTATTCTGATTCTGGAACATCTTTTGTGATTTTAACATCTGATGTGAGATGCTTATCTGTCGTCATGGCATGATCTTCTTGCACAAGATCTTCTGCTATGGTGTGATCGGAAAAGGTGTCATGCTCCGATTCTGCTTCAGCCAGTGGTGGGGCATCATAAGTTGGTCTATCTGGAGATGTTGATGGAGTCATGTTTGATTCAACCCGATCTTGTACATATTGATCTGAATGGCCATCAGTAGGTGATGCAACATAATCGACAGCAGCAATGTCATAATCTGTTGTCATTTCTTTGTCTGCTGTGATCTGCTGACCTGCATTCACTCCATACTCAGATTCTATTGGCTCAGCAGTGGTGTAATGGTCTTCTGCATTGGGCTCCTGATCTAATGTGGACTCAATACGTGGTATTGCATAACCATCTGTTTCAACTTGTTCATCAATTGTAACTTCTCTATAAGGTACAACCTGTCGAGCCGATTCCATCCATTCAACCATATCTCGGTGAGCTGTGGCACTTGTTGCTTTGGTTTCTACTCCTAATGGCGTGTAATCTTCTGAACCCATTGAATGGTGTGCTGGAGCTTGCTCTTCAGAAGGATCATCAAACTCTCCAGATGGATGCTGATCAGTGGTGGTAGGACTATCATAAGTCCTTGGTTCTTCTGGTGTCGTCTGGTAGTGGGGGGTAGCATACTCATCTGAGGTTGATAGTTCAACTTGATGTGCATGCGATTGCTCATCAATGGTTGTTGTGACGGGATCTGATATTGAGTGTTTATCTGGAACAGAAAGATACGATGATGTCCTTGGATCTTCTGTTATGGCTAAAGCATCAGAAGCCTGCTCAAAGTAAGCAGAATTATAATGATCACGTGGTGTCATATAACCTTCCCTTCTGTCATGCTCTGATTCTCGTTGGTTCTGTGATGCCTGTTGGACATCAGACTCACTACCATAATCTGAAGGTCCACCATGAGATGTGAAGTAATTTTCAGGGGTAGTCTGAGAAAGTGCCTCTGCATGGCCATCTGATGTGATGTGATTGTCTGAAAAAACATAATAGTCTGATGAGACTCTTTCATGAAATCTGATGTCATCATCTGGTTGTGCTTGATAAATTAGTGTATCCGTTGCTTCTGGAATGAATTCAGACTGGGTGTCCAAGTGGCCATACGATACATTATCATCCAAATTAAAGTGGTGATCTGGGGGAGTATATTCTGAACGAGCTCTGTATTGTTCAGATGGAATGATGCCTGGCACTTGGGCTTCGGTATGTGATGTTGTATAATCTTGAGATACGGTGTAATATTCAGGTGGAATGTGCCCATCAGGCATAGTTTGAACCTCTGATGGTATCTCGGCATGGAAGATTGGTTGTTCGTCATCTGTATTTGTCCAAGAGTCCACTTGAGGTTGCTGATTCCAGTAAGAGGTTTCAAGTTCATTTTGTGTGTAGGCATCTACGGAACCATCTGATCTGGTTTCAAGCGCACCGTCATCTTGTTCAACTCTGTCCTCTGTTGAACTTGTCAAGTAGTTAGCAATGTGCTGCGACTGCCTCCTTGGTGGTGAAGTTGCACTTTCGTGTACAATAACTGGGGGTGGTGGACTTAGAGGTGAATGTAGATAAGAGACTTCATCACCCCGGACCAGGTTTTGCTCGGTTTCACTGTTCCATCCGACTGCATGCATCCTTTCTGAACTGGGTGGGTGTTCTAAAGAACAAAAACAATTATGAGCATGATAAATTTATGTTTTGAAGCTTTCCTTTCATGCAAAAATGTGAATGCAGTAAAACAGACCTCCAAGGCTTACCAGATTCATTGACACCTTCATAATAACTGTATGCTTCACTGCTGTCTGAGCTACCTCCATGAGGACCATAGGAGGCCTCCTGACTTTCAAAAGTTTCATAATTTGTGCTGGGATCACAGCCAGGCATTGGATAACACAACAGCTGATGGCCATTCACGGGACAGTGGCATACCTGAAAAAAAAAGTATATATCAGTTGGCACAATAGAAAGCATTGGACAATATACAACCAGGAATTATGAAGGATTTCAAGGTTCACTATACTGTATAATCAATTACAGTGCATGCTTAGTAAAGCCAATGATATAATAGGCAGTATTAATGGCGAACGTAGTGAGCTTCATACTTAACGCATGCACATGAGAGAATAGGAAACAACAACAACAACACAATACCCTGGCAATTTGGAATCCGTGTCGTCGGCTATGACCCTTTTGCTTAGGTTTTTGTCATGGGGAATGATGCGTCCCGGGAGATAAAGCATCGTCGGAGACATGAAAGACCCAAATATCAGACATGGTGTATAATTTCCTCACTGATTTTAATAAAGATATCTCCCGCATCATCAAAAAATAATTTTTAATCGTGATTTACATTATTTGATCGCTGATCCCCAATCCAGGCCGAAGTAACCGGAAATTGCGTATACAGTTGTGAACAAGTTATAGGTAAAGTCAGAAGTGAATGTAAGAAGAATCTTACGTTCGCTTCTAGTATTATTTTTTTAGATGAGATCCTGTTCTCGGCGGTGTAGTTGTTGTTGTGATGTAATGTTGAGGTAATATTAATTTTTTTAGATGAGATGCTGTTCGAGGCGGTGTAGTGTGAAGGTAATTTGAGGCAATATTAATTTTTTTAGATGAGATCCTGTTCTCGGCGGTGTAGTTGTTGTTGTGATGGTAATGTTGAGGTAATATTAATTTTTTTTAGATGAGATGCTGTTCGAGGCGGTGTAGTTGTGAAGGTAATGTTGAGGTAATATTAATTTTTTTAGATGAGATCCTGTTCTAGGTGGTGTAGTTGTTTGTTGTTGTTGAGGTAAATATTATTTTTTTAGATGAGATCCTGTTCTAGGCGGTGTAGTTGTTGTTGTGATGTAATGTTGAGGTAATATTAATTTTTTTAGATGAGTCCTGTTCTAGGTGGTGTAGTGTTGTTGTGAAGGTAATGTTGAGGTAATATTAATTTTTTTAGATGAGATCCTGTTCTTGGCGGTGTAGTTGTTGTTGTGAAGGTAATGTTGAGGTAATATTAATTTTTTTAGATGAGATCCTGTCCGGCGGTGTAGTTGTCGTTGTGAAGGTAATGTTGAGGTATATTAATTTTTTTAGATGAGATCCTGTTCTAGGCGGTGTAGTTGTTGTGAAGGTAATGTTGAGGTAATATTAATTTTTTTAGATGAGATCCTGTTCTAGCGGTGTAGTTGTGTTGTGAAGGTAATGTTGAGGTAATATTAATTTTTTAGATGAGATCCTGTTCTACGGTGTAGTTGTGTTGTGAAGGTAATGTTGAGGTAATATTAATTTTTTAGATGAGATCCTGTTCTAGGCGTGTAGTTGTTGTTGTGAAGGTAATGTTGAGGTAATATTAATTTTTTAGATGAGATCCTGTTCTAGGCGGTGTAGTTGTTGAAGGAATTGTGAGGTAATATTAATTTTTTACATGAGATCTGTTCTCGGCGGCGTAGTTGTTGTGAAGGTAATGTTGAGGTAATATTAATTTTTTTACATGAGATCCTGTTCTAGGCGGTGTTGTTGTTGTGAAGGTAATGTTGTTGAGGTAATATTAATTTTTTTAGATGAGATCCTGTTCTAAGAGGTGTAGTTGTAGTTGTGAAGGTAATGTTGAGGAATTTTTTTTTTTTCAAATGAGATCCTGTTCTTGGCGGTGTAGTTGTTGTTGTGAAGGTAATGTTGAGGTAATATGCAGTAGTGTTATCACGGTTATAGAAATGCACAAATAATTAATTTGATCTATAGTATGCCCAATCACACCTTTATGACTAAAAAATTAACAACAAGACTGGAGAGTAAATACTCTAGTTGCTTTAAGTCTACCTAATTTTATAATAAAGATATCTCCCGCATCATCAAAAAATAATTTTTAATCGTTGATTTACATTATTTGATCGCTGATCCCGAATCCAGGCCGAAGTAACCGGAAATTGCAGCATCGAATGTAAGAAGAATTCTACGTTCGCTTCTGCTTTGCCTATTCCATATTAGAAGTATACATTGTACACATTGATTTAGAAATGGCAACATGCAGCACCACAAAATGGAAACTCGACAATGAACGAAGGTAAAGAAACAAAGCAATACCTTGTTTCTTTACCTTCGTTCATTGTCGAGTTTTCATTTTGTGGTGCGCATGTTACCATTTCTAAAAAAAAAAATTTGAGGCGGGAGGGGGTTCCGGTATGGGTTTGGAGTGACAGTTGGTTCTTTCCGGGGGTCTCTGCCGACTTTCTTAAAGATAAGTTTCCGGTCGTTGTTTGTCGCGTTTTGACTTTTATTTTCTTACCTCCATGTTTTCTGTGTGTTTCTAGTTCGGTTTTGTTTCAAAAATTATGCTAATTTGGTGAGTATTTGTCAGTTTATCATATCGGGTTTCTGTGAGGCCCACCCATCTTTCCTTCGATGTGCACGATCGTGTTATTTGTATTCTCTCCTTATTACCTTCAGTTTTTATTTTCTCCACTTTTCCCTCCACCCTCCTCCTATCCATCCTAACTATACCCTCTGTTTCATGTCTTAAAATATAAAAAATACAAAAACAACAAAAAAAAACCTTTTCCCTCCTCACCTTATACCCCACGTAACCACGTGACTTCCTGCACCGACTCTTCTTCCTTCTTCTTCTGCTGATCTACCATCTTCTTTCGACTTTTGCTGACCCACATTCACCATGCACCTTCACAATTTTTTTCTTCAACCTTTCCTTTACCGAGTCGAACCTAATTTTTGAAATATATACAGTATATATATAATTTATTATTTTGACTTCTTACCTCACAGCACCCGTACCCACCTGATTTCTCTTACCCCCTCTTCCTCTTCCTGTAACTTTCACCGACCGACCATCTTCCTCATACTTTATCCGATCCACATTCACCAGACACCTTCATGGTTTTTTTCTTCAACCTTTCCTTTACCTGTCTTACCTAATCTTGATCAAAAAAAGTCTCTTCAAATGTTTCAACTTCCTCTTTGGGTCTCTGTGTTGTATCATAATTTACTTCTCTTTTCCTCTTCGTCTTCGTCTTCTTCAAAAGACTGTTTTCAATTCGACCTTTCCTTCATCCCGTGTCTAAAACATCCCACTGTTAAAACGTTTCTTTTCTCTTATTCTCTCAATTCTCCTTTATTGCATCCCTCAAGTAATGTCTTTAATCGCATCCCTAACTTAAAAAAATTTTTTTATTCCAGTTTGCAATGCATGTTCATGTTCCATCAATCATCCATTTTTTTCCAACTTTGTGCCAATTCACCCCCCACCTCCTTAAATCTAGCTCCTCCTAACCCCTCACCTGTTATCCACTTTCTTTACCCCTCCCATCTTGCCCCTCATCCGACCTCCACTCTTGGCACCTCTTCACTGTCTTCTACTTTAGTATCAGCTCCTCCTCTGATGTCCCAAACTCTGTGGTGTTCTAACATCTGTGGACTCCATTCTAACCAAACACATATCTCACTCTCTCAATCAGTACACTCCACATCACCACAAACATGCCCCTTCTTTCCTCTCGCACCTCCTCCTCTTCTCAACCTCTTAAATATTGTACCTCCTCCTGCCTGTTCTCTTATTCACCATACAACTACCAAGTCTCATCCTTCCCCTCTCCCTACTTCTCCCATCACCCTCCTGCCCCTTGACATGCTTGCTCTCATTCTCCCTTCCCCTCCAAGCTTCCCTCTCACCTTTCTCAAAACCCCCCCCTCAAACTTCTCCCTCAACTCCCCCCTCTCACACGTCTCCCTCCAATCTCCCCCTCAGCACCCCTTCTCAAAGTTACCCCCCCCCTCACATCCACAAAGCTGCCTCCTTCCCCTGCCCTCTCTCTCTCTTCCATCTCATCCCTCCACCTCCTCCAATTTTCAACTTCCCTCTGCCCCCTCTCTATTACTCCCAATTACCTTCATTCCCATCACCACCGAGCCTTTTATCCTCCTCATCTGGCCCTCTCCCCTAGCTCTTCTGCAATAACCGACATTCTTTCAACAACTCTCCCTACCTCCCACCGTCCTTCCCCCTCCTTCCTCGTCCTATCCTCCCTCTCTCCTCCCCTGCACCCAAAGCCTCCTCCCCTCCCTCTTCCTTAACAGTGTGGACCTCAAACATCTGCGGCCTTCGCTAAAACCTGACAGATTTTTCCATACAGGTTGCTACTGATAAACCAAACATAATCTGCTCAACATAAACTTTAATCCTTCAAGACGACTCTGACTCCCTAGCATCTCTCCCTGGTTACTCCCTCCTCCGGTATGACAGACCTGAGCCTCATCCTGGTTTTCGATCCTCAGCCTCATCCTCATCCTGAGCTTTCGATATGGTCTGGCACCCCACCCTGCTCACGAAACTCTCTTCTTATGGTATCGAAGGCAATCTCCACGCATGGCTCACAGACTTCTTCTCCTGTCGCAGTCAACATGTGACCTTGACTGGAGTTCTCTCATCCCCTCTTCCTATCCAGGCTGGAGTTCCTCAAAGCAGTGTTCTGAGCCCTGTTCTTTTTCTGGTTTTCGTCAACGATCTCTCCGACTCTCTGGAAAATCCTCTTTATCTCTTTGCTGATGACTCCACCCTCTTCCGTCTAATCTGTCATCCCTCAGATCAGCAAGCAGCAGCCTTTTCACTCACTGCAAATCTGGATAAAATTGCAAGCTGGTCCAATACGTGGAACATGGCTTTCAAAACTCACAAATCTCATACTCTCACTATGTCTCTCCGAAAGGACTATCTG
>CM068964.1:64985202-64996601 GCA_035128595.1 Eptatretus atami
GTTTTCTACGTATATAAAAAAATGGCGCTACATGACGACAGTAGGAATAAAATAAATAAAAATTCAACAGAACGTCAGATTTATCGGACTACTCTAGACAATTGTGTCGCAAGGTGTGTTCTGCACACAAGTTTTCATCGTATCCGGACAGCGAGGTTGCTTCGTTTTATGCACGGAGAGATACGGCCGATGACATGCGCTGGCCTTGTTTGTGATTAATTCGCCGCGGAAAACATGTCTGCTGCGCTGTGCTGTTCACGTCACCTCACTAAAATATTTCTTGATATCGAGCAGTATGCAAGTCGAATTTACATTATTGAATTACGAATAGGATTTTGTCTAACCGTTGTTATTGCCAAGTCTTCCTTCGATGTCCTCCCGATCATCATGAACGCCAGGAATTTCATCGCCTTTTCCTCTGCTTGTCCTGCTTCGGGCTCGAACTGGTAAGGCCGTATTTCATTTCCAGCTGCCTGAACTTCACCTCCCGCGACTATGTTATCCGACAATTTTCCATGTGATTCAGACCAAAATCCTTCATTTCTCTCACACTCACTGTCGCTACCAGACAAATCAAAGTCCATGTCATCCATTATTCAAAACCAAATGTTTGATTTTTTTTAAAGCAGAAATGAACGAAGCGATTGAGTCGACCAATCAAATGTGGAAACACACAGCAAGCCAATAGAATCACGTAGACCACCCACCCAAGTAATTTACGTGCAGCCTTTGTCAAACTGCAGTTGACGTCATGTGGGTACGCCCCTTTCAGTAGAATTTTTAGGGGTGTTCCCGAAGAGGTTTGTTTTTTTAATTTTACATTTTACAGAATGAGTATTGTGAAAAAACATTGTCAGATCTGAAATCACGATGAAAACTCCTATAGGACATATATATATATATGAAATTTCAGTACTTTTGGGTGTCATGGGACCTTTAACACCTGGCTTTCTGAGTTCTTGCATTCATGCAGTCTACATGTTGCTCTCAATGGAACCCTCTGCTCTCCTCTCCCAGTGGATGCTGGAGTGCCCCATGGCAGTCTCTTTGGCCAGTCTTGTTCCGCCATTTACACGCTAACAGTGGTGAGAACAAGTATTTGCATACACTGCCGATTTTGCAGTTTTCCACTTACAAAAGCACGTAGAGGTCTGTAATTTTTATCGTAGGTAACACTTCAACTGTGTGAAAGCGGAATCTAAAACAATCCTGAAAATCACATGTATCTGATTATTAAAAAATAATTAATTTGCATTTTATTGCATGAAATAAGTATTTGATAACTATCAGAAAAAAGAGAAAATTAATAAGTTTGGTTACAGAAACCTTTTTGCAATCACAAGAATTCAGACGTTTCTGTAGTTCTTAACCAGGTGTGCAACAGACTGCAGCGGGATTTTGGCCCACTCCCTCATACAGATCTTCTCCCAGATCCTTCAGCGTTCGGGGCTGTCGCTGCGGCAACACAGATCTTTCAGCTCCCTCAAAGATTTTCCTATTGGTTCAGATCTGGAGACTGCTAGGCCACTCCAGGACCCTTGAGATGCTTCTTACGGAGCCACTCTGTAGTTGGCCCTGCGTGTGTGTTTCGGGTCAATTGTCAATGCTGGAACGACCCAGCCACACCCCATCTTCAATGCCTCTTGTTGAGGGAAGGAGGTTGTTGGCAGATCTCACGATACATGGCCCCATCCATCCTCCCCTCAATACGGTGCATCCGTCCTGTCCCCTTGCCAGAAAAGCATCCCCAAATAATGATGTTTTCCACCTCCATGCTTCATGGTTGGGATGGTGTTCTCTTGGCGGTTGCACTCTCCTTCTTCTTCCTCCAACACGGCGAAGTGGAGTTTAAACCAAAGCCTCTATTTTGGTCTCATCAGACCAACATGACCTTCCCCATTCCTCTCTCTGGATCATCCAGATGGTCATTGGCATAACTTCAGACAGGCCTGGAATTGCACTGGCTTGAGCAGAGGGACCTTGCGGCCGCGTGGACAGATTTTATCCATGAATGGCGTAGTGTGTTACTTTTATGGTTTTCTTATTTTGATACTGGTGGTCGCAGCTCTCTTCAGGTCATTGACTCAGGTCCTGCCGCTGTAGTTTGGCGCTGCATTCCCTCACCTTCTCATGATCATTGAGGCTCCACGAGGTGAGATTTGCATGGAGCCCCAGACCGAGCCGGAGAATCTGACTGTTATCTTGAACTTCTTCCATTTTCTAATATATTGCGCCAACAAGTTGTGTGCCTCTCACCAAAGCTGCTTGCCTATTGGTCCTGTAGCCCATCCCAGCCTTGTGCAAGTCTACAAATTTTGTCCTGATGTCCTTAGCACAGCTCTCTGGTCTTGCCCATTGTGGAGAGGTTGGGCAGTCTGATCGATTGAGTGTGGACAGCTGCTCTTTTATGCAGATAACGAAGTTCAAACAGTGTGCGGTTAATACAGGTAATGAGTGGACGAATGGGAGGGCTTTCTTAAGACAAAACTAACAGTCTCTGAGAGCCGGAATTCTTCCTGGTTGGTAGGTGATCAACGATACTTATTTCAATGCCAATAAAATGCAAATTAAATTATTTAAAAATCATTACATGTGATTTAGGATTTTTGTTTTAGATTCGCTAATTCACAGTTGAAGTGTACTATGATAAAAATTACAGACCTCTACGTGCTTGTAGTGGGAAAAACCTGCAGAAATCGGCCAGCTGTATCAAATACTTGTTTCCCCACTGTACATAAATGAACTCTCTGATGCTCTGGAAACCCTCTCTTTTTCTTGATCACTCCACATTATTCTTACAGTACCCCAATCCCACTGATAAGGCAGATAGCAGCTGCATCGCTCTGATTATTTTGAATTTATTAGATGTGTGGGGATTATATGTATTTTGATCTTGGAAAATCCTGGAGTCTCACCCTGTCACTCCAGAAAGATTGTCAAAATGAACCCACCGAAACTATTGTCATCTCAGAAACGGGAGAGAGGTTCAACATGTTGAACTTCTCAACTTCATCAGCCATTACCTCTCATGACTTTGAAGCCACCTCACAAGCTGGTCTCCAAAACGAGCCACAGACTGAGCATCCTCAGTCATTCTTTTTAAAATCACAAATTATTGACAGCTTCCAAGGCCTTTGTCCATATCTTAATGGAGTACTACCTTACCCATATGGTTTGACACCCCAGCATCATATCTGTCTTTCATGAATCTGTGGAATCGAAGGCTCTCAACATTATGCCATCTGCTGCAATGATGATGAGATACAGGGCCTGTTTGTCACATCACAAAAAGATTATTTGCTTTTGAAGAATCCATCATATCAAAAGATACTCACCAAAAACAATGCAGCCAAAGTGTATATTGCCCCCAAATAAATGTTTACTCGTCTTGTCAAAAAGAGGGACTATCCAAAATATAATGTTTACCCGTTTAGCCAAAATGGACATTAGCCCAGACACAATGTTTGCTTGTGTAGCCAAAAATCGAATACAAGGCCCAAATAAAAATACCGACCAGCATCACCCAATTATTTATTCGTGGAGCCAATATGTTTGCTCGCTCTGCCATTCAATGCTCATTTAAAACTTGTTTCTCTGTTGTATTGTGTGCTCCATAAAGCTGACATTTGATGCAAGAAAAAATTTAAATACTGTATTAATTTTTAAATACCAAAGCGTGGGTGAAGGTTATCTTAATGAAGAAAAGAGAATAATAAAAGAAAGCTACAGCACGTCGGATTTATCGGACTAGTCGGACGGACGACGGATTTATCGGCCTAGTCGGACGGATTTATCGGACTAGTCTAGACTCTAGAGATCTCGAGTCAATCCACTCTGTGCGAGTTTCTGCATGTGACGTCAACGCTGCGGTTTGCTGAAGTCAACTTTTTTAAGGGGCGGGGCATAGCAAGTTGTGAAAAGCACCAGAAATGATCGAAATATTGGTCTAATTATCCCATTTTTGATGAAAAAAAAAACATGGGTGATTTCTTCACTAGGAAGGTCAAGTTAATATATAAATAACCAGAAAGTTTTGGGTGTCATGGGACCTTTAAGGTGGCCTATTATGCCACAGGTAATGATATGGGTATACAGAGCAGGATGCCAGATAATGAACCAATGCCCAATATATATTCAGGGACATAGTCATGATCTCTTGTTTGATATTTAAGACCTCTAGCCATTGCTGAGAGAGTAGCAGAAGCAGCATGTCCAAAGTTGAGTCGCAACACTGAAATGCAAAATGATGTTCACAGAACAGGCTGTTTGAACAGAGGAAAGACAACAACAGCAACAATGATGGATTCCTTAATTTTGAATAAAATTAGAAGTAAGCATACGTTTCATATCATTGAAATGATCTGTTTGTGTACCCTTCTTGTGGATGGTAGTGATGTTTGCTGGCTTCCAGGCAGATAGGAGGTAGCCAAAGAAGAAGGAAGAGCAGTAGAGCAGGATTTGAGAACATGGGCACTGATGCCTCTGGTTCCGTCACCAAAGCAGGGTTGAGACTAGACAGAACTCTCTCCACCTTTTTGATAAGAAGGAAACAAGGTGCAGTCGAGAGTGGGTACAAGTGGGTAAGATGGGTGCAGTGCAGAATGGGTTGGGAACTCAATATTTGGAGGCAAACACCAAGTTGAGATATTCTGCCTTAGCTCAAGCAGAGTCTGTGGTGATAACATTTGAGGTCTTACGTGAGAGACGGACTCGACGAAGTGCCACATCAACTTCGATGAAGGAGAATGGTTAAAGAGTTGAGCATTGAGATTTGCAAGATTATGTTTTCTGGCTTGCCTAATGATGTACACCCACTTGCCATGAGCCTTGCACAGTGATCCAAAGTTTCCCTCAGTCGGGTTAGCCTTACATGATGAGAAAGCAATCTGTTTGACTCCAACAGCCTGTCCACATAATTCAGTGTACCATCTGAGAGGATGCGTAAGGTATCCGCAGATAGGATGTGATAAACCTGTGCATCAGAGTGAGAGTAGGCTTTTGTGAAAGTATTCCCAGGCAGAATAAATATCACATGCTGTGGAGATGGCAGCCCAATTATTTTGATGATTGAGCAGATTGCAGTCCCTGCCAGTTGGCCTGTGCGATCAGCCCAGATCGGTGGTGACGAGGTTGCTCTCTCACAAAAGCCAAAGATGTATTAGTTTTGACAAGAACATGGTCAGAGGAGGCGAGAAAGACAGAGGAGGAAAATTTCTTGTTTTCCTAAATATGAGGAACTCAGTGGAAATGACAGCTGATCAAAACAGCATGATATAAACCAGACCACCTTGAACAGTGAGGATTTGCATCCTTACAGTATGCCTGAAACATATGTTTAAATATGTTCATTTAGGGCTGGCCGATGTCTCAGTCCTGCATTTTATGGGCTTTGGGATTGTTGTCAAGGTTTTAGTCAACATGGGAGATGCTTCTATGTACCTCAAGCTCTAGCAATATAATATCGGGTCTTTCTAAAAAGACACTTCACTTTTGTTTGGTTCCAACCTTTGAACCGTGTGATTTAGAGCAGAAGAGACTACAACACTGTGAACATCAGAGTTGGGAGTTTATGGCATGTTGCTTGCGTTCTCCTACCCCTTCAGTTACAGTCATGGCGTCATGCAGTGTAGACTGCAGAACAACGTGTGTTTATCGCCAAGCGTTATTATACGACCGAAAGTGTTGTTCAAACACAGCGATATTTTTTGTGAACAATTCAACTGCTTATGTACACCATAAAGGTCTACGATCATGAGCTCGATCAAGAAATTTGAAAGTACAGGTGACGTGAAGGATGATGTAAAAGGAGTTGTTCGCAGAAAGAAATCGGTTCGCACGGAATAAAATGCCGCTTGTGGTCAGGAAGAGTCTACTCGCAGCCCTCAAAAATCCATCAAACGTTTATCGCAGACTCTATCTTTGTCTGCATCATCAACATACCGAATTGTATGACAAGACGTTAAACTTTTCACGATTCAAATGCAACAAAAATTAGGCGACGATGATGATGATGATGATGATCACTGACTTGATTTTTATGGTCAGTTGTTACACTTTCTGGACGGTGATCGGACGATATTGTAGCAGATTTGGTTCACAGATGAAGCACATTTCTATCTGAACAGTTTCGTTAATAACCAAAATATGCAAGTGTGGGCTGCTGAAAATCCTTACAAGACGAAAGAAACACCTCTATGTCCTTTACGCTGCACCGTGTGGTGTACACTCTCGTCTCTGGGTATTGTCTGTCGACCGCGTTTTTCTCAATTGGACAGTTACCTCAAACTCTTACCTTGAACTTCTACCAGATATGTTTATGCCTCATCTGGAGAACTCTGGAGTGGACCTGCAGACATGTATCCAGCACAACGGGGATAGGTCGCACACACTGCTAATCGGGCCATTTTGAATCGGTATCCCGGTTGTTTTAGATATGGGTGGAAATGGGCTCCCGACTCACTCAATCTCAACCAATGCGATCCTTTCTATGGGAATATTTGAAAGATTGATTCAATGGAAACAACCCCCACACTACTGATGAACTGAAAAATGTAACTCCTGATGCTGTGCAGAGCATAACTGTCGAAACATTGTTGCAGGTTGCACGGAATTTTGCAGTTCGTCTTCAGATAGTCATACAAGAGGAAGGTGCACATATTGAAAAGGTGTTTACATGAGAGAAAACTCCTGACTTTGGATTGTATCAAAGGAGGCGCAAAGCGTGCCTCCCTTTATATGGGATGGTTTCTCTGTATGCAACTTTAATATGGGGACTGAAAATTCATTTCTCGGCTTCTACTGGATGAAATTGGCTGCAAATTTCAGAAGTAAATCATTTGTACATCGAGGTGATATGTTCCAAATTTCAGCAACATCCGTTTCCGCATTCTTGAGTTTTCCTTGAAAAGCCTCGAAATTCACGTTGGTGTCTGTCAGTCTGTCCGTCCGTCCGTCCGTCCGTCATGTGTTGGCGCTCGTATCTCAAAGGCTATTCACTGAAACTAGCTTAAATTTGGAATATACATCGGACAATACGTCTAGTTAATGGCTTTCAAATCAAATTCCACCTAAGTGCCATAGTTTTTGCTTTTTTGATAGTTTTTTTGCTCATTAGCTATTAGCTTCAGTTCTGTTCTTGTGCAGTACAAGTATACCATGGTGGTGGTGTTAGAAGAAAAGTCTCCTGCAGCAAACAGGGGAAGCACGGAGTGCTCCTCCCTTTATATGGAATGGTTTCTCTGTTTGCAACGTTAACACAGGGACTGGAAATTCCTACCGGGGGGGAACGGCTTGACCACAACCTTCATCACACATGATATTTGATATTCTTGAGGAAAATGCCAGGGGCATAGAAAAGGCCCCTTTATATGGTATGTGCCATGTGGCAAACAATAGAAATGAAGGGGCATTCCATGGCTTGTGGGAAATGCCAGACGATATAAAAGAAGGCACATTATTCAAAAAATCTCGTGTGCATGATGTACTCCCCTTGTGTTCTTAGGAGGAACCAAGTGATGCTCTAGAAGAGTTCATATAAAGGGGCGCCCCACATGTAGGTTAAAACCGGTCAGTACTTAAAGTTATTTGTTCCTTGAAAACGAAAACACATAAGATAATGTGCATGTGTGTGATTAATTTATTTTTAAAATTGGTACCCCTTCATATGAACTTTTCTAGAGCATTACTTGGTTCCTCCTAAGAACACAACGGTCGTCCAGCATGCACACGAGATTTTTTGAATAATGTGCCTTCTTTGATATCGTTTGCCACATGGCACATCTATCTGTCTATATATTACTAAGATTCTCATCTTGTATGTATGTGTGTACGTACGCACGTATGTATGTTCCCGAAATACAGCCAAGACGGTACACGATAGCGCAAAAGTTTTCAGGCCACCTTACTCACCATTCTCCTGCGGTGTGCAGTATCAAGTTTCGTTCAAATCGGGCGACGAAAAAAAATATTCAAAAATCAATTCCCGATTCAGTAAAGTACTCTTCGGGAGAATTTGATCAATGGAAACAACCTCAGCAGTATAGTTCACCGGAGCTATGTTTTTGTTTGGTTTTTTTCTTGAAATGATTTTTTTTTATCAACCGCTGTCACAACGGGAACCCAATCGGTTCACGGGTCATCTAGTACCATATAAAGGGGCCTTTTATATGCCCTGTAATTTTTCTCAAGAATTCTAATCTACTTTTCAACAATGTCAGTGCAATTTCTCAGAATTTTTTTTAAAATCTCATCCTTTTTGAAAGACCCTCTATCAAGTTGTGGGGACAAAGTTCCAAAGTATAATCTGTACGAGGGGGGGGGGGGAGGAGGAAGTGGGATGGGGGAGTGGAGTTCAGACCAATTCATATGATAATGGTGCATACAGGATGCTTGGGAAGGGGGGAGGTCAAAAGTTCTTCCATGTTTGCTTACGTAATAGATGGATGCCCCTTACTGGTTTTCTAACTTCTTCTTTGTAATACCTATCTTACCTATCTATTATAATAATATAATATTACCTATCTTAATTTTTACACTTCCTTCTTGCCATCTCTGCCAATATTGGGTTTTCTCTTGTCTCTTTCACAAACCTTACATTCTGACATAGCTTTCAACACTACCCTCACCTCCTTCCTTTACGTTTCCCAAATTATTTTCTCAAATTACCATGAATCTCACCCCTTGCACTAATAATATTGAGATGGCTGTTTAAAAATGTACGAATCCAACCTATTATGCACATGTTAATGTGTTAATGTACATCTCCTTCTTTAACGGCCACAATTAATCCCACGTTCCTATGGGGTTTGCTGGGGAAGTTTGGTGCAAGTCTTTCACAAACCGGCTGGCCAAGCCTGACGTTCGACTAAGGTTAGGGCAATAATTTGTAATTTGTTAAAGGTGACAGCGATAGCTCGCCGACTCTTCACGAAGGACACCGTGGGAACTTCAACATCCACCAACTAATGACAGTAAACAAATGGGACACCCAGTTTAGTGTCCATCCAAGGGACGACACATACGATGATGAATCACCCCGCATGTGAAACACCGGGATGACAGTTTATAGCTGAGTTAACATTCGAACCCAGGCAAGACAGGTGAATATGCATACCTCTCGGCCATCCTGTGAGCTCCTTTTATGTGTTAACGCATGCAAGGGGTAATCATGATGTCGATAGCCAGCTGGCGTGAAAATGGCCAGTTAGAAAAAAGAAAAATGAAAAGTTTTTTTCCAGAGTTAAAAAAAAGTTTTTCTCCAGAGCATGAAGCAAACTTCATGGTCAGGAGAAAAACTTTGAAAACCTGAAAGTTTGTCCCTTCCTTTATAGTGTCCAAAACCAGTGTCAACCATTCCTTCCATCCCTCCATAATATTAACCTTTGACGAAAATAACTTGTGCCGAAAGCAAATAAATTATTCACATGAGAACTTATACACAGGCCTGAGATGGACAATTGCACATTGTGATTTGTGTAGCTACAAAACCCACAGTAAAAGCGCGTGGGAGGAGAGGAGGAGAACCCATCTGCCCTATAATCCTTCAAGGCTTGCTTAGTAAAAGTGTTTGATCGGAAAAAAAACACCAAAACAAATTCACCAATTGCAGGCGAACTGCCTTGGCATCGATCCACAGACCCTGTTGAACTCTGTAAGTGGCGTCTTCATCAGTTCAGTCTGTTCCAGACTGCTCGGTGAAAATCCAGGATGTGATTATAGAGCCGAACGTTCTGGGCCAAAGCCAACGGGGAATGAGCTCGCTAAATGTGTGGGTTATGGGAGGCTATTCCGAGAGCTTGCAATCATCAGGGAGCTTTCTGCGCTAGTTCTTCCTAATCTTCGTTCACCCGTGAACCTTTAGGAAGACAAATGGAGAATTAAGAAGGAAGCATATTGAGTTCGTCATTGGATCTACATTTCCTTCGTTGTGCTCATCTGGACCAACTGCTTAGCCAATCAGATCCACTGGAAGTATTATTGGGAGTTTTTAAGGCAAATAAAAACCATCGCTTCGTACTGGAGATGTTTGATCATGAGTTATCCCCTGAAAGCCTTTAAAAGGGCTTTGAAAATGAAGGACATCATTTAACTTTGGCAAGACAAATGTGGGGGTAAAGAGGTGATGAATCCAAAGAGAACGAGAACGGCACTCGGTAGAGGGCATACCTCCGCCAGACTGAACAGTTTATGTTTTGGATCCCACTCTCTCTCTCTATCGAGTGCAGCCTGTGGCTGCTGGTTGCATCATTGGTTGGGACACGGCTATGCCGCTGATGCAGTGTCCCCCTTACCAGTACACTGGTACTCATTTTGCTGACCTCAGAAGGATGACAGGCTGAGTCAACCTCCTGGTGTATTTTAATTCAGCGGCCAACGGGGCTTGAACTCAGGACCCTGGGATCCAAAGCCGTCACCCTAACCACTAAGCCAACACCAGACTTTTGGATCCCACTGATAGGCCGGATCTGGATTCGGACCTGAACCAAAATCGAATCGGCTTGTTCTTGTCACCGAACCAACTCCTCCACCAAGTTTTGTCAAAACTCCTCCACAACTTTTTGAAATATCTTTCTACAAATTGTTTTTGGCCCTGTCTCTCAATGGTGAAGAATCACTTGAAAAACTCAATGGTATTTACACAATGTTTACCCCACGCAGTCTTGAGAAGGACTTGGTGCGTCGTGTAAGCCAACTCTTCTGACGACAAATTTGTCATTGCATCCATCTACACTTCTGAGATAAATGTGTACAAATAATACTTTGAAAAGTTTTGATGTACACTCAATATGCGCTATATCGAATGGTCATGTAACATGGGGGAAAGTTTCAATTTCCTCCGGTGAACGGTTTTTTATGTACGCTCTTAAAATGCCGACACGTGCGTAAATACATACGTCGGCTACGTACGCGACCAATTGCTTAACCCTGCTTTCGCTTCATACGTGGGCTCGTTAAAAGATTCAAGTATCCGGATTCAGATATCCATATCATCACCAACATCGACTCAATTCGTCATTGTCACACTTCCAACCTTGCTACCAAGTTTCGTCTGAATTCGTCCACAACTTTTTTGAGATATCCTGTTCACAGACAAACAGAGAACCTGTCATGCATAACCTCTGTCCACCTTTGGTGGTGGAGGTATTAAATTTAACATGAAAGAAATCCAGAAAAGTTCACAAGAAGTGGTGGAGGAAAAGACTATGGATTCTAAGAATGCGTTTTCTTTGTTCCAAAGACAAATCAAGATGTACATATAAATCGAAGGCATTATTGGCACGTGGGGTGAAAAACCTGAAGGAATTGTTTTGTATGGCTTACACAGAAGCAGGATTAATCACTTCTCATTCTTCTTTCTTTAAAGGCCACAATTATTCCCACGTTCTTGGGGGTTGGCCGGG
>CM068964.1:64996615-65012618 GCA_035128595.1 Eptatretus atami
TTTTTTTGCCACAAGTCTTTCACGAACCGGCTCGAAAGACCTGACATTCGACGAAGTAGTTGGGGCAGGAATTTGGAATTTGTTCAGAGTGCCTGCGATAGCTCGCCGCCTCTTTGCAAAACACACTGTGGGATCTTTTGGGTCCACCAACTAATACCGGCAGATGTGACGCCAAGTTTTACGTCCATCCGAGGGACAGGCACACACATTGATGAATCACCATGCATGTGAAAGACCGGGAAGACAGTTGATAGCTGGGCCAAGATTGGACAGCTTTCGAGGCGATATAACCACTAATTAATGAAATATTAATTTTGAGATTTCAATTTCCGTTGATGAGAAAAAAACAACTGTGCCATGTCCGATTCACTGTTCCTTTTCCAAGAATCCCCAATGCGCTTCTCACAGTTGTGTATGGTAGGCTACATTCCACCTTGCACTCATGCCTGAGCCGAGGCAGCTTCACCACTCATGAAACCACATGCTGGGTACACAAGAGAATTATTACAAATGGTTCCTGAGCAATCTACTTGATCGCCCTGTCTAAATACATACCTGCAAGAGAATAATTGCAGAAAACTGCACCTTTAGTGCAGTTCTCAATTTAATATCCATTCTGTACCTCTTAACACAGGAGGAGTCATTAATGGAGGGGAAAAAAAATGGAATATTATTTCTTACGAGCAGGGGCTACCCTGGGGGTGGGGGATACGTGACACTGCCCTGCGGTTTTGGCACGTGTTGGACATTTAAAGGATGTTCAGTTATTGGCCTCATGGTAGTTGGTTACCTTTTGCCTGGGAGCCGGTGGCATCACTGCCTGACCCCACATCCCAGCACACACTTTATAGCGGCCTTAGGTAGCCTCAAAATAATAGCCTTATACGTCAAAATAGGTAGCCTTAGGTAGCCTTAGGTAGCCTTTATAGCAGCCTTAGGTGACTCAAAATAAGCCTGGTGTTGGCATCGTGGTTAGGGTAGCGGCTTGGGATCCAAAAGGTCCTGAGTTCAAGCCCGTGGCCGCTTGAATTAATACACACCAGGAGGTTGACTCAGCCTGTCATCCTTCCGGGGTCGGCGAAGTGAGTACCAGTGTACTGGGCCCGGTGTATGCCCGGTTAGAATAGGTGTACATATCCCTGTGTCGTAAGAGGCGACCAGGGTTGCGTCAGGAAGGGCATCCAGCGTAAAACCTGTGGCAAATCATTATGTGGATCATAACGGATGATCCGCTGTGGCGACCCCTAACGGGAGCTGCCGAAAGAAGAAGAAGAAAGTAGCCTCAAAATGGGCATCAAGGCCACCATGTGGTGGCTTAAAGCCTTGCCCAAATGCTGAAGTACCTACACCCAAAATTTGGGGTCTCTAGGTGCTACGGTTTGTCCGTGAGAGAATAACGTACAAACACACATACAAACACACAAACACTTGGAAAATATGAATATAGATTGATGGATAAAAATAGGTAGAAAAAAATCGCTGATAGTCATTTCAAAAGTGAAAACTGTACCGACACGGAGTAAACAAGATGGACACTACAGGGACTTTCAGGAAGGAAAGCAGGGAATATGAAGGAGGGATCTTTGGGGTCGATTAATGGGGGTAGAAAATATCATGGTTTTGGATGGGGGAAGATAAGAGATGGTGGTGAACAGCTATTTTGAAAGAGGGACGAGTGAGAGCGAAGAGAGTGTGGGAGTTTGTTCCAAAGGTGGGAAAAAAGAGGAATGAAAGAATGAAGATGAGCAGTGATTCTTGGTTTTGGTAGTTTCACCAGAAGGGGGGTTGCTGGTGGATCTTGAGTGCCCTGCGGAACTATGGGCAGGCCAGATAGAAGACAGACAGGGGGGGGGAGGCCGAAGAGGAGACTGTGGAAGACAGAAAGACCACCGACCTGCCTGCGGTGAGAGAGTGAGAAACCCAAAGACTCAGCCTCATCGTGAGAGATACCAATGATCCGCAATGCCTTGGTTTCCACAGCGTGAAGCCGAGAAAGGTGAGAGACGGGAGCACCAGCCCAAAGGGGAGAGCAATACTCCATCAGCTGCGGACGAAAGCTTTGTACGTGGTCAGGAGCTCAGGTGGGCCGAGTAGTCTAAGCAATGAACGATATAGGTTGGACAAAAATGTTATCAAAACTTTCTCACCTGAAATGACTTCATTGGCGATATGTCTCATCAGAAAAAAAAACCCCACCCGAATCCTCCATGGGAAACCTCGTTTTGACCTCAAATCCAAGATGGCCGACATTGTACAGGTGCAAAACTTAAAATGGACCTAATTTGGAAAGAAACAACAAAGAAACACTTTTAAGGTGTCATGTTTAACTAATTTGAGGACCCCCATTCGTTTAGTGATACTTATAAGATCGTTAGATATCAAGGTCATATGTCAAGGTCAACGTTAAACTTGACCGAAGCAACGTTAAATTTGACCAAAATTGTATCAAGAGTTATGCCAAAATGATAGTTATTGATAAAATATATTGGTTGTTATTGCCACATATACCATTAAGATGCTCATTCATTTAGTAATAGTTTTGAGGTGATTGGATATCTAGATCATGTGATAAATTCAAGGTCAAGGTCAAATTTGATCCTAATTTGACCCTGAATTTGATCAAAATGATGCAAATCGACTCAAAATAAAGTACATTGGATGTATCATTTTCAATGGACTCTTTCAAGATGTCCATTCACTTATTTATGAGATTGGCATCGAGATCATAATCATAGCCAAATTTAACCAAATAAGTAAGAATCCAAACAGATTTTGTGACCTTGCAGTGACATTATTTTGAAACCCGTGTTAAGGTGTCTAATAACAAAGTTTACTATGCCTGATCACTTAAATGATATTGTACGAGTGATAATTTTTTTAAGTCAAATTGCAATGTCAATCCATTGTATTATTATTGAGATCTACATCCTGGTCATCATCATCCTGATTGTCCACATGTGGCACATTCATGCATGTTATTCCCCTGCATTGGCCACAAGCTGGTGTGCACTGTAGTCCATTCTTGCGGCAGGTGCATGTTTTTTTGTCACACTGGCCACCACAATTGCACCGAATTATCTTGAGGAGTCGCTCTGGTGCTGCTGGCTGAGTCATCCTGATAGGCACAAGACCACCGGGAGTGGCTTTCCAACCCAAACTGCAGAGGCGATATCATTGCCACGCCATCCCTGCACTTGGTGATAAGTCCGATGACTATGAAAGGTGGCTGCGTCACTCGTCGGCGGAAGCTTTTCTGGAGATACATATTGTGTAGAAGTAGCTACCCTCAATAGGAACTTCGTCACCCTTGCTGCGTTGAGGCTTAGTGATGTAGTGCACCCATATATCTCCAGCATGGCACTCTCTCCTGCCTGTTCGATGTCCTGTTTCGATGAAGACGGAGACATAAAAACGGTGGCTGACTTGCTGAGTGCTGCATACTTCGGAAAAACAATCACTTTGCCGATTCCATATGGCCTTGATGTGGTATCACACCCACTGAAAGCATGCAGGAAGAGTAGACTTTCCGAGAGGGCAGGATCCAGTTTCTTCTTCAACGTTGTGATCACACCGTCTGTTTTGCGGTCACCATGTACAGGTTGTCACTGTTATCTGTGGCATCAGCATGATGTATCATCAACTGAAATACATCAGAATCTTCTGCGACAACGGCTGTTTGACTGTTCTTCACAGACAAACATGCTAGCATACAGATCTTGTAGTCAGCATCCCCTTCTGCATGCTCAACGGTGATGTCTGCTTTGACCATATCCTCTGCAGGGAGGTTGATGAGGGCCTGCTTGTTTGATGTGTTGGCAAGGAAAGCTTTCTTACTCATGGTTAGACGCATTTCTGCAGAAACTGAGACTGAAGCACCAATGTCGCTCCAAAGCACCACTAACAAAGCACCAATGGGTGTTGAGGGTGGGATCTGGGTGGGGTTTGCATTCAGATTGAGGGTAGAATTAGCATTAGAGAGGAGATTAACAACGTGCATGATGGCATAATGCTATATGACGTCCATGATGTCTTAATTTTACATTTCGTCACATAACGTCATAATAACCCGTCTATAATACGGGTCTCATCCCAACACTTTGGCCAGAAACCCGTATTTTGATGGGTCTCTGGCCGAATGAGTTAACTAATGTGATCTTTAGGTGATGATGCCACACTGAGCGATTTCCCGGTTAATACGCGTCATTTGGTGAGCTTTGAGATCAATTTTGATTAAATTTTACAATGACCTTGACCTTAACACATAATCGTGACCTCTAATGGTTCCGAAAATTTCACTAAATGAACGGGAGTCCTCAAATTAGTTAAAAATGACACCTTAAAAGTGTTTCTATGTTGTTTCTTTCCAAAATTAGTCCATTTTAAGTTTTGCACCTGTACAATGTCGGCCATCTTGGATTTGAGGTCAAAACGAGGTTTCCCATGGGCGGATTCGGGTGGGGTTTTTTTTCTGATGAGACATACCACCAATGAAGACATTTCAGGTGAAAAAGCTTTGATAACATTTTTGTCCAACCTCTATGGATCATGATCCGTTCGTTGCTGTGCCGAGAGAAGTCCTCAGGTCCTCGCGCACACACCACACACACTCTTCAGGGACAGATCTACAGAGGAGGTTCGTCTGCTTCTCAGAATATTGAAGCCCTGAGGGTCTGACTCGATTACTCAAGTGACTTGCTTTGTTAGTTTCATCAATATTAATTTTGTGAGATAATAAAAGGTTTTCGACAATCCAAACTACAACAGGTGCCATTATTGAAGTGTTTTTTTCACATTTGTTGGGGTGCTCGGGGGGGGGGGGGGGAGTGAAGCCCAGGAACTCTCCCCTCTTATTTGTATATTTGTACTTTGCCTTCCCCGCCCCCGCCTCCCATATTTATACTTGGTTAGTTACCCTGTCCAATTCTAAACTGAACACTCACCTCCATTGCTTGATTATCTTGTGTGTTACCAAATCCACGTCTCGTGCTTATACCTCCAGTATTTCAAGAGGCTGGTTCCCAGGGGATCTTTCACTTGGTGGAGACTAAACTGAACACTCACCTCCTGTGGCAAGGTAGTGACCCCTCTATTTTATGTAAGCTTACTTCTAACCTTGCTCCTCCTGCCTTTTCCTACCTCTGCCCTCCTCAAGCCAGCCCATATTGCCCACAGTCCTCGAGAAACCCTTATCTGCTGACCCTCACAAAGTCCAGACTGGTTACCCACTTGCATTCATTGCTTCCCTTATTCTCTAAATTGTGGAATCATCTCCCTTGACTGTTGTCTCGTCCTGCTTTCTTAAGTCTGGCTGCTGCGCCTCACTACATCATGCGCTCACCCATGCACATCCGCACTCTTCGCCACATGCTGATTCTTTCTCATTATGTTCCTTTCTGGGCCAATATTACTCATTTTGTGTTATTCCTCCTTTCATCCTTGTTAATGTCCATTATTCCTCCTTTTATCCCCATACCTTCTGGTACTTAGTGAACCTGCTGCCTTTTATTGTTTCGTTCCTCAATAAACCAAGACCCTTGTGTACATATATATATTATATATTATAATAATATATATATATATATATATATATATATATATATATATATATATATATATATATATATATACACACACACTCCTCAGGGACAGATCTAGAGAGGAGGTTCGTCTGCTTTTCAGAATACTGAAGCCTTGAGGGTCTGACTCGATTACTCAAATGACTGCTTTGGTAGTTTCATTAATATTAATGTAGTTTAATATTTATATATATATATATATATATATATATACATGCTGCTTATGAGTTCTTTCTGCCCATGGTAGTCTGCTTTTCTCCAAATTCATCCTGCTCTCTTTCAATTGTACAACTCATGCACTCATGCGTGATGTGATGTTCCTGTGTCCAGATTTCATTACGACCCTGTTCAAGTCTGTGAACCTCCATCGTTTAGCTCCTCCATGAGCCAAGATTTCTGTATACAAGAAAGATGAATAAAAGTGCAGATTAAAAGAGGGTAAAATTGTAATTGATTGTTTTGTTTGCTTTCGAAGTATTTCAAAGTCTGATTTATGACGTTTTATGTGCAAAAGAATGTTTGTTCAACCCAGCGAGGGTTTTAAGTGTAAAATGTGCAGCAGATGTTTCAAGGCACGCTGGATGCGTTTCCCTGGTATGGAAATACAAAAAATATCAAACTGGATCATTTTGGCTGCTCCAAGGGTAATTCCCACGTGCTTCTGTAAATTAACAAAATAAATAAATACCCAAGGGTAATTCGATCCGTGATCATTATTCATGATATCACAATCAGCCATCGATCGTTATAGTCCGACAGGATGGTGGAGAGGTAGTGAATTTAACTTTGGGATATCTAGTCGAGGTTCGATTCCCGACCCGACTATGAAATCTGTCACATTGGTGATTCGCATCACAAAAGACATTGATCGGATGCATGTTAAGCAGGTTGTCCAATCTGCTAGCATTCGTTTGTGGACGGTAAACATCCCAGTAAAGATCCCCACCATGTCTATGTGAATAGTCGGTGAGATTTTCCTGGAACTTTGGACAAATTATAAGTTGCTACACAAATCGGTCGAACGTCAGGGTCTAACCACAGCCGGTTCCTGAAACTCTGATGGCCAAAAACGGTCCTCAGTCGACCCCACAATGAAGGTGGGAATATTTGGGACCGTTAAAGAAGTCGTATAGTAGACATTCAGCTCAGTGTGACCACTCCTTGGCTTTTTTCACAAGATCTTGGCTATTCGTTGTTCCCCTTGGCGTCTTGGTTTTCTATAGGTTTTCTATTATCATCGCTTTTCCGAAACCTTGTGAATTCTTGGCTTTTTTCATTGGCTCACCTTGGCATTTATGAAAATGAGGAGTGATCACACTGATTCAGCTTCAATCTGCCTGCACGTGGAATTCCATAAACTGTTGTCATTCGTCCTGACATTTAAAGAAACGAAGTTAATCAGATGCTAACAGCAAACGAGGTTATTTATTTAATTGTTTTTTTTCCTTTTACTCTTTAAGTTTACTCAAGTTTACTTGAATTGCAAAAAGTTTACTTGAATTTTACTCAAGTTTAGTAGAATTGTAAATGAATCGAAAACGTCAGAAGTTTCACGTGGCAGACAGCACCGCACCGGTTTGTACGAACATGCGCACATTTCTTCAGTTCAGCCGTGGCTGTTCTTTATGGCTTATCTCACTGGCCCTGCTCGGGTCACGCTCAGGTTATTTGGACAAGAAGGCAGGGAACCGTGCACTTTATGACCCAGTTTGGGGATATTTAACACAAAAGTAAACTGTCATTCCTTTGGAGTCTTGTCACGTCTTTAAGATGCGGGTCGGTCAGGTCAGCTCAGGTATGGGAGCGTGCGCCGGAGCAGCACCTTTTATGTTGGTGGAGGTTGATTTTATTTGTCTGCAATCACATTGGATGATTCAACTTGGTTATTTTATATGTAATTCTAAAAAAAAAACTTGTTACTCAACAGATGCAATTCCGAACTGTGTCTGCTGGTTGCTTCGTTTTTTTTTGGGTGGAGGTGGGCAATCCGTACTGGTCTGAGATAGACTGCTGACTAATATTACATATATTTAGGCTATGATACCGGCACAAAATCGCTTGCTCTTTTTGAAGGGTATCATGGGATCTTTAACGTGCACAAGCGAATGCGATCTCTGTGGACAGCCGACTTAACGTCCCTTCTAAAGAACGGCCCATACTTGTCGACACAACGTTCCACCTGCGAATCTACAGGATGATAATTTACAGTCGAGACTCAAAGCCAGATTAGACAGTTGGTACATGACCTCTGAGATATACCGGGGGTTTCTCGTGAGCCCAAACAGATGCTCTCCACCACCCCCCACACACACACACCTTTCCATTGAGGAATCCAGCGAGTAGACAGTCGTAGTACTGGTAGCCTTGGCACGTACACCCCCTCTGCACACACGTCGGGCAGCACGAGTCCTGCTCGAGACGCTCCTCCGCACAGCCACGATCCAGCGGGCACACCACTCCCGTGCAGTCCAGGGGTCTCGCCAAAGTTCGCGCCCCAGCTAGCTCGAGTCCGAGCAACAGTGTCAGTAGAAAGGATACGAGAGGTTTCCTCACTCCTCTTCGACACCAACTCGAACGTCGCCCATGTCCATCCATCTCCCTGCAAGGTTCATATAAACACATGCATTGGTGTGCACGATGTTGCGTTACACTGCAAATGTAAATCCCTAACCCTGCAAGCAGCGCAATGTATACCTAACATCTGCCTCTGGGTATGCTTTATGTACTAATGACTTTATCAATCACGGGCATCGACATTCGTTGGTCGACACATCTTCGTGTTCGCCTCTCACGGTCCCACCATGTGTGGCCAATGTTGATGGATTCTGTGGATGCTTGGGAGTGCAGCTGCGCACTCGAAGTGCAATGCAGGTGTACTCACTATGTGGGAGGGCTGAAGACTGCTGAGAAAATCCACGACTGTGGATTCTCACGTTCACACAGTTTCCTGCCTTGGGAGATAAAATAGGGAGTGCAAGTCTTACCATGCACGCCACGTTCAATGGTTACCTCGCAAGGTGAAACAACGATCATTCTACATTCGGTGCAGCTCAACCAACTGGGACGTATCTCAGCACAAGACCCGGATATGGTTTTCCTCGAGGTCTTACCTTTGGATGAAAAATTTTATCAGCTCTTCGTAACATTACATCGAGAACAGGGAACTCCGTAATCCAGCTCTTTAGAGGTCTTCAATTCATGATGTTTCCAAAATTTGGACATTATTCATTCACTCCACACGGCCCTCAATCACCACTTTATTCTAGGCGAAATTCATTCCTCATTTATATATTTCACGTCTTCATTCCTAACATTTCATGACTTCGCTGCATTGTCACTGACTTCTTCAACTTGTTCCTACATTTCATTTGAAATATATTTACATATTGACCACTCACATGGTCTTAGTAGAAGGAGTCACCATCTGGGTCACTAAGCTGCTGGTCACCTCCAGCAAGAAAAATAAAATAATAATAAATAAAAATAACTGATCACCCATACATTGGAGCTACAATATCGAACATCATGGAGGTGCCGAGGCGGTTATAGACGAGGAAAAGTAATTGCGATATTGATAATAATAATAATAATAACAATAATAACGACCATTATCATTATAATTACTCATTACATCAAAAACTTTTGACAAAACGTGTTTTGCCAGCATCCCACCAGCACATCTTTCATGCTTGGTGCGAACATCCTTCAACATGCACAACTCTCGCCAAAAGCAGAGCTCGTTCCATCAAATTGGTTTCGAGAAGACATCGGAGTATAAAACGGTCTTCAATTTCTTTGCAATGGCGTACCCATGCATACTCACCACGTGACCATGAGCAGCGGGTTAAATCCTCGTCCGTTCGTTGTGTGTAGCCCGTTCTGGGTTTGAGGTGTTCGATGCTGAGCGGCACGACCCGTGAAGGCTCGTGGTACCCGTACCGAGCCGTGACTGGGAACCGCACGCAGCTCGAGCTCTGCAGTCGGTCGCGTCTTACGAGTTTCCCACCCTCGTGTAGACCATGTGTCTGCCTGGCTCAGCAAGAGACTGGCCACGCTCAGTCCCTGAAATGGGAGAGGGAGGGCTGGGAGGAATGGGAAAGCGTGGCTTGCCAAGACCGAAATGCGGGATGAACTCCAGCGACAGGCTCAGGGAAAGTTGTTCAAGAGCCGGGTTCATTTACACGGCACAGTGTCCGACCACGTCCAGGAAGACCCACCCACGCGCGCCACCATTCATTCACACGGTCACCAACCTTGCAACCCCCCACGACGGTGTCCACCCTCCCACACCCAACCATATTATACCGACCTCGGCATCTTATACAGGCCTGCATCTGTTAGCGTTTTGCTGTTAGAGCCACTAGTGACATTAAAGGCGCAGTTCATTTCCAAAGTGCGTCCCACCCAGCGGTTTCAAGTCGGGTTTGTTCTGCTGCCTCGCCCTGCCCGTCACCTCCACTGAAGCACCGATTGAGAGGCCTGAGAGCACCTTTCAGGGGCTCCAAACCTCTCCAGCAGCTCAGTTTCTCAAACTCAAGGATATACGAACCCAATCGAACCACATCTAACACTTACCCACATATGTACGTATACAGTTACCCATCACATGATCAGTCCATTTTGAAGCATCACACATGAAGTATAACTTCCCGAACACGTACTTTTGGAACTTCGTTTCCTCCTGCTTAAAACCTTTGAATTCCATTTCATCTTTCTGGAGCGGATTTAAAACTGATTATTATTAATTCCTTTGGGAAATAATCGATATGCACTCCAAAAATCTTGGGAACTGGAGGATAATCATTCACGAGTGCTTTCATGACATTTCGTTTTCATGAGTGCTTTCACACCGCTGGCACCGATAGTCCGTCGATAACTCGATAATATAGCACAGAGTAGACTCCTTTGAGGGGTCCATGTAAGCACGATCGATGGTCCTTCTTCAGTAGTTTTCGTCTCTTAAAAGTAAATACCTTCATACAAGATTAATCAACTCGATATACTTCTCAAAGTTTCTCAGCAAAATAGTAACATCAAAAAAGAAATCGCAAAAATGACGTTGAACATATCCTAAATGTATACTATATTTGAACAATCTTAAAAATACCTAGAAACCCATAATATATAGATAGATAGATAGACTAGAAACCCATAATATATAGATAGATAGATAGACTAGAAACCCATAATATATAGATAGATAGATAGTATGACAGCCGGTAGGTGGCGATGGGTCGCCGAGCATGGAAACTATAAGATATAGAGCAAAATGGATGTCATATAGCGGATAGGGAATCACCTTAAGATTATCCATATCAAATCTCATCCAGTTACATCTACTGATAACTACTCAGTATCCATTTGAATGAAAAGTACCGAAAATGCGGTTTGAAATCGGAAATCCCCAAAGTTCGAGGGGGTGCTGTGGGTGAACAAAGAACTAAATGAAAATCTGGCTCGATCGTTTGTGCACAATGTATTCCAGACGATTAGTGTGAATTTTCATGACCATCCGACCATAACCCTAGGAGCGGTAGCATTTGGCGCGAAGGCACCTCCAGCTCTCGCATATTATCGATTTTTGCACTAATTGACCTTTGACCCCTGACCGAAGCGAAATCGGTCAATATGTCCTGAGGCAAAGTTGTAGTACTCATTGAGTACCATGAACCTGCAAAGTTTCATTCGTATCGATGCACTCACCTGGTCGCTAGGGGGCCTTCAATTTTCGCCAATTTTCGCGCATACCCTAATTGTAGGGGCGCTGCGGGTAAAGTATTCCATATATCACAAAAACCGAATATATTTGATAGAGCATCACCTGTAGATCATTCATGCCAAATTTCACAACCCTACGTGGGATAATGGCTTTCGGAATTGATTTCGCGTGAACGGTACCGATTTTGAAGGTTTTTCGGTTGTTGCTAGGGAACCAAAGCGTCCCTAGCAACCATCACAATTTCCAAAGCACTAGGTCATAAGATGTACCTACCACCCGAGTTTGGTCAAAATCCGCCCACGTTTACTACCAATTATGCTGATGGAACAAACGAACAAACATCCAAACAAACAGACAGAATTACTGACAATAAGGGTCACCTATTTTGGCGACCCAATAGATATGCGGGATATGCTTCCACATTGTGCAAGGGTACGAACCGTGCTTCCCCATTGTCTCAGGTCACTCACCTGCATTTGATTTTTTTCATTTTTTCCCCATTTATTTATATTTTCATTGACGGACGGTTCTGTGATTTTTTTTTTCCTGTTTATCAGTTTCGATGTCCATTGGCACACAAAATTACCATGCTTCCCCATTGTCTCGGGTCGCTCACCTGCATTTTTTCATTTTTTTTTCCAATTATTTATATTTTAATTTCTGGACATTGTCCGACAATTCTGTGATTCTTCCCAGTGTACCGGCTTCGATATCCATCGGCATGCAAAATTTCACCTTTCTATGTCATCCCGAAGGCACCGATTTTTAATATCAGTCAGTGAGTCAGTCAGTGGTTAGAAAAAGCTTTGTACATGATATATATATATATATATATATATATATATAATAATATATGTACAAATATATATGCATATATACAATATTTACATTCAGGTAGTGGACAAAAAATGGAAACACCAATGTAAAGTCACGTTGGGCCACCACGTGCAGCCAGTACGGCCTGTATTAGAGTCCACTAGCATCTGGAATTCTGCAGGAGGGATGCTGCACCATTCTTCCACAAGAAAGTCAATCAACTCACACCTGTTTGATGGTGGTGGAAAACACTGTCTCGGGCATCGTTCCAGAATATCCCATAAATGTTTGATTGGGTTCAGATCTGGTGACCGAGAAGGCCGTGACATATGGATATCATCAGTGTCATGCTCATCAAACTATTAGGCGACCACACGTGCTTTGTGGATGGGGGCATTGGGGGGTCTCCTTGTGCACGTGCAGCTATTGCTATCCATAATTATAGGCAACCAGGCCTGTGCATCATTTTAGTTCACTTGGACTTTAGTCAGGTGAGCTGATGCGATTGAGCAGTGTAGGTAGGTCAGTCGGTCAGTCCATAAACACTTCAGTCATCACTTGAACCAAACACGATTTTGATGAAATTTGCCCACAACTTTCAGATCTGATGCCTCATGAAGGTGTCTTGACCACATCAAAATCTGCGCTCATTAGGGGTCTGCGGGGAATTTTTTTTGACCCCCCCCTCCCCAAAAGGTATTTTTTCTCTTTTCCGAAACTATACACACAATTTTGATGAAGCTCGACCACAACCATAATTACCCGGGATGTACCAAAGTGTATCCACCGCATCAAAATCTGTGGTTGTTGAATGGGTCTCCGGGAAGGGAGGGCGTTTGGGTAGATTCACCCCCCAAATTTGGTATTTGCTCTCTTCTCCGAAACTACACACATGATTTTGATGAAGCTTGACCACAACCTTAATTACCCGTGATGTACCAAAGTGTAACGACCACATCAAAATCTGTGCTTGTTGAATGGGTCTACAGGGGTGAAGGGGAGCATTGACCTGCCAAAATAGGCATTTACTAAAGTGTTTTACGGTGGCCGGAGTGCAAATCCTGCTACCAACCTCCTAGAAAGAGGTAAATTGTGTCTGGCTTCCTTCTTGAGACTACAGTGCATAATTGGTCTTTATTTTGATTGGACACCAGATATGGATGCCCGTTAGCTCACAAGGAGCTCCTCCGCCCTTTGACAGGTTTTGTTTCAACTCCTGTTGATCTGGCCTGACCCGAAAATAAATTGATCGTGTTGCATGCATGCAGCATGTAAATCTATAAGTATGTAGAGTAATGCAGGCCCTTATCAAAGTCATGGTTTGCATCACTGGCAAAAGCTGCAGGCTATGTGCAGGGCATGCTTTGTTAAAAATGGGAATTGGATCGGAATCCTGAGTTTGACATTGAAGAAATTCTCTGATATCCATCGCCAACATGAGATGGGTTTATTCCCATGAATACGGATCTTTTCCCGCCAATCGTGAAGCATGTCAAATGCCATTTCTCCATCTACGACGTCATAGGTCACATGGTTTGTCAGCTATGATTTTTGAAGAATAAACCTTTAACAATGTTCTCCAGAACAGCTTGACAGATCGAGGGGAAACTTCACCCGCATGTACCCCAAGCCTTGGGGATACCATGGTGTTCACAAATATATATGTATATATATGTATGTATATATATATATATATATGTATGTATGTATATGTATATATATGTATATATATGTATATATATATATATATATATATATATATGTATATATTGCGATTCTCAGAACCGCATGCATCCAACAGATAGTGGTCCCAAGACAGTTATTCCATTAATATACGTGAAGATAGTCCCTTCACTTTTGTCTAGCAGGACAACAGGGGCTTGCGTTGCGAGGATCTCATCGCTAGGTTTGCTTACATATTCCTTTCTTCATTTCATTTCTAACTTCATTTCTACTCTTCTTTTCTGATTATTCCTGAGGTAAATCTGAGCCACGTGTGCCCTTCGCTGTGAGATGGGTCCTCAGCGAAGGCCAAGCAGGCATTATGCTGGACACCCCTCCGTAGAAAAGCACACTCAACACGACGCCCACGCTGCACGAAACACGTACCGAGGAGACGGAAGAAACAGCACCTTAGAAAGGGGTGCTAGAACACCGCATGAGCATCGACAGCACAGAACTCCCATCCTCAAGCGATCCCTCAACTCAACGTTTGCGGCGAGTTATACCGTATGCTCGGCAGCTCGAGATTGTCCACTCGAGCTTCCGATGATCTGGGGAAGATGGCCAGTTGCATCGAAAAGGCATACGAATTAATATCTCTTCAAAAGGCTGCACAAATGGTGTTTTTCACAACACAGGAAACACACCCAGCACGACGCCCACTCTGCAAGGAACGCATACCGAGGCTGATAATAGAAAGGCAACCCCACGCCACGTTGTGTGGGATGCGAGTGTGCAAGCACAAGCGGCGCGTTCCTTTCAACCCATTTCTGCACTAATTATATCGATTGGGTTTCACCCCGCGCACACTATAGCAGAATCGGGTGAACATGAGCGCTGGCCGCGTAATGGCGGATCGGAACGGAAGAAGTACGGAACGTGGTCTCAAAGGCAGACCTGTGCGCCACTCGCGACACTTTGTTATCGTACAGAGCCGGGCATGAATGGATACATCTTACTGTCTGTGCATGGGTTTGCCATAACATCTTACCTTCTCGCCTCTACGGCCAGCGAAGCTGCGAACGGGCGGACGCATGTTGTACAGCTCGGGCCATGTTGGCGCACATGGAGCAGGTGCATTGGCTAACGCTGGTCGGGGCACCCGAGCGGGCATGCGGGACCGACGCCACTCTCGGCTGGTCTTCAGGGCATGGCCCGGAGGTTCGTGCAAGGCGATTCATGGCGCGGAGTTCGGTGTGGGCGATCCATATCATGTCGTGAGGTCGGAGCAAGACATTTTTATGGCTCGGTGTAACCTTGCCGGAAGTGGAATGCTGTGGTTTCCGGCCATCGCGGCCGGGCCACGCAAGGGGTTGGGGCCAATCAGAGCGCCCGATTTGGGTGACGACACCGAGTTTGGGGGTGGCTCCCCGCCCCGCGCCACGGGGCCTATAAAGGTCCGAGCGGATCCTCCTTCTCTCTCTCTCTGCCCTGTCTCACCTCTTGCTCAAGCTGGTCTTCAACTCCGCCTTCTGTCGTCATTGCTGGACTCCTTCTCTCTCTGCTCTGCCTCTCCCGCTCAAGCTGACCTCGACTCTGCCTTCTGTCGTCATCACTTCAACTCCGCCTTCTGTCGTCGTCATCGCTAGGTCCTCCTCCTCTTATCCGCACACACGACGCTGACTCCACCCTCCCAACTCAAGCCCCTCCTTCACGCCCACGGTCTCGACACGAGCTGCCCGAAGCAGGAGACGATGTGCCAGCTGTCAGGGGGGGTACTGTGCCACGGAGAATTCCCCCCAAACATATCGGTGGCGCGTTCGGGGACTGCGTATCAATTATACAGAGGTACCGAGAGACCGTAGCTTCAACTCCTCTCCTGTCTTGCTTCAATTTCTCTTCATCGGGTTTTCTGTGTCTGTGTGTGTGTCTTGGCGCCTGTCTACATAAGTGAGCCTGCAGAAGATTGTTATTATTATTTTCGAGTTAGGTCTGCTCTGCGTCCACTTTCATAAGTTGCTTGTTTATTGCTGCACCACACCTCTCTTCCCTATCTCTGCACAACACACCCCAATAAATCTATTGATCATACCACATACCTTTCCTCGCCCATTGTTAATAAATTATTATTAGAAATGTTCCCTGCTCGTTTTGTCTTTTCCTCCATTGATCCAGCATGGGCAGAATCCTAGCTCAGCCGGGACTTTATTCCCAACGATCCGTTCCTTTT
>CM068964.1:65031224-65043981 GCA_035128595.1 Eptatretus atami
CGTGGAGACGGTCTCCTCTCTCAATCGTGGTGGATAACCACAAGATCTAGCCATCTCTGTTGTTTCAAAACTGTGCTGTGTAACATGCTCTGAGCACAAAAACAAACATTTTGTAGGCCCGATCCATACTCGGGTGTTTCGGACAAACCTCGTCCAATTTCTCGTGAACTTCGGGTGTTTCGGCCATTGGTGCAGCGTGAAACCATCTTGGTTTGTATTACTATACAAGCATCAAGGACGCATTGACTCGGCATATTTGTGGAAAATCGAAAATTATTCGCCGTTTGAGTTCATTCATGTATACAGTATGGATATGACGGTCGACTTCCGTATGTGACATCACGGCTAAGCTGAAGAAGAAGAAGAAGATTGACTTTTAATCACAAATTTACCAACTTTAGAATTCGGAAATCGGAAAAAGACACATCATATCTCTTTAGTGGGGTGTCAAGGGATAGATTAGCATTTATATATTTATTTATATATATATATTTTATATTTAGATTTATATATTTATATATTTGTTGTTTTTAGTACTTTTGAATCATTCACTTGCCATGCTGTCAGTCTTTGGAAAAGACACAGCATGGCGAGTGAGTGATTTGAGGGTTTTTGGTATTCCAGTTAAACTCTGTACACGATTGTCAGATTTCCTTTTTGCACCACAGGCCATAATATGATATATGGCTTTTGAATACACCGTCTGCTGCGCTCTTTGAGAGATAAATAATCCTTTAAGGTAGAATATTTGATCCAACATTGTTCCGAAGTCATGATGTGGATAAAGAACCTTTTTACCTCCTTGGAAAACTTGATAAAATTTTGCAGATGACTCTATCATGTGCAACACTACACAGCTTTGCACTCCTCTGACAGACAGGTTTCATCTCAATCTCTCACAGCAGACATGCAGAATACGAGGAACCGTTCCACCACCTCAAATATCGTCACGTCTGAGGCTCACAAACGTGATATTCCTCAGCGCCAGGATCCTTTGTCTCAGGAAACGGCTGAACGGCTTCTATCTTCGACTGCACTGCGTTCAGTTATTCTACAACTTTACCGATCCCCAAGTTCACCCAAATGAGCCGGAGTTGATGACACATGTGCGGGAAGCAGATGCATCGAATACGCTTCGTACCTTTTTAATTACTTATAATGAATATGGGGGAATTGGTGGGTGAGACGAGTAGTTTGAACAAACCATGCAAATCAACAGACACAAAGAAGAAAATGGGAATATGCTAACTTGTACACAAGGAAATAAATATAAGCTAGCCCACACTATGTGCCACAGATCATACTTGTACAGACATAAAAATTTCAGGTGAGGACCTTTCTTTGACTCTGCGTAGTGTACATGCAGGACTCCCTGCAGCCCGTTATGGAAGCCAATGATGAAGTCAGCCAAATACGAAGTAAGCCAGCCATGATGAGCACCTTGGAACGTGCACCCTGAACCAGCCCTCGTGGCCCTCAATCCTTTCCACCCAAATTCGTCTCCACCCTTTTCCCTCCTGCATGCCGGGAGCTCTGGTGTGTCCATTCTATTCTCTCAAGGAACTTCTTCCCAGTCTCGATCCTCCCTGCTGCTTCTTCACACATGAGACCCCCTGGTGGCTGGCAGCTCTTTTGTGTCCCTTCTCTCGGCCCCACCCAGTCCTTGGAGGGGTCATCCTCTAAGCCGCTCTGTCCATGGGGCGGCCCCAATAAAAATAAATCCATTGCCTGCTTCTCGGCCCTGCAGTGCATTACGTCGCCGTGGCTGGCACACACACTGGCCAGACACATCGTGATGGCCTCTTTGCACACGTGTGACGTGTGTGACAGATGTTCCTTTGTGATGGGAAGTCATCATCTGGCCCCACCCACAAACAACAAGCGAGGTTATGTATACAATATTACCCTGACTATCCTGTCTATAAATTCCATATACGCTGCCTCCTCAGCTACACGTGTACCAAAATGGCTTACTCTGACAGGTCCCTGATACATGGCAATCTAATGTACTCGGAATGCACAGACCATGTTACACTTATCACAGTCTAGCTATGCATCCCCTGCCCCCCTCCACAGAACAATACGACACCACACACACACACACACACACCACACAACAAACACACACACACACACACACACCAAAATAGGTATTTGCTTTCTTCTCAGAAATGACAGACACAATTTTGAGGAAACTTGCCCACAGCCTTCATCACCCGTGATATACCAAAGTTTGTTCACTGCACTAAAAAAAAACACCCATAGGTATTTACTTTCTTATCCATTACATATTTGTGGGTCATCCACACCTACCAGTGGTTCCCTGGTTATCTTATCCAGCTGCTACCAACCGAGTGCCCAGGGGTATTATCTCAATTTTTTTTTTGTGTTGATGTTTAGTTTTTTGCTGTTGCTTAATTTTATTGTGTTGTTTTGTTTGCATCAGGCCAGTAAAGGTCACCCTACCTGTTGGGGAAATATCAGTCCTCCACAGGGCTACCTTTTTACCTGTTCATGTGGCACAGTGCAAGTGGTTTACTGACCCCTGCTGAAGAACATGGGGATTACTACCAATGACACGAAAATGCATTTTCCCCAACATCCCCACTATGCCCACCCCTCCCCAGACCACCACCAGAGGGAGCAGGTGTTTCTACTTACTCAATTTAAAGAGTGGCTGCTTGGTCATGTGGTTAAAGACTCGCTTCTTTCTCGAATGGCTGGTTTTAGATTCTGATGTCTGATCACACTCAGTAACTCGCACTTGGCAAGCGATAAAGGTATTTCAAACACCCACAAATCAAATGAACCAGCTGGTAAAATCAACCACAAACACTCCCCATCATCATTTTTATATCAGATATTTTTATGCAAGTAAAAAACATTTTTAGTTCCGCCACTGAAGGTATGTGGTGGTTACGTTTTCACGTCTCTGTCTGTCTGTCTGTCAACAAGACATCTCAAAAAGTTATCGCCAGATTCTGACAATTTGCTGGACAGGTTGTGTGTGTGACAAGGACAAAATTATTAAATTTTGGTGAAGATCTGGATCCAGACAGTATAATTTTTAAGTGATTCCTCACCATTGAGAGATAGGGCTAAAAACGATATGTAGCATGATATCTCAAAAAGTTGTGGACGGATTTGGATGAAACTTGGTGGACATGTTGGATTTTTGAGAAGGATGAATGAATTCGATTTTGGTGAAGATGTGAATCCGGTTTCGGAGATGAGAAAATATTTACTATTGAGAGATGGAGCCAAAAATGATATATAGCATGATATTTCAGAAAGTTGTGGACAAGTTATGACAAAATTTGGTGGACGAGTTGGTTAAGTGACAAGAACAAGCTGATTCGACTTTGGCTCGGGTCCGGATCCAGATTCGGCCTATCAGTGCGATCCAAAGCATAACCCGTTCATCCTCGTGGAGGTATGCACCCTACTGAGTGCCGTTATAGTTTTTGATGCGTCCACTGATGAAGTCGCTGGAGGCATTGTTTTTGGGTTGTCCGTCCATATGTATATATACGTCAGTCCGTCTGTATTAATTTTCTGTTTTCTCTTTCAACCGCTTATCCGATTGACACTAAATTTTCACCATCGGTGCGACTACACATGTAAAATGATTATTATGATAATTATGACGTCATAGGTCATGTGGTGTGGCAGCCGTGATGGAAAAAAGGGAAAAACTTTGGACCTCTTTCTCCGAAACTGTTCCATGGAAACAATTGAAACTTTGCACATGTCAAGTACTCCCCATGGGAAACAAGTGTGATTTTTTTTTTAATGCCATATGCGGCTTCATTATGACATCATAATTGCATCCATCGAATGCTTTATCCGATTAGTATGAAAATTTTTGAGTCATCGCGGGAATGTATTTTGTGCCTGTGTTCTTTCATTAAAGAGATACAAAATGTCATCTCTATCTATCTCTGCCTCTCTTTGTGGTGTACATGTAATAATTTTGTTGTGGTACTTGTAGCATGACTTCAGTTGCAGTTTCTCACTTCTGTCAATGTTTTTGTCAGAATTTTCAATAAGCTACCTACCTGTCTTGAAACTTTCCGAGGGTGACTTGTCAGATGCTGGGGCAGGATTTCATCAAAATTTCAGGTCTATGAATTCTTCAACATCCTTATCAGGGTACGATACATATTGTCTAAGCCCACTATTTTGTGCTTCAGCAGAGGAGCATGCAGGAAGCAGAAAGAAGTACACGATGACGTTTGATGCGAATTTCCTGGAAGCTCGAGTGTCTACAGCACATACCTGTTGCGGCAGGGATCCCAAGCCCCACCCCCAGGCCCTCCCCTCCCCCGGCCCAATCAAGTCATGGCTTTGGGTCACCAACATTCCTTCCTGCAAATGCACACAGAACGACCTCCTTGTGGAGTACAGACGGTGGAGTGCTGCATCCTGGGGCACACTACACTATTCTTCGCTTCTCTACACTGTTCTTCGGATGGGGATGTAAGACCAGTTGTCCCATTTATATTTATGTTGTGGACGTTAAAGATCCTATGGAATCTCTATAAAAACAGTCTGCCTTACCCTGCTTAAATTTTCTGCTTACATATGAAATTGGATATGAAAGTTAATGATATAAGTGATGTGCATGCTAATTAAATTTGTATTAAGAGCTTGTTAAGAAGTACTACAACATTATATTGATAAATTAAGTATATATGGAAAGTAATTACAATGATAGGCTAAATTCAGAGGTTGGTGATATGACATGACACGGGTATGGTGGTTTGTTTCTTTGTTTACTGTGTGTTTGTACTGTGTAATTGCATACCTTGCATCGGGTCATTTTCCGTGACAGTTAAGAACCATGAACCAGCTGTCAATGGACGAAATGTATTCCAAGGCTGTAAATGAGAGGAAGGAAAGTGTGGGGGATGTGTACTGAATGTCTGAGTACCCCTAAACCACCACCACGTACACTCCACCACTGAAATTTCCCCTGTATAAAGATTACATGGTGCTTCTGTCACGTCATTTGCTGTTTGTTTGTTTTTCTACTGGATGGCTTACAGTAATTGATGGATACATTTCAGGGAGACAGACACTAAACTATTGGAAATGCTCGGCCATCATTTGGATGGTTCATTACCTCTGCCACCGAAGGGGAAGGAGGTTATGTTTTCATCCCTTTCTGTCTGTTTGTTTATTTGTCTGTTTGTTTAATTGTGTGCAGGATATCTCATAAAGTTGTGGGTGGATCTGGATGAAATTTTGTGGACAGGTTCTGTGTGTGACAAGGATGAACTGGTTAGATTTTGGTGAAGATCCGGATCCAGATCCAGCCACTCGAATCAAGTGATTCTTCACCATTGAGAGATAGGGTTAAACTAATATATAGCACAATATCTCAAAAAGTTGTGAACAGATCGCGATGAAACTTGGTGGACATGTTGGGTGTGTGACAAGGAAAAATTGATTCGGTTTTGGTGAAGATCTGAATCCGAATCTGGATTTGATAATTAGTTAATTTTTAAAGTGATTCTTCACCATTGAGAGATAGGGCCAAAAACGATATATAGCATGAAATTTCAAAAATGTATTGGGACCGATATGTTTTCGTGGATCAGGCATTACGTGGCGGAGGTACGCGCTCTACCGAATGCCCTTCTAGTCTCTTACTCTTGTAATATGAGAGTACTGCACGTTACTCCTGTGATTCTTTCTCACTTTTGACTGATCGACAGTTCCAAGCAATCCATATATTACTCAGGTTACACTAGATGAAACATTTCAGTTAAAATACACTTTTTTCAGTGATCCACAGTACATTGTTTATTTATATGAAAAATCAACTCATACATCAATGATACCCCATACGTCCATGGCCTGTCAAGTGCTAGGCTGACGGGGTAGAGGGAAAAGGGAAGGTTAAAATGAGGGTTGTATTATAAATCTGGTGGGTATAGATGTGTATCGGAGCTATCGGGAGAATGAAGACAAGCACCTAGACAGGGGGAGGAGGCAGGAGCTGGGACACGGGCGTCGTGCCATCCCTCACGGGTGCGAACGGAGCGCGTGGGGGCGCGCGGGTTCCAGTCTTGGTTCGCACTATGGTTCTTGGTGTAGGAAGGGGTGGTGAATTTAGGCTGAGGAACGCGGGCCATGGCGCCGACAAAGTGTACGCTGCTATCGTGCTTGTCGCTTGTGGAACTGCTCTGTCTACACACTGGTAAGTACACTAGTGTGTCTGGTAGTGTCTCCAGAGAAAAATATTTTCACTTTTTGCGATCCTTTTTAATCCACATGTCTTTGTTTACACCTCGTAGTGCACCAAAAACAGGTTTTCTTTTTTTCAGAATAAGTTTCGTTTGATAAAATCGCGCTCGAAGTTTCATCTGTGCGTCGCTGTGGTCACAGACGGGCGGCGTGGCATGCTTCGTGCTGCAGGGAAACTTCTTGGACTCTCGACAAGGCCAAACCTAATGTGCAGGATGTTTAAACCAGTCATACATGTTTGATTCGAACAAATATTCGTTTTTACAAAATTCCGTTTTCATTGAAGACGAAAATGCTGCATTATGGGTATTTCAGGCATGCTTCAAATGAAGTATTAACATTTTCCTGCGTTTGTTTTTACGGACTGAATTACTTCCAATTATTGAATACTATGTCTATACCTCGTATAATATTGCGATTAATTATTATGGAAACACGTATGGGATGTGCACAATTTATTTATTTTTGTATGCAGTTACAGAGTCGAGGCTCGTGGAAGAGCGAGAATACTGAATGGATGAGGCACAACAGTACGAAAGGAACAGTAAAGAGAGGGGGGGGCATCATCATCAGGATTGAAGGACAAAATAGAGGGAGATGTGGACAAATATTGTGTGTGAGGAGGAATTAGGGGCAGGAATGGATGCATGGGGTGGACAAGATGGATACAGAAGGAAAATCTCAGGAAGAAAACACTGGGAATTTGGAAGGTGGGATTTAGAGATTATGGTTTTGGATTGGGGATGATCTGAGATTGTGGAGAACAGCTGGCTTGAAGACCTGGAGGGAAGAATGAGATTGAGGAGATTGTCAAAGTTGGTTCCATAGGCGGGAAGAAGAGGAATGAATGAGTGGAGGTGAGCAAAGGGTGTTGATGGTGGACTGTGTGAGCCCTGCAGAAACCTGGGGGAGGTGGGGACAAGGCGCATAAAGAGCAGTGTGTGCAAGACCAGAAAGGAGGCGGTAGAAGATAGAGAGACCACCAAACTGTCTGTGATGGCGTAGTGATAGACCCATAGACTCAGCTTCAGCACGGGAGATTCCAATAATCTTAAAGGCCTTGGTTTCCACGGTGTCAAGCTGAGAAAGATGTGAGGCAGGGGAGCCAGCTCAGAGGGAATAGCAGTACTCCATCAACCTGCGGATGAAGGCCTTGTTGGTGGGTAGGAGTTCAGGTGTGCCAAGGAAGGACTTTGTATGATGGAGGATGCCCAGTCAGCGACTGGCTTTGGAGGCCAACTTTCAAATGTGGTTTGCAATAATGAGCCGCTGAGGGATGTATGTAACACATAAACAATGAATTATTGCAGGAAATATCCAAAAACATAATGAATACGTTGTACAGTGCATTCGTATTTGGTATGTGAGGCCTTTGCTAAATATAGATCTTGACACTTTTCATGCTTCCACACAGTTAATCAACGTAACCCAGGCAAAAGATTCAATAAAATCATACCGTGGTAACTTTAATAGTTTACTCAGTTATGTATCACCGTGTAATCCATCCACCTATCCATTGGGACCATACTCTGTGCAGAGCGTTGGTGCTGCCAAAGCAGTCTCCTGGGCTATTGGGCACAATCCTGGACAGGGCGCCACTCTGGCACAGGATACCAGCAAGCTGGCACTCATTTTGCTGACATCAGAAGGATGAGAGGCAGTCAACCCCACCTGGTATTAATTGAACAGCCTAGTGGGATTTGAACTCAGGATCCTAGGATCCCAAGCCCACCACCCAAACCATTAAGCCAACACCAGGCATACTGTGCCATGTTGTTGCAAATATGCTGTTGTACTCACCACATTGGCTGTATGTTTGGGGTCATTGTCATGTTGAAAGATGAATCCTCACCAAATGATACACATTCCTGATAGAACGGAATGATGCATCAGAACCAGCCTGTACCTGTTGGCAGTCAATGGACCTGAAATTTTATGTAAATCTAAGACATCTTTAGCTGAGATGCAGCTCCACACTTGTATTTATCCACCCCCATGCTTTACCGTAAGTGTTGTACGCTGACCATTAAACCGCTCCCTGTTCTACCTTTGAACAAACTGCAATTTATTTTGCCAAACTGTTCAAACTTGAACTCTTCTATAAAGAGCTCCTTCCAGGTTTGTTTATCTTACTGTCATTTTTACTGCCAGTTTCAGCCTTTTTGATCGGTTGTTTCTCCTCGGAAAGGGTTTTCCGGCAGCTGCACATCCATTGAGATGACCGCGCGAATGTGTATCTTCCTGTTCTTGAAGAAACGTTGACACCCATCGTGAGGTTATTCGAAAGATCTCCTCCGGATCGTCATATGTTATGTAGAGAACATACCCTGAGGTAGTTAACATAACTTTTGGAGAATTTGGCCTTTCTTCCTTGACTGCTTCAGTTGTCAACATTTCCAGGGATTTGAGTAACTTCATCAGAGTCTTGAATGCAGCTCGTGCTGAAACATGAAGTCGGGCTACAATCTGACACAAATAGCCTTCACGAGCTAAGACTTTGATTTATCTATGCTTGTCATGTGATATTTCCTTCCCAGCAGTCGTAGTATTCACCACACATTCGTAACACTATAATGATATCACCGCTTTATATACTTTCATAGTCCTGCAAGTTTGGTAATTTCTGATTGCTTGCTTGGCAATCAATCACTAAGATTGTACGATGAAGCATTTCATATACAGTGGGGAGAACAAGTATTTGATACACTGCCGATTTTGCAGGTTTTCCCACTTACAAAGCACGGTAGAGGTCTGTAATTTTTATCAAGGTACACTTCAACTGTGAAAGACGGAATCTAAAACAAAAATCCTGAAAATCACATTGTATGATTTTTTAAATAATTAATTTGCATTTTATTGCATGAAATAAGTATTTGATCACCTACCAACCAGTAAGAATTCCGGCTTCACAGACCTGTTAGTTTTGTCTTTAAGAAGCCCTCCCATTCTCCTCTCATTACCTGTATTAACTGCACCTGTTTGAACTCGTTTTCTGCATAAAAGACAGCTGTCCACACTCAATCAATCAGACTCCAACCTCTCCACAATGGGCAAGACCAGAGAGCTGTCTAAGGAATCAGGACAAAATTGTAGACTTGCACAAGGCTGGATGGGCTACAGACAATAGGCAAGCAGCTTGGTGAGAAGGCAACAACTGTTGGCCAATTATTAGAAAATGGAAGAAGTTCAAGATAACAGTCAATCTCCCTCGGTCTGGGGCTCCATGCAAGATCTCACCTCTGGAGCCTCAATGATCATGAGAAAGGTGAGGGATCAGCCCAGAACTACACGGCAGGACCTGGTCAATGACCTGAAGAGAGCTGGCACCACAGTATCAAAGAAAACCATAAGTAACACACTACGCCGTCATGGATTAAAATCCTGCAGCGCACGCAAGGTCCCTCTGCTCAAGCCAGCGCATGTCCAGGCCCGTCTGAAGTTTGCCAATGTCCACCTGAGATTCCAGAGGAGGAATGGAGAAGGTCATGTGGTCTCATGAGACCAAAATAGAGCTTTTTGGTTTAAACTCCACTCGCCGTGTTTGGAGGAAGAAGAAGGATGAGTACAACCTCAAGAACACCATCCAACCGTGAAGCATGGAGGTGGAACATCATTCTTTGGGATGCTTTTCTGCAAAGGGACAGGACGACTGCACCGTATTGAGGGGAGGATGGATGGGCCATGTATCGCGAGATCTTGGCCAACAACCTCCTTCGCTCAACAAGAGCATTGAAGATGGGGCGTGGCTGGGTCTTCCAGCATGACAACGACCCGAAACACACAGCCAGGGCAACTAAGGAGTGGCTCCGTAAGAAGCATCTCAAGGTCCTGGAATGGCCTAGCCAGTCTCCAGACCTGAACCGAATAGAAAATCTTTGGAGGGAGCTGAAAGTCTGTGTTGCCCAGCGACAGCCCCGAAACCTGAAGGATCTGGAGAAGATCTGTATGGAGGAGTGGGCCAAAATCCCTGCTCAGCGTCTGTGCAAACCTGGTTAAGAACCACAGGAAACGTATGATCTCTGTAATTGAAACAAAGGTTTCTGTACCAAATATTAAGTTCTGTTTTTCTGATGTATCAAATACTTATTTCATGCAATAAAATGCAAATTAATTACTTAAAAATCATACAATGTGATTTTCAGGATTTTTGTTTTAGATTCCGTCTTTCACAGTTGAAGTGTACCTATGATAAAAATTACAGACCTCTACGTGCTTTGTAAGTGGGAAAACCTGCAAAATCGGCCGTGTATCAAATTCTTGTTCTCCCCACTGTATATATATATATATAATATATATATTATTATATATATATATATATTATATATATATATAATATATTACTTTTATTTATTATTTATTTTAATATATGATGCCATTATGTCACATGTTATTTACGTTTTATACACAGATTTTCTTCTGTTTCCATAATTATTTTCAATACTAATATTGCACACAGTTTCTGGCTTTGAGGACCGCTGAACCCTCTCTCACCTGGGTTTGAATCTCGATTCCCCTATAAATTGTCACCCTGGTGTTTCGTGACGGGGTTATACATCAGTGTTTGCTTCATCCCTCCGATGAACATTAAAAATGGATATCCCCTCTGCTGGCATTAGTTAGTGGACATTCAGGATCCCACAGTGCCCTTCACGAAAAGTGAGTTATCTCCGGGCATGCTGGCTAAGTACCCAGCCTTAGTGTGGTGATTCATCCATGATTGTAACCCTTTTCAAAGGAACTGCTTTAGCAGAACTACCATGTGTGTTCAGCAAAACCACATAATATATATATATATATATATATATATATATATATATAAAAATCCACCAAAACCATATATATATATATATATATATATATATATATATATAATATATATATATATATATTATATAACAACACACACACACACACACACACACACACACACACACACAGTGTGTTGTTGCTTGCGTTCTGGAAACTGCATACCTCTAAGGCAATGGCATCCATCATACAGTGATCCCCAGACAGTTATTTCATGAATATACGTGCAGTTAGACTTTCCCTCATGTCTAATGGGTCAAATGGACAAAGTGCGTTGTGTGGATCTCATAGTTAGGTCTGATTATATCTCTATCTTCATTCCAACTCTTTTCCTCTTATTCCTGAAATAAATCCAAGCAGGCACTGCACCCAGACGGCCGCCTGTGAAAACCACAGAGAATGTGTCCTCATGGAGGCCAAAAGAAGCATCAACCACACGATGGAAAAATCCTCCGCTGCAAGATACGGTGTCTAAGGGAATAGTAGACACATACATTAAATCCCGACACTGTACAGGACGCGAGCGGCCCGCTCTTTTCAATCCTGATTTATATCCAATCCTTTTCCTTCAATCCATGACACAGATCGGGGCTGGCACCGTGCTCAGGCAGCCACCTGTGAGGATCACCACTGTGATAAATAACCGCATGCACGATAGCGGACCCACGCACAGCCCCGTGATAATTACCTCTTTGTCTCTTTGGGGCACGCATAGTGCACTTCTTCATTCGGGCCTGCACGCTGATTACAATGGCATCTTACCATCGCACAGTACAGAGCACACATAGTGCACTTCTTCATTCGGGCCTGCATGCTGATTACAATGACATCTTACCATCGCACAGTACAGGGCACACATAGTGCACCTCTTCATTCGGGTCTGCGTGCTGATTACAATAGCATCTTACCATCGCACTGTCCGGTACGCGCATTGCGCACATCTTTGTTCGGATCTGCACGCTGGTTCACAATGGCGTCTTATCATCGATCTTCGCTCGCCACCGCGGCCACCAATATCTCCCGCAGACGGCGGGGATCTTCTCACTCCTCTGCCTCGATGCAGCCGCCACCAAGCAGAAGCATGCTGTACAGCCCGGATCGCTATGGCCGCATGGCATACGGACGGGAGAAGCGCATTGATCAGCGCCAGCTGCAGCGTGCCGGGGGTGCCCGAGCAGGCATGCGAGGCCAACGCAACCCTCGGCCAGTCGCCGGAGCATGGCCTGGGAGTTCGGTGCAAGGAGATTCATATCACGGGGTTCAGAGCGAGACGATTCCGCAACTCAGCGATGTCTCACCGGATGCACTAATGAGGCCACTTCCGGCCATGGCGGCTGGGCCGTGCGGTGGCTGGGGCTCAATGGGAGTGCCCGATTCGGGTGACGACGCATCGCTTCAGGGCGGCGCCCCGCCCTGCACCGCAGAGCCTATAAAGGATGGATCGCGAAGCTGTCCGTCGTCGTCCTCTTCCTCTTTGTCTGGCCTTGGATTGATCTCTGCATGCACCTGCTGCTCCGCCAGTCCCATCTGCCACTCTGCCCACTCGCTCTCGATCTCCACCTTCCTATCTCTGGAATCCCTGTCCCTCGACCTTTGACTTCGCGTGCTGACTCCGCCTTCTCCACCTACTCCCCGCTGGCTCCACCTAAAGTCTTTCCTCATGCCTGACACTCTCGCCCATTCTCTGGATCGGTGCACC
>CM068964.1:65050293-65064208 GCA_035128595.1 Eptatretus atami
TTTCATCGCTTATTGGCGAATCATCAGCGACAGCGCAGGCAGAAATGCATATCAACGAGGCTCCAAAGCATGTACCACGTGCAAATGTCAAAAGCAGTCAATGTATAAATAAATAATATAGAAAGACCCACCAAAATGGGTCTGTTGTGGTGTTGTGGTTGTGGTAAAACGATGAAGGTTGTGGTGGTCACGTTTCATCGAAATCATGTGTGTAGTTTCAGAGAAGAGAGCAAATACCTATTTGGGGGAGGGGGAGAGGGGGGGGGGCTCAAAACCCTTCCCCATAGACCTCTTCATGCGTTTAAATTTTGTAATTCAACTTAGTTTAAGAGATTCTTGGGGTTATGGCATGTGCAGAAATGAAATAAAGCCACAAACGCCTGCATCTCTGGGCGTTTATAAGCATTGAAATGTACCCTGTGATTTGTAGCTATGATGATGAGGCATTTGAAAATATGAGGAGTGAGGAGAGTAAAAAAACAAAAACTTTGTCATTAAGAAATCATTGCGGCCTGTTCCAAGTCAAGGCATGGTTGAGCAGGCCAAAAACATGCCAAATACCCGAACGAGGTAACCCAAGATGCGCCTTAAGACCCCATCGAGAGTGAGGTAGCTGAGGAATCTCCTAATAATGGATACAATTATATAAGGCCATTAATTATCTTCAAAGGGGGGGTTTTAATTAACCCAAACACACAATTTTCACTCATGCACTCCCTTGGAGTTCCCTTAGTATGCATGCAAAGTTTCAGGCTGCTCGGTTTATGCTAGGTTTCAACTTGCAGGTACACACACACACACACACACTTATTAGTATCAATACTCATGTTTTATGTGCATGCTGTAGCTCTTTTTAAGCATAATTTGCTTTAAATTGCAAAGTTGGTTTAATTGTTGATGGAATGCTTGACTTGGTACTTATTTTTCATTTGAATAATCCTGGAGTGCTGCCCTGGTCTGCACCTGCCTGCTGGACTTCCCTGGCTGGGCATGTCATGGAATGCCAATAAGACTGCACTTGTGTGATGGCAGCTGAAACAACTGCCTACAAGCTGAAGAAGTGTTTTGCAATGGGTGTTTTTTATTTTATTTTTACAGTGTGATGGAATTTTTAGTGTTTGAAGAGATTGTGAATTGCTTAGGTGGTGGACCCAGCCAACCTGGTGCACACCTTTCAACCATTGTTTACAATTGATCATGAAAGTGTTTCAGGCAAGAACGCGTTTGCTGATTGGGATTATTAGCTTGAAAATGCATTGCATGATCCATTACAGTTGTACCACTTCAACAAGTTTTGGACTCTCAGCTATTCAATCGAGGGTGCTTTCATTTTCCAGCATACATTACCTCCCTTCTGTGATGGCCTACGAGCAATACAGATCACACAGGACATCAGTGCTACTCCAATATTGAGCATTGTGCTTCTCACCCAGCTTGGCATTTGTGACTGTGTGTGTGCCAAACTTGCAGCAAATCGAATCTTTGCCACTTATCCAAAATAATCACAAACTGATACCATATATCATTTCAGGGGTATGTTTATTTTCCCTTTTCAAGTCGATAATCTCCTTCCCAGGAAGCCCAAGGTACAGAAAGTTATTGGAGACCGAACGGTGCAAGAAGTTTCCAGCCGTGGCCTTTGCAAGTTCGGACGCCTCTTGTCCTGCTGCTATGGATGGCACGTTGGAGAAACTGGTGGATGTGAACGTAAGCCTCCACGGTGTTATAGTTACTTTGCTTAATCTTCATTCCCAGGCTTGGTGTTTTTTTAATGTGGACCATGCATGCAGTAACCCATGTTTTCATCATGAAAATCAAGCTCTTGCTGGAATGCTTTGGTCACTTGTGACGTTAACAGCTGTTCGCAGCTGCTCTTAACCCATGTAATGTGATGCAAAATGGAGGCTTAGTCCAAAAGTTTATTTTGTTTGATTATGTCGAGACCAAAAGCGTCATATTTTGGTATATTATGTTTATATTGTGAAATTAGATGCTTACTTGTTACTTTTTATTAATGCGTTCTTTCGCTTTTGAAATATAAAGGCCTGAACAGCAGCTGTGTGGTCCTATCAACAGTGGCTGGTTCATTCGATACATGCACTCTTGTTGTTTTGATATTTCAAAACTAAGTGCATTCGTTTGCAACCTGATCGCACAACAACAAATGAAAGGGGTTTTTTTGTTTTGTTTAAGTTTTGCCTTCGTTTTCCTTCATGTGGGCTTCTTCAGGGTCACATAATCAGTCTATTGGCAATGATTAAAGACCCCCCTCCCAGAAGAGCTGTTTCATTACAAACATTCAACAACAGCTTTTCTGAAGGATTGCTTTTGTCATCATCAAACATGGTCAGTTTTTTAATTTGTTCTTGTGATCAAAGAGATGCAAATACAGCCTGGCAGATAGATATGCCATGGCATGTCCCACCATGCTATACGTAGAGCGTGATGCATGCTGTTTGAATCTGCATTATGCAGAAACTATTTTAGTTCTGGCCAGGTTCATCTTGTGTTTTTTTTTTAACTTGCGCTTATAGCAACAGACTGAGCACCACAGACATTCCAGTATTGTCACACATACTGTAGCTGTCCTAACACCCTAGCAATTAGGCTGCATTGCATTAGATGTGAAGTCCAGGCTAAAAAAAATAATACAAGTTGACATTGCATATGTATTCATAGAATTGTGTGAACAAGGAAAATGTCAGAACTTTGTCAAAGTCCTTGTTCGATCAGGTTCGTGGCTGACAGGATGGCCTTGAGGTATACACATTCACCTCTGAGCCATCTTGTCTGGGTTTTAATCTCGGCCAAGCTATAAAGTGTCATCATCATGTCTCGCAGCAAGGGCAAGGCATCAATATGTGTGCCATTCCTCGGATCTGTTAAACTGGGAGTCCTATTTGCCAATATTCGTTGATGGACGCTAAAGATCCTACGGTGTCCTTCATGAAGAGGAGGTGAGCGATCGCTGGCACTCAGAACAAATTATAAACTTCTGCCCTCACCTACAGAGGGTGTTGCATCAGTAGGATCGCCACTCCATCAGCCAATGATGCTACCCTGCAGCCATGTGATTCATATGAAAGAAGAACCAGGTCAGGTTCATGTTTGCAAAAGTCTGTGTCCACAAAATGTTCGGCCTCTGTGGCCTTTAATGTTCTTTTCAAATCCACACATTATTTCAGTCACATCATACCTGTGTCCACGCCAAAACCTGAAAGGACTGCTTTGAAAGCAACAAACGATGCAGAATTTGTTGTTTTTGTGAGGTGCATCCCTTGAAGACTTTCCTTTGAAAAATCAAAGCTGATAGTCTGTAAGGCTTTTGTCCATCGTAGTCTCCCTTATGGGCTGGCACCCCAGCATCACAACTCTCCCTCTCTCTCTCTTGGAACCTGTGCATTCTTAAAGCTCTGAATATTTGTGGCATCCACTGTGATGAGAATGAAGCACAAGGCCCGTTTCTCTCACAGGTCGGTATCATCTCCTACAGTTGAGCTCCCACTTCCCTCTCACCCTCCGACCCTCCCCATAAATCCAGTGCAACATTTTACCAATACTCCTTCCTAGTTATGCTCCCAAAATCCAAGCTTAGTGTCCATTTCCATTCTTTTGCTCCTCTTCTCTCCTGTTTGTAGAACCACATTTCTGAGGCTGTTCAATCCCACTCTTCCCTCCAGGGGTTCGAGCACATGCACACAATCTCCATATGCACCCACCCTTCCATCTATTTTTTGCGTATTTGTTAGCCACAGGAACAGTGACAAACCCAACCCTCTTTTTGCAGGTTATGATAATACCTCTCTCTCCGCTCTCGTTTCTCTCTCTCTCATCTCTCTCTCTGCTCTCACTCTCTCTCTCTTCTCTCTCTTGCTCTCTTCTCCTCTTTTCTTCCTTCTCTCCTCTCTCTCTTCTTCCTCTTTCTCTTCTCTTTCTTCCTCTTTCCTCTCTCTTCTTCCTACTTTCCTCTTCTCCTCTTCTCCTTCCATCCCTTCACTTTCTTTCTTTCCTTCTTTCCTTTCCTCTCTTCCTCCTTTCTCATTCTCTCTGTCTCTTCTCTCTCTCTCTCTCCGTCTTTCTCTCTCTTTCTTCTGCTTCCTCCTTCTCTCTCTTGCTCTCTCTCTTCTCCTCTCTCTCTCTCCCTTCTCTCTCTCTTTTCTCTCTTTCTTCTCTTCTCTTTCCTCTCTCTTCTCTCCTTCTCTTCTCTGTCCTCTCTTCTTTCTTTCTCTTTTCCTTCTCTCACTTTCCTCCTTTCCTCTCTTTCCTTTCCTTTCCTCTCTTTCCTTCCTTTCCTCTCTCTTCTCTCTCTCTCTCTCTTTCCCTTCTTTCCTTTCCTCTCTCTCTTCTCTCTCCTCTCTCTCTTTCCTTTCCTTTCCTCTTCCTCTCTCTTCCTTCCTTCTCCCTCTCTCTCTCTTCTCCTTCCTTCTTTCCTCTTCTCTTCTCCTTCCTTTCTTCTCTCTCTCTTTTCTTTCCTTTCCTCTTCTCTCTTTCCTTTCTCTTTTTCTTTTTTTCCTTTCCTTTCCTCTCTCTTCCTTTCCTTTCCTCTTCATCATTACATTGCTATTATACAAATTAATTATTTGGATACAGTCAAAGACTCGTGGAAAGAGCGAGAACACAAATTGGCATCAGGATGCAATAAAACAAAAGGAAAGAGAGAGGGAAGGGTAATGCCAACAGCAGGGTGAGGGACAAATAGATGGAGACAGCCAACAAGGGATGTGGGTAACGATGATGAGGGTAAGGGGAAGATGCAAGGGGTGAACAAGAATTGGTTCAGAACAAAATGTTGGGGAGGGGGGGTGAGAGAGGGGTGGTTTTAACGGGTGTAGAAAATATTGCTTTTGGATGAGTGATGGTCTAGATGGTGGTGACACAGCTGTCTTAAATCTGTGGGAAGAATGAGATGAAGACAAAGTGGAAAGTTGGTTCCCCCAAAAGAGAACAAAAATGAGTGGAGTGAGCAGATATTCTGGATTTTGGAGTTTTTACTAAAAGGGAGTTGCTGGTGTACCGCGATGCACCCTGCAGATTATCCAAGGGGAGGTGGGGGGGGGGGTGCACAAAGCACTAACATAGGGTAGAGTAGAAGACCAGAACGGAGGTGTAGAGACAGAGAAACCACAGATCTGTCTGTGATGGGAAGTGATGTGCCCATGCTCAGCTTTATATGCGGGAGATTTCAATGATTCGAAGGCCTTGGTTTCCACGATGTCAACTTGAGCCAAGTGAGGCAGGGGCACTAGTCTAGAGGGGAGAGCAGTCCTTCCTCCAGCTGTGGATGAAAGCCTTGTAGTTGGATAGGAACTCAGGTGTACCAAGGAAAGACTTTGAATGGTGGAGGATACCGAGCCAGCGACTGGCTTTGAAGGCCAACTTTGAAACGTGGTTTGCCAAGGGAGATCATGGCTGAGAGTTTGACCCAAGAGTTTGAGTGACTGGACTTCTTCGAGAGGGTTGTTGAGAAAGTAGATGGGAGGGTTTGCAGCATGGAACTTTCGGTGAGACAGAGTAAGAGTGTGAAATTTATCAGGGTTAAAAGACATATTCTAAGTGTTTGATCAGTTTGTAATTTTGTCAAGATCGAAAGAGAAGGAAGAGGCTGCTTCCTGTCCAGGGTGAGGAATGTCACAGCAAAGGTTGGAGTCATCAGTAAAGAGCTAAAGAGGATTTTCCAAAGAGTCAGATAGGTCACTGATGAAGATTAGGATTTAATAAATTAAATGCAGGAGGCCCATTTGGCCTTTCTTATTTATTACTTACGAAATCTAAAGATTTCGTAAGTATATTGATCACTTCCGGACTCTGTTTGTTACTTACGAAATCTAAAGATTTCGTAAGTATATTGATGACTTCCGTCATCTGTTTGTGTGTGTGTTTGTTTGTGTGTGTGTTTGTTTGTGTGTGTTTGTTTGTGTGTGTGTTTGTTTGTAGGCACGATAACTCGAGAACGGAGGAAGCTACCAATGTCAAATTACACCACGTGATTCAGGAGGGTGATGGCTAGTGCTTATTAGATTTTGGTCAAAATCGGTCAAAGGTCAAGGTCACGGTGAGGTCAAACATTCGATTTTTGATGGTTTGGTACAGAATCATCGTAGAAACTTCTGGTTTGCGTCGCTACCTTCTCTAGAGACAGCTTTTATTAGACAAGGTCAGAGGTCAAGTTGACGATTTCGTAAGTACCAATCTATGACTGCTTGTTTGGGTGTTTGTAGGCACGATAACTCGAGAACGGAGGAAGCTACCAATGCCAAATTACACCACGTGATTCAGAAGGGTGATGGCTAGCGCTGATTAGATTTTGGTTCAAAATCCGGTCTCGAAAGGTCAAGTGACGATTTCGTAATACAATCTGTGTGTTTTGTTGATTGTGTGTTTGTTGGAACACGATAACTCGAAACGGAAGAAGCTACCATGTCAAATTACACACGTGATTCAGGAGGTTATGGCTAGTGCTGATTAATTTTGGTCAAAATCGGTCAAAGGTCAAGTCACAGGGAGTCAAAATCCATAAAGGATAACTCGAGAACGGAAGAAGCCACCAATGTCAAATTACACCACTCTGATTCAGGAGGTGATGGTAGCGGCGATTAGATTTGGTCAAAATCGGTCAAGGTACAGGTCATCGAGTCAAATTCGATTTTGATGGGTGACAGAATCATCGTAGAAAACTTGCTGTTGCGTCCTACTTCTCTAGAAGAAGTATAGTTATGTCGCACAAGTCAGAGGTCAAGTTGACGATTTCGTAAGTACCAGTCTATGACTGCTTGTTTATTTGTTCGTATGCATTAGGTGGCTGCTTGGCTGCATAATTTTCTGGGGGCACTGCTGTGCCACTGATGCAATGCCCCTGTTACCTCCTCCTCCTTCATACGCAGCATAAGGCTGCAGGTAGTATCATTGCCTGAGGGTAAAACTGTGCCACTGATGCAATGTCCCGATTACCATTACACAGGTATACTCATTTTGCCAACCTCAGAAGGATTACAGGCTGAATCCACCCAGCTGGTGTGAATTCAACGACATAAGCCTGGTGTTGGCTTAGTGGTTTGTGTGTGGCTGGCTTGGGGATCTTAGGGTCCTGAGTTCGAGCTGCGTTGGCTGCTGAATTCATACCAGGTGGGGTTGACTCAGCCTGTCATCCTTCTGAGGTCGGCGAAATGAGAACCAATGTACTGGTATAGGAGCACAGCATCAGCAGCATAGTCGCACCCAAACAAAATGATAGCTACCCAGAAGCCAAGCTGCCACACACAAGAAGAAGAAGAATTCAGCAGCACAACAGGGGATTCAATTCAAGACCTTAATATCTTAAACCAGTCACCTTAACCATTAAGCCAAAACCATGCTTTAGACTTTTTTGAATGCACGATATATCAACACCGCATTCATCCAGTCTATCAGTTTATCAACTCATTTTCTTTGGTGGGAGGCAGTGTAGAAACATAGTGGGGCAAGGCACATGACAATTACCAGGGTGATAAATACAGTATGTGTTTGTGTATGTGGTGTTGTATTATATATATTTTATTTTTATTTTTATATATATATATATATATATACTGTATATATATATATATATATATATATATATATATATATATATTATATATCTTTTCTTCTTCTTCGGCTAGCTCCCGTTAGGGGTCGCCACAGCGATCAACCGTCTCCATTTCGCTCTATCCTCCACATCTTCCATTGACACTCCAACCACCCGCATGTCCGCCCTCACCGTATCCATGAACCTCTTCTTTGGCCTTCCTCTTCTCCTCCTGCTGGCGGCTCCATCTTCAACATCCTTCTCCCGATATACTCCGCTTCCCTCCTGTGCACATGTCCAAACCATCTCAATCTCGCCTCTCTCACTTTGTCTCCAAACCGTCCTACCTGCGCTGTCCCTCTAATATACTCATTTCTTATCCTATCCATCCTCGTCACTCCCAACGAGAATCGCAGCATCTTTAACTCTGCCACCTCCAGCTCCGCTTCCTGTCTTTTTGTTAGTGCCACCGCCTCCAAACCATACAACATAGCTGGTCTCACTACCGTCTTATATACTTTCCCCTTCACTCTTGCAGCTACCCTTCTGTCACAGATCACTCCTGCAACTCTTCTCCAACCACTCCATCCTGCCTGCACTCTCTTTTTCACTTCTCTCCCACACTCTCCGTTACTTTGGACAGTTGATCCCAAGTATTTAAACCCATCCACCTTCCCCACCTCAACTCCTTGCAACGCACCATACCACCACCCTCCCTCTCATTTACGCACATGTACTCCGTCTTACTCCGACTGACTATCATTCCCCTTCTCTCCAGTGCGTACCTCCACCTCTCGAGGCTCGCCTCAGCCTGCTCCCTACTCTCCCTACAGATCATGATAGTCATCCGCAAACATCATAGTCCATGGAGACTCCAGTCTGATCTCGTCCGTCAACCTGTCCATCACCATTGCAAACAGGAAAGGGCTCAGAGTCGATCCTTGGTGCAATCCCACTTTTACCTTAAACCGGTCCGTCATTCCTACTGCACACCTCACCGCTGTCACACTGTCCTCATACATATCCTGCACGATCCTCACATATTCTCCACCACTCCCGACTTCCTCATACAATGCCACAACTCCTCTCTTGGCACCATCATAAGCTTTCTCAAATCCACAAACACACAATGTAACTCCTTCTGGCCTTCCTATACTTCTCCATCAACATTCTCAAAGCAAACATTGCATCAGTGGTGCTCTTTCCTGGCATAAACCCATATTGCTGCTCACAGATCGTCACCTCTCTTCTCAACCTAGCTTCCACTACTCTTCCCACAACTTCATGGTGTGGCTTAACAACTTTATCCCTCTGTAATTTCCACAGCTCTGCACATCACCCTTATTCTTGAAAATCGGAACCAGTACACTTAATCTCCACTCCTCCGGCATCCTCTCACTTTCCAAGACTTTATTAAACAATCTTGTTAACAACCCCACTGCCATCTCTCCTAAGCACTTCCATGCCTCCACTGGTATACCATCTGGGCCAACCGCCTTTCCACTTTTCATCTTCTTCATAGCAGTCCTCACTTCATCCTTACTGATCCACCCCACTTCCAGATTCACTATCTCCACCTCTTCCAACCTTCTCTCTCTCTCATTTTCTTTCATTCATCAGCTCCTCAAAGTACTCCATCCACCTTCTCAACACACTCTCCTCGCTCTCAGCACATTCCCATTTGCGTCCTTTATCACCCTAACCTGCAGCACATCCTTCCCAGCTCGGTCCTCTGTCTTGCCAATCGGTATAAATCCTTTTCCCCTTCTTTTGTATCCAACTTCTCATACAGCTCGTCATATGCCTTTTCCTTGGCCTTTGCCACCTCTTTTTTGCCTTTCCCGCCACTCCTTGTACTCCTGCCTACTTTCTTCATCTCTCTGACTATCCCACTTCCTTTTCGCCAACCCCTTCTTCCTTATACTTTCCTGTACTTCCTCTTCCACCACCAAGTCTCCTTATCTTCCTTCCTCTGTCCAGATGTCACACCAAGTACCTTCCTAGCTATCTCCCTCACCACTTCTGCTGTAGTTGCCCAATCATCCCACCCATCTTTACCACCATCCAACGCCTGTCTCACCTCCTCCCTAAATTTCAGCAACAGTCTTCCTCCTTCAGCTTCCACCATCTGGTCCTTGGTTCAGCCCTCACTCTCTTCCTCAACCTCACCTCTAAAGTCATCCTACAGACCACCAATCGATGCTGTCGAGCTACACTCTCCCCTGCCACCACCTTACAGTCACTAATCTCTTTCAGGTTGCATCTCCTGCTTAAGATGTAATCCACCTGTGTGCACTTTCCTCCACTCTTGTATGTCACCCTGTGTTCCTCCTTCTTCTTGAAATACGTATTTACCACTGCCATTTCCATTCTTTTTGCAAACTCTACCACCATTTGCCCTTCCACATTTCTCTTGTTGAGACCGTACCTACCCATCACCTCCTCATCCTCTTTATTCCCTTCCCCAACATGCCCATTGAAATCTGCTCCAATCACCACTCTTTCATCCTTGGATACACTCTCCACCACTTCATCTAACTCACTCCAGAAATCTTCTTTATACTCCATCTCACACCCATATGTGGGGCATATGCACTGAGACCTTCATCATCACCCCTTCAATTTCCACCTTCACACTCATCACTCGGTCAGACACTCTCTTCACCTCCAATACCCTCTTGACATAATCTTCCTTCAGGATTACCCCGACACCATTTCTCCTCCCATCCACACCATGGTAGAACAGTTTGAAACCTCCCCCAATGCTCCTAGTCTTACTCCCCATCCACTTGGTCTCTTGTACACACAGTATGTCCACCTTTCTTCTCTCCATCATATCAGCCAACTCTCGCCCTTTGCCAGTCATCGTCCCAACATTCAGAGTTCCAACTCTCACCTCCACACTTCTACCTTCCCCCTCTCCCACTGCCTCCGGACCCGCCTTCCCCGTCTCCTTCTCCTCCTTCGCCCAGCAGTAGCACAATTTCCACTGGTACCCTGCTGACACCGGTACCGGTGGCGGTCGTTGGTAACCCGGGCCTCGACCGATCTGGTATGGAAATTCGTTTTTGTCCGCATAATGATTTGGCATAGGTTTTTACGCCGGATGCCCTTCCTGATGCAACCCTGGTCGCCTCTTACGACACACAGGGATATGGTACACCTATTCTAACCGGGGCATACATATATATATATATATATATATATATATATATATATATATATATATATATATATATATATATGTATATATGAAAGGGGATGCCTGAGAGTGGAGAGTAAGTGTACTGGTTCCGATTTTTAAGAATAAGGGTGATGTGCAGAGCTGTGGTAATTACAGAGGTATAAAGTTGTTAAGCCACACCATGAAGTTGTGGGAAAGAGTAGTGGAAGCTAGGTTGAGAGGAGAGGTGATGATTTGTGAGCAGCAATATGGGTTTATGCCAGGAAAGAGCACCACTGATGCGATGTTTGCTTTGAGAATGTTGATGGAGAAGTATAGGGAAGCCAGAAGGAGTTGCATTTGTGTTTGTGGATTTAGAGAAAGCTTATGATAGGGTGCCAAGAGAGGGATTGTGGATTGTATGAGGAAGTCGGGAGTGGCAGAGAAGTGTGTGAGGTGTGCAGGATATGTATGAGACAGTGTGACCGGTGAGGTGTGCGGTAGGAATGACGGACCGGTTTATGGAAAGGTGGGATTGCACCAAGGATCGACTCTGAGCCCTTTCCTGTTTGCAATGGTGATGGACAGGTTGACGGACGAGATCAGACTGGAGTCTCCATGGACTATGATGTTTGCGGATGACATCATGATCTCTAGGGAGAGTAGGGAGCAGGCTGAGGCGAGCCTCGAGAGGTGGGGTACGCACTGGAGAGAAGGGGAATGATAGTCAGTAGGAGTAAGACGGAGTACATGTGCGTAAATGAGAGGGAGGTGGTGGTATGGTGCGGTTGCAAGGAGTTGAGGTGGGGAAGGTGGACGGGTTTAAATACTTGGGATCAACTGTCCAAAGTAACGGAGAGTGTGGTAGAGAAGTGAAAAAGAGAGTGCAGGCAGGATTAGTGGGTGGAGAAGAGTTGCAGGAGTGATTGTGACAGAAGGTAGCTGCAAGAGTGAAGGGGAAAGTATATAAGACGGTAGTGAGACCAGCTATGTTGTATGGTTTGGAGGCGGTGGCCTAACAAAAAGACGGAAGCGGAGCTGGAGGTGGCAGAGTTAAAGATGCTGCGATTCTCGTTGGGAGTGACGAGGATGGACAGGATAAGAAATGAGTATATTAGAGGGACAGCGCAGGTAGGACGGTTTGGAGACAAAGTGAGAGAGGCGAGATTGAGATGGTTTGGACATGTGCACAGGAGGGAAGTGGAGTATATCAGGGGAAGGATGCTGAGGATGGAGCTGCCACGTAGGAGGAGAAGAGGAAGGCCAAAGAAGAGGTTCATGGATGTGGTGAGGGCGGACATGCGGGTGGTTGGAGTGTCAATGGAAGATGTGGAGGACAGAGCGAAATGGAGACGGATGATCCGCTGTGGCGACCCCTAACGGGAGCAGCCGAAAGAAGAAGAAGAAGAAGAAGAAGATGTATATATGAAAGGGGGGGAGGTGGTGTCCATAGCTGGACTGTGGTAAGTGTAGTGTGGTCCGTGTGTTTCGCGTAGGTTAGATTTCCATGTTATAGGGATCTGTCAGAGTAAGTCATTTGTTCCACGTGACGCTGAGGTGGCAGCGTGTTTAATTTATAGATAGGGTATAGGTTAATTATGTATGCATAAATACCTCTTGTTTGTGGATGGGGCTAGATAAGGACTTTCCATCACAGAGGCATACGTGTCACGTGTGTGAAAGGCCAATTACGATCTATCTGACGAGTGTGTGCCAGCCGTAGTGGTGCAGTGTACTGTGGAGCCGGAAGTTTCTGGATCGGAAAGCTGTGAGAAGTTCAGCCGAGCTTTGGAGGCTGGATAACATGACAGGAAATGAAGGAACTGGATGAGATGGCCAAGATCATTGAGGATAGTGAAGGCTTCAACCTCACTCCCAGACTGATTGGTGCAGGTGGAGTGGATTATCCAGGAGGAGTTGTGGATGTTGAAATCCTAAAGAATGATTATTTCAGAGGATGGAGAAGATTGTTGGATTTGCTCAATACATGTAGTTAGTTGGTTAGATAGCTACATGTGATTGGCAGAATTGAGAGCAATAATGGCAGCAGATTAATTTATTGATTTTGAAGAAAGAGACTTTGAGCCAGAGATGTTTAAAATCATGGTTGGAAAGCTAAAAATGGGGATTCCGAATGGCAGTGATGTTAAAGTGGATGTACTGTCGGTGCAATTGCCAGCTGTGGAGTAGAAACTGTGGTAGAGGATGTGGCCAGGGCACTGGAGTTCGGTCGTAAAGATGGGTTCAGCAATCTGAATCTCGGTGAGGAACAGGATGTCTGCTCTAGATGATTGCACCAGATGGTGGGTAGGGTTGAGATTGAAATGAAGACCTCGGATGTTGACAAAGGAGAAAGCTAATTGACTGGAGAAGGATGGTGTGCCACGGATGATTGGCCCACAGTACAATCTTCATTCTTTTCATTGTTATGCATCATTAGAGAAAAATAACAATAAAAAGACAGGGAGAGGGGCTTCGGGGGACTTTGCAGACAAACAAAGAGCATTCTCGATGTCACCAACAGTACTAGCCAGTGGCCTCGGAAGGACCTCCCAGAATTACATGCTTTGTGAACTGGCAGAGAACAGGTCTTGAACTGGCAAAGAAAGGGACCCGAGATTTTGTTCCGATGCAGTGCTGTGCTGTGTTGTGCCCGTGTCTGGAATAAACCTATTGTTCCCACTTCAGAGTCTTCGTCCCTGTTCACTGAATACATTACCGTGGCGACGAAGGTGGGATGTCATCGTGCATCGGCAGATTGCGTGAATACGCAGTGGGAGATGATTGGGAAGACTATACCGGTCGTCTGAAGCAGTACTTCGTGGCAAGCCAGATGGACATCGATGAGGATGCTGAAAGGCGGCGAGCTGTATTATTGACCGTATGCAGTGCCCCGACGTACAGCCTCATCAAAGATCTTCTTGCTCCAGCCAAACCTTCTGACAAGTCGTATGAAGAGCTCGTCATTCTCGTGAAAAGACATTATCACCCGAAACCAGGTAAGATCGTCTCGAGGTGTATATTTTATACCCACCATCGTCAAGATGGTCAGTCAGCATCGGAGTTCATGGCTGATTTACGCCAACTCGCTGAATATTGTGAGTTTACAGATAATAAACTTGAAGAGTTGTTGCGTGATGTCATTGAAATCGGCATCAATGACGACTCAATTCTGCGGAAACTCCTCACTGAATCGGACCCCCATTTGG
>CM068964.1:65064218-65076815 GCA_035128595.1 Eptatretus atami
CAAGGTAACCTTTGGCTCCAAGCAAAAGTGTTTGAATAAACCACCAAATTCACCTCCACCTCCTGACATTTCTGAATCTACTCGGAATTGGGGTAACTTGTTGGCATTGTGGTGGTTATCATCAAGCTTTCCAATCCATACATCAGGACTATACTCTGTGCAGAGCATTGGGGTTGCCAAAGCAGTCTCATTGGCTATTTGGCATAATCCTAGACAGGTCACCACTCCGACACAAGATACCAGCAAGCTGGCACTCATTTTGTCGACCCTGGAAGGATGACAGGCAGTCGACCCCACCTGATATTAATTCAATAACCAAGTGGGATTTGAACTCAGGATTCTTTGATCCCAAGCCCACCACCCTCACCATGAAGCCAACACCAGGCAAGCTTTCCGATGTCGGTAAAGGAATTATACCTGTGACAACTGTGGTAAGCGGGGACACTTGATATTGTAGTCATTGTTTTCGATCCAAGTCGAAGAACTTGTCCTCTGCTTATCACATTGGGGTGATTCCTGATGCAACGGATGATAGGTCACAGGCACAGCCTGCAGCCGAGAGTCAAGTGAGGAACTTCATGAGGTTTTCTCTGTTGGAACAAAACTACGATGCTCCAATTACAGTTGATGTAGCAATCGATAAGATCCCGGTGAGGATGGAAGTTGATACCCGGCGCTTCCAGATAAATTATGAGCGAGAGCAAGTTCACCTCTATCTTAATCTCCAAAAAGGCTCCTGCAGTCCGGCCTGTATCTACTGACTTGAGAACATACGCCAAGGAGGTGGTTCCTGAGTTGGCTCAGGAAACGTAACTGGGGAGATGGAAACAGCACTCATGTCCTACCGCTATCGATAGTGCGTGGAAGAACCAACCTCTCGCCGAGATAGGTTATGATATATATAATCAGCTTTTTTTTGTTTTTTTTTTGTATACCTTGTCAAGGCTCATATGAGAGTAACACACAACGCACAGCAAGGGGGCATGAGACAAGAGGGGGGGAGTGGGAAGGGCAAAACAATGGGAACAGAGACTTAGGAGATCTGTGGAAGGGAGAGGGATGGGGCGGAACATGGGGAATACAAGATGGACATTACAGGGACTTTCAGGAAGGAAAGCAGGGAATTTGGGAGGTGGGCTTGGGTGGATTATCGGGGGTAGAAAAGATCGAGGATTTGGATGGGGGATGATAAGAGGTGGTGGTGAACAGCTGTTTTGAAGGCCTGAGGGAGAATGGATTGAATAGAGTGAGGGATTTATTCCAAAGGGGGAAAAAAGAGGAATGAAAGAGTGAAGGTGAGCAGTGATTCGTGATTTTGGTAGTTTTACCAAGGGGATTGTTGGCGGACCTTGAGCGCCTTGCGGAAATGCGGTGGGGACAAATCGCAGAGAGAGCAGGGGGAGAGGCTGGAGAGGAGACGGTAGAAGACAGAGACCAACCAGCCTGCGGTGAGAGGCCCAAAACTCAGCCTCATCGCAGGAGATGCCAATGATCCGAATTCCTTGGTTTCTACAGGTGAAGCTGAGAAAGGTGGGGAGCAGGAGCACCAGCCCAGAGGGAGAGCAGTATCAATCAGGCTGCGGACTAAAGCTTTGTAAGTGGTCAGGAGCTCAGGTGGGCCGAGGAAGGACTTTGCACGACGGAGGATTCCAGTCGGCGACTGGCTTTGGAGGCGAGGTTTGAAATGTGGCTTTCCAGGGAAGGTCATGGCAGATAGTGAGACCAGAAGCTTGAAAGAAAGGACTTCTTTCAGAGGATTGTTGAGAAAGTGGATGGGGGGGTTTTCTAACGGTCCTTTCGGAGAACATAGTGAGAGTGTGAGATTTGTCGGATTGAAAGACATGTTCCACGTGTTGGACCATTTTGTGATTTACCAGATCTGCAGTGAGCGAAGAAGCTGCTGCATGCCGGTCTGAGGGATGACAGATGGTACGGCAGAGGGTGGAGTCGTCACAAGAGATGAGGATTTCCAGACTCAGAGAGATCATTGATGAAAACCAGAAAAAAAAAGGGCGAACGCTCCTTGAGGAACTGCAGCCTGGACAGGAAGAGGGGATGAAAGAACTCCATTTAGGGCCACATGTTGACTGCGACAGGAGACGAAGTCTGCGAGCCATGAATGAGATGGCCTGGATACATAGGAAGAGAGTTTGGTGAGCAGGGCAGGTGCCAGACTGTGTCAAAGCACGCGATGTGTCTAGGGATATGGCTCTGATTTCATGTCCGGCATTGAGGACCTCCATCCATTGTTGGGAGAGCAGAAGCAGCATATCCAGAGTGAGTGACCTGGTCTGAAACCAAATTGAAGATCGGAAATCAAGCCATTGGAGAAAAGGAAGGATTTAATGTCTGAAGCGATGATGGATTCCATAACCTTGCTGATGATTGGCAGAAGGCTGATTGGACTGTACTTGCAGAGATCTGTTTTGGCACCTTTTTTATGCAGTGCAGTGATGTTTCTGATTTCCAAGCAGATGGCAGATGACCTTGGGCAAATGAGGGGGTGATTAGAACCGAGAGAGGGTGAGCAAGAGCATAAGAGCATGTTTTTAGGACACGTGTGCTGATGCCTTCTGACCGGTTGCAGAATCTGAGTTGAGGTTTGACAGCAAGCTCTCCACCTTGTCAGGAGAAAAGGACACAGAGTCCAGGGACAGTTGGTGCGACTGGGTAGGGTGGTAGAGAAAGCAATGGGTTTTGGACACAATATTTAGCTGCAAACACAGAGTTTAGGCATTTAGCCTTTCACGTGCGGTATCAGCAGTGCGGCCATTTGAGGTAAGGGAGGGGATGGAGGGGGACATACACCAGAAACAGATTTGATTAGATGCCACCAGGATTTTGAGGAGGGAGAGAGGTTTTGAAGTTCAGACTTGACGTTAGAATGATGTTGTTTATGGCTCTCCTGAGGGTAGATACACATTTGTTCCAAGCTTTATGGAAGGAACTGAGAGTACCCACAGTTGGTTTGCTTCCATGAGGCAAATGCAAGTTGTTTCAGGACAACTGCCTCGCCACAAGCTTCAGTGAACCAAGGGCGGGAGGAAGGGTAGGACAACTGAAGACGAGAGGGGATAAATCTGTGCATGAGGGAGAGCAAGGTTTCTTTGATGAATTCCCAGGATGAGTTGATGTTGGAGAAAGTAGCGATAGGAGACCAGTCTATAAGTTTGATGGCTGCTTGGAGACCCTGCCAGTCGGCTTGAGTGAAATGCAGACTCGACGGCGGTGAGGTGGTCTCTGATAATAGCCAGAGCGATGTCCACTTTGACAAGGACGTGGTCAGAAGAACCGATTGGAGCGGAGGAAGAGCAGCAGATATTGTCAGGGAAATTTGTCAAAATCAGATCCAGAAGAGATGGAGTACATTGGTTGAGATCCGGGTCAGGAAGTTGACCGATTGAGTCAGTTCCAATGAGTCGCAGAAAGCTTTTGCTGAAGTACCATGACAGGTGAGAGAGGTACCCACACCGAGCCAACTGGCATGATGACAATTGAAGTCGCCACATATGAGGAAGAGAGAGTTTGGATGAGAAGATAGAAGTTGGTCCATGTTTTCGGAGAGCGAGATGTAAATGGAGTTGTCACTGTTTGGTGGACGGTACAACACACATATAAACATGAGTGGAGTGTGAGGGGTAGCCGTAGCCAGAGGGTGTGGGGGAGTGAGGGCAGTGCATGGAGAGTGAGGAATAGAGTCTTTGATGAAGAGAGCAACTCCTCACCAGGACGAGGCTCAGGTCTGTCATACCGGAGGAGGGAGTACCAGGGAGAGACTTGGGAGTCAGACACGTCTTGGGGGAGAAAAGTTTTGTTAGGCAGATTATGTCTGGTTTGTCAGTGGCAACCTGTATGGAATATCTGAACGGTTTGAGCGAAGGCCCGGATATTTGAGGTCCTCACGTTAATGAAGAGGGAGGGGAGTAGGCTTTGAGTGCAGGGGGTGGGAGGGAGGGGAGGATCGGACAAGGGACAGGGGGGGAGTAAGGAGGATTATTGAAAGAGTGTGGGGGATTGCAGAATAGCTGGGGAGGGGCCGGATGAGGAGGAGAATAGGCTCTGTGGTGCTGGGGGGAGAGGGTGGACAAGAGAGGGGGCAGAAGGCGGTTGAGGATTTGAGGAGGTGAAGTGAAGAGATGGAGGTGAGATGGCAGTGGAAGGAGGAAGCTTTGTGGATAAGAGGGGTGGAAACTTTGAGAAGGGTGAGTGAGGGGGTGAATGGTGAGAGAAGGGTGAGTGGGGAGAGTTGAGGGAGAAAGGTGAGGGGGAGTTTTTGAGAGAGGTTAAGGGGAGGCTTGGAGGGAGAAGAGTGTGATGGTTGCTTTGAGAGGGAGGAGTGAGAGTGGTGAGTTGGCACTGAAAATGGAAACAATAATGGTTGTGGAAAGCAACATTCATAGCAAACTGGGGTTTTAAAAAAGTTTTAGGTCAGAGATGCGATTTAACACATTTCTTGATGGATGCAATAAAGGCGAATTCAGAAATGAGAGAAGAAACGCTGTAACAGTTGGATTTTTTAGCGCAAGTATGAAGGAGAGGTCGAATTGAGAGCAGTCTGTTTAAATAGTAGAAGAGTAGTATATTATGATACAGTGAAGAGTACCACACGTGTGAAGAGAGAATGAAGCATTATAAGAGATGTTTTTATTATTATTATTATTATTATTATTATTATTATTGTTTGAGAGAGTTTTCATCAGATTAGGTCATGGAAGTGTTGTGGAAAAAATCGTGAGGTGAATGGTGAAATTGGATCGGTGACGCAGGGGTGTAAACAGATCACGTGGTTCGGAGAAGTACTTGGCGTGGGAGGTGTATCGTCAAAAGTGAAATTATTTATTTTAAATCAGGATTGCGAAACATTCGGAAAAGGGAAGGTTGAAGTAATATCGTGGAAGTGTCTGGTGAATTTGGAAGGTAAAGGCAGTGTGAAGCTGCTGGGTTGATGAAAAGTACAGGAAGAGTAGAGAGAGACACGTGGTTACAGGACGTGTAGAGATCGAAAGGATACAAGGAAGATATTATTTTTTGATGTATTTTTGAAGAACAGTAAGATTCGGAATGGGAGGTTGTAGGAAGAAATAAGAAGGTAATGGCGAGAGAGGGTCAGCTCAGTAGAATAAAGATGGTGTGCCGGCAGGAGGAAGAAGAAGAAGAAGAAGAAGAGAAGAAGAAGAAGGATCGAGACTCGTGAGTGTGTAAGGAGAAAGGTAGTTTTTTTGTTTGTTTTTTGGGGATTTAAGACAAGAAAGTGTTTAGTTGGGAGGGATGGGGACGTTGGGAAAGTGGGAAGATAGAAATTGAAGGTAAGGGGAGAAAATACAAATAAACAGATCGACATCTGAGGGAGTGAGGAGTGAGTAGACTACAAGCCAAGCACCGGGAGACAAGGTTGACGAAAACTCACAAAATAGCACGATCTTTGAAACAAAACCGAACTAGGAACACACAGTAACATGTAGGTGAGAAAATAAACAGTAAAAACGGGACAGATAACGACCGAACTTAACTTTGAGATCGTCAACCAGAGAGCCCTGAAGGAGACCGCCGACGCTCCAAACCCAGAACCGGAAGCATTGTCAACTCGAGAAGCAGAACCGGACTTCATTGGAGTGACGTAAACAGAGTCTCCAACTCTGATGCTGGATAGATACCGTGCTCAACAAGTACCCTGGCCTGTTCAGCAAAGTACCCTTGCAGGGCCAAGGTGTGCATTTGTGGGGACTACAAAATGACAATCAACTGCTACTCAAAGCTGGATGGCTACCCTTTACCCAAAGCAGAGGATCTGTTCACCAATCTCATGGGTGATCAGACATTCACTAAGCTTGACTTGACCAATGCCTATGCTAAAATGGAACTGGATGATGATTCCAAGCCCTATACATGCATCAACACTCATTGGAGGACTCTACATGTACAACAGATGCCCATTTGGCATACGCTCTGGTGCACCAATCTTCCAATGCAAGATGGAGACATTATGAAACTGTCCCAAAGACAGTCGTGTTCAGGAAGACATACTAGTGACTGGCAAGTCACAACATGAACACCTCGAGAACCTAAACAAAGTCCTCAATCAGCTGTCCCAAGCTGGGTTACGCCAAAGGCATGAGAAGTGTACCTTTATGGTACATGAAGTTGAATACCTGGGTCATCAAATCTCCTGTCAAGGATTTTGCCTCTCCGAGCAAAGTTGAAGCAATTGCAAATGCACCAATGCCCCAAAACATTTCAGAACTTCATGCATTCCTGGTATGTTGACCTATTTTGGTAATTTCTGCCTCAACTAAGCACAACTGTCAAGCTCTACTTTCTCCTCAGGAAAGGCATTGTCTGGAAATGGGAAGCTGCCCAAACAAGAGCATTCAAGGCCCTAAACCATGCTGTCCTCCTTGCCATTACTTGTCATTATGACCCATCCAAGGAACGTGTTCTCAGTTTTGATAGCTCTTCATATGACAGCGGGTGTCCATTGTTGCAAACAAATAGAACGGTAATTCCAGCCTGTTGCGTATGCATCACGAACCCGATCTGACACTGAATGTCGCTATGCTCAAGTGACGAAGAGAGGCATTAGCGTATGTCTGGGGCACCTTAAAGATGCACCAATATGTCTTTGGAAGACATATTACCATTGAGACTGATCACAAACCTTGTTATGTCTCCTGGGAGAAACCAGAGCCATTCTGCCCACATCATCAGGTCATGTACTACGTTGGGCGTTGACCCTTGCCGGTTATGACTATTCATTGGTTTACCGCTCGGGTAAGGAAATGTACTGTGCTGACACGCTCAGTCGCTTGCCGCTTCCAGTAACCATCCAGAACCTCCACAATCTGGCGATATTATTCATCTCATGGCTAACGTCATTTCCGATGAGGCACCTGTAACCGCTAAGCGATTGCTTGTGCTACCAATAGCAATCTAGATTTGTCACAAATTAAATGCTGTGTTATGTCAGGTGATTGGGCATCTCTACCAGAAGGGGCGAAACCGTACCTCATCCGGAAGGATGGGCTCTCTATTGATGCAGACTGCCTGCTTTGGGGTAGCCAAGTGATAATTCCGCCGAACTCCGCTGGAAAATTATCAGTGAACTCCACAATGCTCATCCAGGCATAGTCACCATGAAGGCTATTCCTGAGCCCATGTTTGGTGGCCTGGTTTGGACAGTGACATTGAGTCCAGTACATGCCACTGTTACACTTGTCAAGCCCATGCCAAGACACTGCCACAGTATCCATTGGCCATGTAGCCGTGGCCATCAAAACCATGATCCAGACAACACATGACCATGCTGGTCCATTTCAAGGGAAGCTTTTCGTTATCGTAGTTGATGCCACTCAAAATGGATTGAAGCTCTCATGGTGCGTCCTCATCCTCTGCTGTAACAATTGAAGCTCTACGTACCATGTTCACACATGGTATTCCGAACTCCATTGTATCAGATAATGGATCGTCATTTACGAGTTCAGAGTTTCAGAACTTTTGCAAAATGAATGGTATTAAGCACTACACATCTGCCCCCTACAAACCTGCCAGGAATGGCAAAGCCAACGTGCTGTTCAGATCATCAAGAATGGTCTAAGCCACGTCAAGGAAGGCTCCATTAATCTCGTCTAGCTCATTGTTGCTCAATTACCACCAGACCACATTCACAAACCCACAGCAGTCGCAAGCAAGGACAGCCCTCCACTAGCCCTTCGGAGATCACCTCGTGTCTGTAAGCCTCCTGAGTGTCTTGATTTGTAGAAAAAAGGGGGGGGGTGGAGATATGATGTATCAGTAGTTTATACTAATGCATACATACATGGGTGCACCGGGGCGTGGTTAAAGAGAGTCACGTGGCCCGCTCACGTTCCAAGCGGTGCTGTGCTGTGTTGTGCCGTGTCCGGAGTCACGTGGCCCGCTCACGTTCCGATGCGGTGCTGTGCTGTGTTGTGCCCGTGCCGGAATAATCCTATTGTTCTCACTTCAGTCTCCGTCCCTGTTCATCTGAATACATTACAGCCTTCCAGGGCAGTACAGCCAGGTTTGGGCCTCTAGCTTTCTGGCAGCAAGCCTGTGGGAACACCAACTCCAACGGTACCATCTAGCAGGCACTGCGGAACCAGTAACTCTACCTGTGAGGCAGAAATAACCCACAACAGGCCACAGCCTGCCCCAATAGCTTGCAACAGAATCACAGAAATAACCCACAACAGCCCACAGCATGCCCCAATAGCTTGCAACAGAACCAATGTTCTGCTAAAGGCTACAAAGTTGATGTTAAAGTGTCTACAAATTAATAAATAATTCATAGTTGTGTGCTGGTACTGGAGATGGTAAAGTTGATATAAATGAATAAATCAAGGTTCCATGGGGGTAGTGGAGATGATAAAGTGTATATGAATATATAATTAATTCACAGTTGTGTGTTGGTAATGGAGATGGATGGTCCATCCATCCATTGGGACCATACTCTGTGCAGAACGTTGATGCTACTTAAGCAGTCTCCTTGGCTATTGGACACAATCCTGGATGGGTCACCACTCCGACACAGGATGCCAGCAAGCTGGCACTCATTTTGCCGACTTCAGAAGGATGACAAGCAGAGTCAACCCTACCTGTTATTAATTTAACAGCCGAGTGCAATTTGAATTCAGGATCCTAGGATCCCAAACCCACCACCCTAACCATGAGGCTAACACCAGGCTTGATGGTTATTAAAGTGTATATATATAAATAATTAATGGTGGAATTTGGTTGTGGTGATGAAGTGTAAATAAATAAATAATGCAAAGTTGTGGTTCTAGTGGAGATGGTAAAGTTTAAATAAATGAGTAAATAAATAATGGTTCATGAAAGCATATTCAATCCTGTACTATATTCTCTCACATAAAACAATTTTTAATTGCTAAAATTCCAAATTGGCTCCAATCCCAAAATAATTAAACATGCCTCATGCCAGGATATTATTGCATACATCTGCTGAATATGAAATATATGCATCCAGTCATTTTCAAGTACAGGTTACAGATGGATTCATGGATGGGGCCCAAATCATGGATAGGATCACACTTTTGTGATCCCTTGCCTGTGAAGCCACCAATCCAACAGTTTATAATTGGGTGAGGAATTGAACCCATGCTAGGTAGTGATTAAACTCACATGATCGTGTATATCACTATCACTCTTCCATGGTTATCGTGCATACATCCAGAGGTTCAACATTTATCACAAAATGAACACATAATTTCTTGCTTTGGAATCGATGTTTGTCATCATCTGTGTGATTATTGAGGGCACCTGTATGTTCTTTCGTCCACTCATATAGTTTAAAATAAATGGACGACATCTTGCTTTCGTGCATGGCTCACAAAGTGGGTACACTACTGTTACACAAAAGGCAAAAAAAAGTTTAGGGAAACATGAAATGCAACCAATTATTGTTAATCTGCATGTATTCAAATAGCTAAATTTAAATTTTTAGACCTGCAGCACGTCCGGTTTTAAAGTTACCACTGAATATATACAACACTGTAAATACACGTTCGAATTTCGAGCTTGGCGTCAGCGTTATGTACGGAATCAGATGACAAAAACAACGTAAATATTATACTTTGAGATAAGAAACAGATAATTTTACTCTGACAGGAAAAAGAAAAAACAACACATTTTGAGAGAGTCCGATGTTATAAATTACGAAGAAACACAGACGATTCAGTAGCAAAGAAAGCCACACTTGTAAGCGAAAAATAACGTTAAAATCGAATCTATTTCTTTCGACCTTTTGAAAATATCACTTTAAACATGAAAAAAAACATAATTCTTACCTCTCGGATCCTCACGAAGCACCAAAAAAATCTAGCGTTGGTTAAAATGAAGAATTATCAGACAAATGCGAGTCACCTCATTCGGCTCGGCGTCCTCATGCTGGATTCGTACGTTACCGGCTCTCGCAAAGACACGGACACGAAGAAAACGCTGCGCTCGACGACGAATGGAAATGTGCTGACACGCTTGCAAGTGCCTATTATATCCATCAATCGGGGAAGTTTGCAAGACGGCAAGATTTTCTAATGCTAGCGTTATTTGCGTCCGACGAGAGATGATGATTCGTACATAATGGGACTGACACGAAAATCAAGACGGGATTACTTGCCGTCGAATTTTATTTTCTGATCACAATTTTGATCTATATTTTTCTGCCGTTAGACTCTGTCATATTTCCAAGAAATTAGGGGGATTTGGAATAAAAATCATAAAAACATTATAACACTGGACTCCTTATTTTTCTCGATGCAGTGGACACGAAGGTTATGTACGAATCCATTATTTCATCAGATAGTGGGAGCAGAAACATCATCAAAACATAAAAGAGACACCAAAGTTCACATTCTGAGTCACCACACTCAAATAACTGTCACATAAAAAACGTCAGTAAATAAAAATTTCACCAATCAACTAACATTTCTAAGGTTACAAAACCCATTTTCTGTTGCTTTAATTCATCTTTATAAAACAGGGAAATGGAGAGTATGATATTGCCGGTTTCTACACGTTCCCCAAGATGTCCACTTTCATTTCTGACCATTGATGGTTTGTCTAAACCTCATAATAGTTTTATGTGGAATTTCCACAGACATCCCAACAGCAACCATCTTTGTGAGCCATGCACTTTCCTTTTTGGGTGGAGGAGTGGGATAACATTCTCAAAACTTTCCAAGGAATGAAGCGAGGAAAAGGCAGGGTTTCAGATGTTTTTTCCTCACTCTTCTATAGCAATGCCTTTGCAATAATAATAAAAAAAACCTTCAGCAATGCTACAGTTTGGTCATTTAGCACAAAAACACAATTTACAAAAATTAATTGTTTTGTTTTGATTGTTTGTGGGATTAAATGCCTTTAAACTTGGTGGTTGTACTCGGGTTGTGCATGAGAATGTCTACTAAATTGGAATGGCCACCTCTGATGTATCTTTCTAGCTATAGGTAAAAATAGGGAAATTTTATCAAACACCTGTTTGTCTTTATTTTGTTTGAGTTCAATACACTTTTTGCACTGGTGGTCGGAATGTCTTGAAAAGTTGAGCTTGTGCAGTATAACACAAAATAAAGGTGTGCCCCCTTACCACTCCCGTAGAGAGCAGGTGTTTCTAGTATAGCAAAAACAACACAGTCAACCCCAAAAAATCGTTCAAATTTACTATCTTGGGGACAAGCATCGCTTTTATTTATTCTGATATGGTGGGTCTGTATTTTATTATTTTTCTTTATTTTATCTGCTTGCTATTTATTATTCTTTGTGGCTCTTCTTTGAGCTCCCACAAGTTATTTGTAACTTGATTTAAGAAGAGCATTCCACATCATTGTGAATGAAAGTGTAAGTATGCTTCACTTGGGCGTTTATGAAAATAAATGTTTTGTTCTGGTAATAGATGGTGGAAATAGCAGCCGAGACATGTAATGCTTTAAACACTGACTCCAAACCTCTTCATTTATATTACCTTTCTTTTTAACGGGTGAATACATGTTTCACTTTGACATATACAGGAGCTAAGGTATGTACATTACTTACCATTTGATGCATATATTTTTGTATTTCCATGCTATCTTCAAGTTTGATATTGCTCAAATTTTAATAGCCTTAATTATTTACTTTTAACAAAAATTAAAATATAAGAAGATGGTAAAATATATAAGTTGCATGCTCTACAGCTATGTCAAACTTAAAGCTGGAATGACCTTTTTTGAAGAAGTTAGTGAATAAATGTGAAATGAGTGGCTACTTCAGTTTGAGCCTCTGGTGCCAGCAGTTCTGTATATACAAGTCTGAACAAGCAACTCAGTGGCTGTGAAAGGCACTCCCCTCAGGCTCATTGTTATATTATTGAACCTCACCAACTCTTTAAAAATACAGTGGAATGCACATCAGTCCAAGTTTGCTGATTGACCAATACTATTTCAACATGGTACAGAGAGGAGGATAATGTTGATAAATGTAAAGCAGCAACAGAAAATGTTTTAGTTGCATTATTTATTGAAGTCTTTGCTTGCATTTCATCTTTACATATATATATATATATATATATATATATGTCTCTCTCTTTCTTGCTTTTTCTTCTCTTTCATCTCTTTTACTCTCTATTCCTCTCTTTCATTATCTATCTCTCAAAGGAGAAGTGAATTCTTGCAGAAATTTTTATTTGAGGCTCACTTGGCTGTGCCTGGATGGGTTTTTGCGGTTTGGGGAGTAGCGGCTGAAACCCCAATCCTAATCCTGATGACTCCATCTTTGCTCTTTACTTCTTCGGGCTCCTTCCTGGTCTTCCTTTTCATTACGGACCAGTATCCCAATCTTGACAAATAGTAGACATGTTAAGTGCACAAAATAGGGTGTTGACTTCAAATCATGATGCAAATGTCCCCTTTGGCATGGAAGTTCCTTAGGGTCATAGAAACAAATTTATCCAAAGACACGTCATATCTCAAAATCCAAGATGGCCGCCGTCGACCATTTTGGAAAACATGGCCCAGTCATAGCTCATGAACCGTTTGTCATAGAAACCTGCTCCCAGTGACCAATGCTCCCAGCTCCCACACCAACCTGCTC
>CM068964.1:65076825-65091994 GCA_035128595.1 Eptatretus atami
TTCTCCTCTCTTGTCCTGGTACATCCTGCCAGTCTGGGCGCACGAACTTTGACATCTGCAGAGAAGCATACAGCGCTGTCTCTGCATGCAGCACTTACAAGGAGCTTTACATTCAGTCTACACTTGCAATGGACCGCACAGTCTTCTTCCCCATTCATCTGGATTGAGGATCTCATCAAGATTCGCAACTTGTTGTGTGTCTGACGAGAAGTGCTGGTGAATGCTGAATGCATGTTCCATGGAGGGCTGATGTTGCCGTCGTAGGGATGGATTATGGTCAATGTTGTCAAAACCCTGTGGTGAAAATGTGTTTAACTGCCTGAGGGGGACACCACACCAACCTGCTCCCAGTGACCAATGACTGAATTCGCAATATCTGTACTAAGCACTCTCAAACGGTCATACGAGATGCACAACCCTCGCTGATGCAAATCATCGATTAGAGATTCACGGCCAGTTTGAAGATGTACTTTCATACCATATACAGCGAAGCTGGTGTTTCCCTATCTCTGTTGTGACGTGGAACACTGTCACGTTTCTTGGATCTGCATGCAACTGAGTTGAAGATGATCTGCTGCCCAATATGTTGCAACCTTGGACTTCTTAGATCCAGGAGATGGCTATCGATAGATGGTCCATCAGAAGCATGTACAGGAATGAACGCAGAGTGGTTGGGATTGATTCAGCTTCAGATGAGGTTGAGAAGGAACCTGTAAAAGCTTGCCGCATTTGAAGATATTCTCGACGGAGGATCTTGGCTGCTTTGTGCAGGTGGAGACTTCAGTTGATGTATTGTCTTTCATATCAACTATAGCTTTGGATAGGTCATCGTCGAAACAAGAGACCAGCAACGGTTAATCTTTACTGCCTTGATGTCAGAATCATGCGCTCAATGTCCTCTCTAAGGCTGTTTGTATTGCATTGATGTAGGGAAAGCCGAGAGCAGCAATACGCTTATCATAAAGTGTCCTCAAGTCCATTGCTAGCGACTCCCCTGAACACGGTTATCTTTAATAAAGTCAAGTAACTCATTGAGAACATGTGCTCGCATCACCTGTGTGTTATGACTATCAGTGATGTCACATCCGACTGTCTCCACTTTCCCATACAGCCGAGTCAGGCACGCACGATGATAGACGGCATTGATAGCGATCAAGTCACCAGCGACAGTTTAGACAACAGGCGTTTGTCGCCCAACAGCTGAGCACAGTCATTGATTTTTTTATCCAAGCCAAGTGTAGCAGCTTTTCTGAGCTCTTTCTTGTTGCCCACTTCATCACAAAAGAGACACGGAGTGTCAACTGGTTCACTCAAAGATGTAGAGGGTGATGTCTTGTGACTGACCTGCTGCACGAGTTTTTACCGGGCTAAATGACGCTTGTCCTTGATGCTTATTCCTGGCTCTCTGCACTTTATGATTGTCGACAGCATTCCTGCAAGCTTTGTGCCACACTACATGATTAGACATCATCAGCTGCACTATATTCTGAGTATCACTGTCACCAGTCTTCTCTTCTTCTTCGGCTAGCTCCCGTTAGGGGTCGCCACAGCGGATCAACCGTCTCCATTTCGCTCTATCCTCCACATCTTCCATTGACACTCCAACCACCCGCATGTCCACCCTCACCACATCCATGAACCTCTTCTTTGGCCTTCCTCTTCTCCTCCTGCCTGGCGGCTCCATCTTCAACATCCTTCTCCGATATACTCCGCTTCCCTCCTGTGCACATGTCCAAACCATCTCAATTCGCTCTCTCTCACTTTGTCTCCAAACCGTCCTACCTGCGCTGTCCCTCTAATATACTCATTCCTTATCCTGTCCATCCTCGTCACTCCCAACGAGAATACGCAGCATCTTTAACTCTGCCACCTCCAGCTCCGCTGCCTGTCTTTTTCTTTTTGCCACCTTTTGTTCCTGTTGTAACACTGTCACCAGTATTCTCTACGAATACAAATCAGGCAGCTCACCTAATTCATTGAGTTCCTGAATATTGTACAAACCTGTCTGTAAGTGGCTGAAAGTCTTTCAGGATTGTTTCTCAATTAACAGATGATGAGGGATCCGAAGTTGGATTATGAGTCTCGTCTGATTGACATATAAAACATAGGCTCCAGTCCATCGTGGCAGGCGTGCTGTCACAGTTATCGGAACTCATTTTGATTAGTCACTTTGAATCTGAAAGTAAAAATTAAAAATTAAAGGTCACATAACATAGATACATTATTGACTAACTCATGTGTAGTTAAATTCAGCATGAGAAAACCATTTCTGAGTTGGGTCTGACCTAACCATCATATAGTAGACATGTTAAGTCATGTCTCGTTCTCACAATTTTTTTTTCTCATACATTTAGAAAAAATGTAACATTATGATTTTTGTCTATGATTTGACCTTTAAATCCATCAGAAAGCAAAATTGTCACCGGAAATGAGTTCAGTGACCTCAAGTTAGTTAAAAAAACATGTATCATAATAGTTTCTATGACAAACGGTTCATGAGCTATGACTGGGCCATGTTTTTCAAAATGGTCGACTGCGGCCATCTTGGATTTTGAGATATGACGTGTGTCTTTGGATAAATTTGTTTCTATGACCCTAAGGAACTTCCATGCCAAAGGGGACCTTTGCATCACGATTTGAAGTCAAATGTCACTTAACATGTCTACTAAAAGCAATGTTACGATTGACTGCCAGGTAGACTCGAGGTCAAATCACCAATTGGGTGATGGACCGTTGAAAGAGAACATACGCCATTTGCCGGGAAAGCCAAAGAGATGTTTATTTTTTTGGCGGACAGGTAGCTCGAACGAGAATCTGTCGCTTTATCCGAATCATCTGTCTGACAGGATGGGCCCAAGAGGTGGCCCAGGCAATTCTGCCATGATTTTATGAAGCCTCCTTCGAGGTAGTGGTGCCAATTTCCCATGGTCGTGCTTTTTAATTACGCTGGAGTTAATAGCCCAATGACACAAGTAAAAGGGAATGAATCCGATTTAATAAATGGGGGAGGGGAAATCGGAGGAGAGAAGCACATATTAACAGCAATTACAGACAGTTTCAGAACTAACATACAGTACTGCAATAATTCTCCACGCACACGATAACTCTATCAGCTTAACCGTTACCTGAACCGTTCACACAACAATTACTAGGACAGACTAAGGAATTCACAAGCCAATGAGATGATAGGCAAATACAGAGGTAGATCCTGGCAAAGAGTCTGGTGGCAGTTCGGTTCCAGTCCCAGCGGAGACTGATTGATAGTTCCGTCCCACCGGCCAAGGAAAGAAAAAGGGACGCAGCTTGTTTGGTGAGGCGCAGCACAGCAGCTCTTTCCGCAGGTTCGGCGCAGCAAGGAGAAAACAAAACTTCTCTTCCGATTCCAGGAAGAGATTCGATCAACTTCTGCCTTTTTTAATCACCTCTCTTGGTGGATCCTCCCGGAGTTATCAGCTCTGCTCAATCAGTCGTTAAAAGCTTCCCACAGTCAGTCATTAATGGCTTTTTTCACATGTGTCCAAAGCTATGAGGTGTGCCATAACACACTTTCCACACACCCCATGCAGTGATGTTAACTGCCTTACTGTGGCATTAAACTCCTTGCCCTCAAGGCCTTGTGTGCACTTTAAAAGAAACATTTAAAGGACAGATAACAGAGGAAAATATTTAAAGGCTTAACAAGGAACAATCGGGTCCAGACACAGTGCAGAATGGAAGGATCACAATAAAATCTGTCAAGACATACTTTGACACCTTGTGATCCTTGTACACAAATACCGTATGTCTTTTGCTGAACACTTAACAAAGAAATAACTATACTGCATTACACTTTTAACACATTGACTGCCAACTCTTTTCGTGTACACCACTCCGAGTTTCCAAGCGAAGTATGTATATGCATATACTATATTTTATGCTTAATGGTCACCTTCAAATTAATTTCCCTGGGAGTCAAAACACACTTGCCAACGTCACTACCATTCTTCAAAGCAACCTTGGAAGTCATTGTCTGAAAGGCCATTTTGCTCAATGGTCATGGCTCTCTGGATCTCTATTGATGCAAAATTAGTTCCTTTCATTGGAGTTTCGGACCTTGGTCAGACAAGATGCAAGGCAGAGGAGCCAGTCCTGAGGGGAGAGCAGTGCTCCATCAAGCTGTGGATGAAGGTATTGTCAGTGGATATGAGTTCATGTGTACCAAGGAGGGACTTTGAATGACAGTGGATGCCCAGTCAGTGGCTGGCTTTGGAGACCAACATTGAAATGTGGTTTGTCCAAGAAAGATCATGGCTGAGAGTGAGACCCAGGAGTATTAATAACTGAACCTCCTCGAGAGGATTGTTCATAAAGTATATTGGGGGTAGGGGCTGGGATTTACCAGACGGTCCTTTCAGAGTGAGATAGTGAGAGTGTGAGATTTGTCACGGTTGAAAGACATATTCCAAGTGTTTGACAATCTTGTGATTTTTTTTTTCAAGGTCTGAGTAGAGGGAAGAAGCTGCAGCCTCCCTGACTGAAGGATGAGTGATGCCACGGCAGAGGGTGTAGTCATCAGCCAGAAGATAAAGAACATTTTCCAGAGAGTCAGAGAGATCATTGATGAAGATCAGGGAAAGGACTGGGCCCAGAACACTGCCTTGGGGTACTCCAGCGTTGATAGGGAGAGGAGATGAAAGGATTTCATTGAGTGCCACACATTGGCTATGAGAGTGGAGAAAGTCAGTGAGCCATGTGTGGAGTTGGCCTTGAATGCTGTAGGCAGACAGTTTGGAGAGCAAGGCAGGATGCTGTGTCAAAAGAATGAGATATGTCCAGAAAGACAGCCCTGATCTCATGTCTAACATTGAGGACCCCCATCCATTGTTCGCTGAGTCGAAGTAGCATGTCCAAGGTGAGTGACCCTGTCTGAAACCAATTGGTGATCTGAGATGATGTTGGAGCAAGGCAGGATGCTGTGTCAAAAGAATGAGATATGTCCAGAAAGACAGCCCTGATCTCATGTCTAACATTGAGGACCCCCATCCATTGTTCGCTGAGTCGAAGTAGCATGTCCAAGGTGGAGTGACCTGGTCTGAAACCCAATTGGTGATCTGAGATGATGTTGGAGGAAAGGAGGATTTCATATCAACTGTGATGATGGATTCCATGAACTTGCTGATGGGAAGTAAGCTAATAGATTTGCAGTTGAAGGGATCAGTTTTTGCACTGTTTTATGTGGAAAATCATAAATGACTGGAACAGCCTCCCTGACTCCCTCATTCATACCCCATCAGTGAATGCCTTTAAAAACAGATTAGATCATTTCTGTGAAACTACCAATCATTATACAAAATTTGTGTTTTAACTACACAAAATAAACAGCATGAGCTGCACAGTCCTTTCAGAGAGAGATGGTGAGAGTGAGATTTGTCAGGATTGAAAGACATATTCCATTGAAAGACTGTTTTCAGGTAGAAACGGACTTCATCGCAGATTTCAAAACCAGCTCACCCTCTCACTTCACCTTTCCGAATGAAGGCACACACTCTATGGGTGGAGTCTTCTTCTTTGAACACCTCTTCTACAGCGAGCTGATGCCTTCCCCAGTCTGACTGTCAATTCCATAACCTTTCTCATAACCTACACCATGTAGGTCTTGTTGAGTGATGCCCATTATCTCTCTTTGTCTGGAGGCAGCAATTATCATCTCAGTCACCTCTTTGCCATTCCATTTCTTCATTGTGTTCACATCTGGCTTCTGGCTAGACTTGCTCCTATCACATGAATCTCTCATCATCATCAATAAACAAACCTTTTGAACACTTGAAATCCTATACAAATTGACAACACCAGAGCTTAAATTACCAAGGCAAATATATCCTCTCTATCTTTCTATCTCCTCCAAGACTTCATCTGTTTGATTTTTAACTTCTACTCCTCAGTGACTATCATTCAATGGCCTACTTAAACCACCAAACCTTAACTCTTGACTGGATTTTTGCGAACAGTAGGGATGTTTTCTCCATCAATGCTGAATCATACCAGCTGGAAGTTCCTACTCCAGAGAAACAAGCTACAATACTTTCGTGGTTTGAACTTTATTTCTGTCCATCTTATCACTCTCTGTACCTCAATCATCTTGGAGGGCATACTGGAGACAGTCGTTAAATCATATACAACGGAGCGACATGGGTGTGCGCTAGACTAAGGTGAATTTGAAATATGTAGATAAGAGAACACATCAGATGGCATTTTTGCCATTCTTGTTCCATATAGGAACATGACGAGCAACTGTCCATTCATCATTTGTGTTCGATTCCCTAACCCTACGTTAGGGAATCCCAACGCCAACGTTGGGGTGAAAGCATATCGTAATGTAATTGCATACTAGTCATACAGTTTTGACGGATTGGGCTGAAATTTTTTGACAAAGAGGTTGATTATAGTGCGCATAAAAGCCCAGAAGCCGATTTTTTATTTTCGAAAAAAAAAATTTCGGATTTTTTCAAAAATTTCAGTCACGTTGCTAGGCAACGGTGCGTCCATAGCAACGGTGCTCAAAAGCATACAACTAGATCCTGGTATGAACCTACCAGTCAAGTTTCATCAAAATCGATTGACTCCTCTGGCCTCCAGAGCTGTCCATTACATACAAACAAACAGACAAGCCGGTAGGCGACATGGGTGGTCGCTATATAATTGCATACTAGTCATACAGTTTTGACGGATCGGGCTGAAATTTTTTGACAGAGGTTGATTATAGTGCGCATAAAAGCGCGGAAGCCGATTTTTTATTTTCGAAAAAAAAATATATAAATATTTTTCGGATTTAAAAAAATTTCAAAGTCCCGTTGCTAGGCAACGGTGGCGTCCATAGCAACGGTGCTCAAAGCATACAACTAGATCCTGGTATGAACCTACCAGTCAAGTTTCATAAAATCGAGTTGACTCCTCTGGCCTTCAGAGCTGTCCATTACATACATACAGACAGACAGAAAACCTGAGAATAACGGTAGTCTAGCGACCATCCAACAGACATTCAGACAGACGGAAAACCTGAGAATAAGGGTAGTCTAGCGACCACCCAATAAAAGCCTGTGGTTGGGTTTGATGGATCAAATAAGAACTGCCAGTACCCAATGCTGGAGACACTGCTTTAATTACTGCTTCCTTTGTCAAACAAATAGTAACAGTGAAATTGGATGCCCCATCGGAATGCCGACCTCAAAACCTTACCAGTCTATAATAAAATTCTGAGTCGCATATCTCATAACAAATTGGCAGTAGTACTCGTAAATGATCCAACAATCTGTTCGGCTAGCCAAAAGAACCATAAATCCCGATGCCACTTCTTCAGATTCTCCTTTTTTTCTTCTTCTTCTCCTCCTCTTCCCTTTATAAGGGGTAAGGTCCGATGGCACTAAGCTTATGCCCTGCCTTGACCACGATACTCCTTCACATCGCCCTGTCCTCAACAATCTCTCTCCACTCTCCAACCACGCCTACCTTACTGATATCCCTCCTTACACAATCCTCCCATCTCAACCATTATCTACCTATTTTCCTCCTACCTTGCTCCATCAACCTATCTGCTCTCTTTGCCTTTCTCTCTTCCCCAATCTGCACGGTGTCCAGCCCATCTCAGCCAGAATTTCATCAATCTCCCCGTCAAACTCATCTGCACACCAGTCCACTTCCTCAGTTCATCCATCCTCCTTCTTTCTACCCTCTTCACTCCTGCAATATCACAAACCTGCAGCCTCTGTTGTTGTCTCTCTGTCAGTGCCATCATCTCCAGACCGTAAAGGTAAGCCGGCGTTACACGCGACATCAGTACCTTCCTCTTCCATCAAAAGGATTTTAGATTCAGACGAGGACACTCTACCCTGGACATGCTGCTTCTACTTTCCCAATAATGGATGGAGGTCCTCAATGCCAGACATGAGATCAGAGCCATCTCCCTAGACATATTGTGAGCTTTCAATACGATCTGGCACCCTGCACTGCTCACGCTCTCTTCTTATGGCATCCAGAGCATTCTCCACTCATGGCTGGTGAACTTCCTCTCCTGTTGCAGTCAGTGCATGGCTCTGAATGAAATTCTCTCATCTCCCCTTCCGATCCAGGTGGGAGTTCCTCAACGCAGTGTTCTGGCCCTTGTGCTTTTTCTAATCTTGATCAATTATCTCCCCGACTCTCTGGAAAATCCTCTTTATCTATTTGCTGATGACACCACCCTCTGCCGTATCATCTCTCATCCCTCAGATCAGCAGGCAGCAGCCTCTTCACTCTGCAGACCTCTATAAAATCACAAGGTGGTCAAACACGTGGAACATGTCTTTCAATTCTGACAAATCTCACACTGTCACTATGTCTCCGAAAGGACCATCTGGAATCCCCCCTCCCCCCATCTATCTTCTCAACAATCCTCTTGAAGTTCTGTCTCTCAGGCTTTTGGGTCTCAACATCTGCCATTATCTTTCCTGGGAAAGCCACATTTCCCACCTCGCCTCCAAAGCCAGTCGCCGACTGGGAATCCTCCGTCGTGCAAAGTCCTTACTCGGCCCACCTGAGCTCCTGACCACATACAAAGCTTTCATCCACGGCTTGACTGAGTACTGCTCTCCCCTACGGGCTGGTGCTCCTGTCTCACACCTAACTCGGCTTCACGCTGTGGAAACCAAGACTTTTAGAATCATTAGTACCTCCCACGATGAAGCTGAGTCTTTGGGTCTTTCACTCTCTCATCGCAGGCAGGTCAGTAGTCTTTCTGCCTTCTACTAACTCCTCTCCGGCCTTGCATCCCTGCTCTGTCTGTGCTCTGTCCCCCAAATATTTCTGCAGGGTGCTCAAGGTCTGCCAGCAACCCTCTTAGTGAAACTGCCAAAATTAAGAATCACTGCTCATCTTCACTCTTTGATTCCTCTTTTTCCCACCTTTGGAATAAACTCCCACACTCTCTTCATTCCCACTCTTCCCTTCAGGTCTTTAAGACATCTGTTCACCACCATCTCGTATCTTTCCCCCATCCAAAGCCATGATCTTTTCTACCCCTTGTTAACCCACCCTAAACTCACCACCTTCAAATTCCCTGTTTTCCGAACTGAAAGTCCCTGTAGTGCCCATCTAGTTTACCTCCTGTACCCTGCCTCTTCCCCCTCTTTTCCACAGATTTCCTGATGTCTCTGTTCTCTACTGTTGTTGTGCTTCCCTCTCTTGCCCCCTCTTGCCTCCTGCTACCTTTGTTATATGTTCAGTGTTAGCTCTAATATGAACCATGACTAAGTATACAAAACAAAATCCCTTTCAATTTCCTTGATATATTTCTGTCTGCCATTACTCCCTCCACCCTCCTCCACTCATTTACACCCACCTGAAATCTCCCCCACACCTCTGCCTCAGGCTTACCATCCCCGGTTACTGTTCCTCCCAGACACTCAAACCTATTTCCCTGTCTGATCTCCTTCCCCTCCAAGCTGATAGTCATTTATTTTCTCTGCTGCCCGACCCACATCACCTCCATATTCTCCATACTCATCTTCAGCCCATGCTTCCCAAATGCCTCTTTCCACTCCCCCAGTACTTCCTGCATCACCTGCCCACTCTCCAACACAACAGCCAGATCATCCACATAAAGCAGCCTCCCCATACTACCCCTCAAGCTTACCTTCCTGTTTACTAGCTCCATCACTATAATAAACATGAGTCAGTTGAGAGAGCTTCCCTGCCTCAAACCAATGTTCATGCTGAACTCCTCAGACATCCCAGGACCAACCAAAACTCTTCCCTTTGTTTCCTTCTACATTGCTTCCACCAATGTAACTTCTACTTCAGGCTCAGTGTTGCCGTTACCATCTCTCAGGACAGTGTCGTAGGCCTTCTCCATATAAATATATATATATATATATATATATATATATATAACGAATGCTGCTGTTGTGTAACTGTAACGAACACCCAAAACGAACAACCAAGCAGCTTAGAGAGTGCTTGCCAAGTGGCTTAAGCATTCAAGCAAGCACTCCAACAAAACGTTTGATATGATAAGAAACGGCTCCCTTGGCACGCAATTGGCAATCACTGAATCATCATATTCAACATACGCCTCCCGTAGACGCCCGGAATGTCAAATATGTCCGAATTGGACAAATGAACACTTTTCTAGGAGTCGGAACTGCTTGTAAGTTTGATTCTGGAGCTTAAATTTTGTAATTCTCCTTAGTTTAAGAGATACTCATGGTGATCGCATGCGCAGAAATGAGCAACAAACGCTGACATCTCCGGGCATTTATAAGCATTGCAATGTATGTGCCCAGTGATTTGTAGCTATGATGAACAGGCAATCGATAATATGAGTGAGGAAAGTGGAAAAAAAACTTTATCATAAAGAAATCGTTGCGGTCTGTTCCAAGTCAACGCATTGTTGAGCAGGCCAACAAACATGGTGGCTTCAGACCCCAACAAGGTTCACCAGGAAACACCTTAAGACCTCAGGGAGCGAGGTGGCCTGATGAAGAATATAATTAAATAAGGCCATTAATTATCTTCAAAAGGGGTGTGTTAGTTAACCCAAAGACCCAATTTTCACTCTTGCACTTCCTTGGAATTTTCTTAGTGTGCATGCAAAGTTTCAGGCTGCTCGGCTTTATGGTTTTGGAGTTACGGGAGGAGACACACACACACACACACACCAAACAACACACACACACACACACACACACACACACACACACACATTGCCTCTTAGTTATTATATATATATATATATATATATATATATATATAATATATATATATATAAATATATGTATTGTTGTGGACCTGGGGTCGGCGGTGATAAGACCACAAGGGGGGAAGCTACCTTGGGTTCCCACCAGACCCTCCGGAATCGCAGGCCATCGCACACAAATAACTTCGTGACGCAGCGGGTCGCTAACCGACCATGAGCGCCAATAACTTGACCACATGACTTAGGGTCCTCCGTCTGATACCGTTTACCTAAAAGCCACGTGGTTTAAATTCCGGGGGACATGCCCTCGGTACGCCTTGTTCAAAACGGATCACCTTACAAGATCAGATGCAGCCAAGCGTAACTGCCAAGATGTACTGGCTAGAAAACAGATCTTTGGGGGATAACGTCCCAGCTAAGCGAGAATACGAACCATGCTGGACCAATGAAGGAAAAGACGAAAATGAGCTGGGAACATTTCTATTCAAGCATTTATTTACAATGGCGAGGAAAGGTATGTGGCAGAGTAATTTGGGTTTATTGGTATGTACAGCAGGGGAGAGCAAGGGATTTATGGGGTGTGGCAAAAGGCAAGTGATATACAAAGCAGACACAGAGCAGACTTATCCCGATATCACTTCTAAAATCTTAACTTAAGCTACGACAGGTGCCATCACATACACACACACACACACAAACCCGAGGAAGATAAGGTTAAAGTCCAGAAAGAAAGAGGGCAGATGAGGGCAAATGGTCTCGCAATACCTGGTGCGGTCGGCAGACCAACGCAACCCAGTATGCTTAGGGGGTGGTCAGAAGGAGGAATACTTGTGTCTAAGGTGTGGGAGTGGGAGGTGTGGTGTAGTGCAATATGGGGTGCGGTGTTGTGCCAGAGGAAAATGGAATTGCGAGTCAGTAATGATGCTCTTTTGTGCATCCAAAGGGGACGAGATAGAGGGGTGGAAAGAGAGAGGAGAGAAGATGCATGAGGCAAAAGTTCCTTAATCTAGTCATGTATAGGTCTGTTAGTGTAGTGTGTACCTCAGTGGGACGCTCTGCTTGAGCATTCCCACCTCGAGTTGGTGCGTTATCTCCAGCTTAGTCACTTTGCCAGGGCTCTTGGAAACGTGCGCTCTGCACTGGTCCTCAAGAAGAAGAACGTCTCACAGTCACACATCAACCGCGAGTGAAAGAGCCAGCGAAGGGCAGAGGCAATGAGGAGCAGCCAACGCAGAGCCGAGAAGGGCAGAGAAGAAGAGGGCGAAGAAGAGAGCGAGCGGCTCTGCGCTCCGCCTTTTATAAGCGCCTAGCGAAGGATGGGGTGACGACCCGAAAGCGACATACTGTGACCCGAATCCCGCTTCTCTATTGGGCCACAGTGGCTCTAGCCATGCCCTGCCAGGCTCCTGCGGCCGGAAACGGTCTCATTCGCCCATCCAGCTCAACACGGCCTGGAGCTCCTAACTTAACAGAGGGTATGAGCCAGCACCCTGGCTCTGAACATGCTCCGAGTGCAGTCTCTGCCGAATAGCAATGCACACCCGCCACCCATGGCCCCCCTCTCGTGAGCCAAAATGCACACCTGAGCCATGTACCAAGCTCCCGGATCGCCCTTCCCGCGACCCCTCCTCGCCGCTCCTGTCTTGCCAAGTTCTGGCGACTGGATGCGAGTTCTATCAATCCTGCATGCTCAACCAGCACATTTCCGGCGAGATGCAGTCAAGCTATTAACGTTCATTGCTCGGCCCTGCTTCGCGTAGTCCGAAGACAGTCCAAGTTGTGCAGTACTCCTCCATATAGTGGCAAATTGTAGTGATGCAGAGGCACGAGGGGGTGCGGGAATATTTTTCTCATGTGTAGGAGGTATTGGTGGTCGAAGTGGTGAATTTTGGTGAGCGAGGGGCTGAGCAAGGTGAGATGCGGGTTAGAAATTGGCATGCAGATTTTAATGAAATAATGACGTGCAATGCGTGTGCTCTACAGTATCTATTGTGCTTCTGTTGGTTCCAAGCCACGGGAGGCTGCTGGCTATTGTGTGCTTGCTATATATATATTGTGGTGTGTTTGCTATTCAATCGCATATTGCATGGCGTGTGTGCTTGCTTGCTTGATTTGTACCATGGCTAAAAGGAAAGGGTTGGAATAGAAATCAGAATAGAAGAAGGCGATATAGTTAATAGCCTAGCTATTAGACCCACGCAATGCACTTCATCCCGTTAACCCACTAGACATGATGGGAAGACTGCACGAAGATTAACGAAATAACTGCTTGGGGATCACTGTATGTTGGGTGCCATTGCCTTAGAGGCATGCTGTTTTGTAGAACCGCAAATATATATATAATATATAATATATATATATAATATATATATATATATATACAGTAATCCCCCGTTTCTCGCGGGGGTTACGTTCCAAACTCCCCGCGCTAAGTGAAAATCCGCGATGAATGGACGCCTCCCAAAAAATCGATTCGACTGGTCTGATCGGTTTGGCAGTGATTGGGTTTGAGGTGCGGAGATCGACTAGTTGGTCGGTCGGTTTGGCAGTGATTGGGTTTGAGGTGCCGGAGATCGACTGGTCTGGTCGGTTTGGCAGTGATTGGGTTTGAGGTGCCGGAGATCGACTGGTCTGGTCGGTTTGGCAGTGATTGGGTTTGAGGTGCCGGAGATCGACTGGTCTGGTCGGTTTGGCAGTGATTGGGTTTGAGGTGCCGGAGATCGACTAGTCTGGTCTGGTCGGTTTTGAGGTGCTGGGTATGAGCAGTGCTCGTCCAACGGCGGCAAACCTTTTTCCTTCCCGAAGCATATATCGAGCACCTTTACCTTAACCTTCTCCTGGAGCGTCCCAGACCTTCCTCTGGCGCTTCGGTTCCTTGCCAGAAACCTTCGAAGGTGCAGGGCGTTTGGGCGGCATGTGGGGCTTGGAGAAAAATGTAGAAAATATTCTAAGTTCACAAGCGAAACTGTGTCTCGTGCGTTTTGTGACTGGTCGAGCACCACGCGTTATAATTTATTGCTTAAATAATGATATTTTATAACATTATTACCGCGATGTACCGGGGGAATCCGCAGAAAAAATTAGTTACGTTCCAAGGGAAAACCCGCGATGAACTGGGGCGCGATAGGTGAACCGCGATGAAGCGGGGGTTGACTGTATATATATATATATATATATATATAATAATTATATATATATATTATATATACACGAAGTGTGTTCAAAAAGTATCCAACCTTCATTTTTCGTGCGTAAACAAATGAAGCTAGGGAGGCGTGGTTTGGTGCACATATGTAGGCGATCCTAATCCGTATGCGTGAATATTTTCCCGCCTGCAGAAGCTGTCAGTCGCCGACAGACCGCCGATGAGTGAGGAAGTGTAAGTGAGCGCCGTCGGATTTCGTTTTTGACAAAATGACAGAAAAACTTGAACAACGCTATGTATCAAATTTGTGTAAAGCTTGGCGATTCCCAAGTGGAAACGATCCGCAAGATTCAACAGGCCTTCGAAACGAAGCAATGGCACCACACAGATAAAAGAGTGGTACAACGCTTCAAAGATGGTCGCACATCAGTGGAAAGTGAACACGTTCTGGTAGGCCTCAACATCCCGAAATGAGATCGTCATTGACCAAGTGAGGACCCTGCTGATGCAGGATCGTCAAATCACGATCAGAGAACTTGCAGACGAGGCGGTCGTCAGCATTGGATATGTTCATTCCATTGTGACTGAGGATTTGGGCTTAAGGAGAATCTCAGCGAAGTTCGTGCCAAAGGTGTAACGATCGAGCAGAAGCAACTCCATTTGGAGATCGCGCAGGACATGCTGGAGATGTGAACAGCGATCCAACTTCTTCAACACAGTGATCACTGGCGATGAGACCACAGTGATCCGTCATTTTGTCAAAAACGAAAATCCGACGGCGCTCCACTTACACTTCCTCACTCATCGGCGGTCTGTCGGCGACTGACAGCTTCTGCAGGCGGAAAATATTCACGCATACGGATTAGGATCGCCTACATAGTGCACCAAACCACGCCTCCCTAGCTTCATTTGTTTACGCACGAAAAATTAAGGTTGGATACTTTTGAACACACCATATATATATATATTATATATATAATATATAAGTATATATACTGTGTTTGACATATGAGCCTGGTGTGGCTTAGTGGTTAAGGCGGTGGCTTGGGATCCTTGGGGTCCTGAGTTCAAGCCCCGCTGGCCGCTGAGTTAGCATCAGGGTGGTTTACTCAGCCTGTCATCCTTCGAAGGTCAGCGAAATGAGCACCAGTATACTGGTAATTATCCCTGCAGGGTCGAAGGCGACTAAAGGGTTGGCGTCAGGAAGGGCATCCGGCCGTATAAACATTGCCAAAAGAAAGGTACCATGATTGGAGCCCGCAAAAAAGCTGACCCCTGCTCAGGATAAAGGCTTTCAAATGGTGTGATGATGACTG
>CM068964.1:65092019-65102028 GCA_035128595.1 Eptatretus atami
ACCCTGCTGATGCAGGATCGTCAAATCACGATCAGAGAACTTGCAGACGAGGCGGTCGTCAGCATTGGATATGTTCATTCCATTGTGACTGAGGATTTGGGCTTAAGGAGAATCTCAGCGAAGTTCGTGCCAAGGGTGCCTAACGATATCGAGCAGAAGCAACTCCATTTGGGGATCGCGCAGGACATGCTGGAGACTGTGAACAGCGATCCCAACTTCTTCAACACAGTGATCACTGGCGATGAGACCACAGTGATCCGTCATTTTGTCAAAAACGAAAATCCGACGGCGCTCACTTACACTTCCTCACTCATCGGCGGTCTGTCGGCGACTGACAGCTTCTGCAGGCGGGAAAATATTCACGCATACGGATTAGGATCGCCTACATACGTGCACCAAACCACGCCTCCCTAGCTTCATTTGTTTACGCACGAAAAATTAAGGTTGGATACTTTTGAACACACCATATATATATATATATATATAGTATATATAGTATTATATACTGTGTTTGACATATGAGCCTGGTGTGGCTTAGTGGTTAAGGCGGTGGCTTGGGATCCTTGGGTCCTGAGTTCAAGCCCCGCTGGCGCTGAGTTAGCATCAGGGTGGTTTACTCAGCCTGTCATCCTTCCGGAGTCAGCGAAATGAGCCAGTATAACTGGTAATTATTCCCTGCAGGGTCGAAGGCGACTAAAGGGTTGGCGTCAGGAAGGGCATCCGGCCGTATAAACATTGCCAAAAGAAAGGGTACCATGATTGGAGCCCGCAAAAAAGCTGACCCCTGCTCAGGGATAAAGGCTTTCAAATGGTGTGATGATGACTGTGTTTGACATATTTCCTTCTTTTATGTTTTATTGTTTCCTGGCATTTGTCTCATTTTTGGGGATTTTTTCATTCCTGGTTTTCATTCCCAAAGGTTGGCAGGTAGGTTTTCAACCATTATTCCCTGTGGTGCTGAAGTTTGATTTCCTTTATTAATTTGTCATTTTATTAGTTATTTAACTTTTCTTTTCATTGCTTTTTTAAGCTATTTGCAAGCCACCATGCAAACATGGCAAGTGTGTTGGACCTGGAAAGTGCAAGTGTTTACCAGGATACACAGGAAAGATCTGCAATCATGGTAGGTGAAGACCTTGGGCATGCCATTTTGTTGTTACATTTAAGACTATAATCTACTGGATGTATTTTTAAAATAAAGAAATTAATTGTGGTTTGCTTTTAATATGTTTTTTTTCATTTCTGCCAACATTACTACATTGTGAGGATGCATGACAAACAGTTCATTTTGCTACATACCTGATCAATTTACAACGCTTTGTATGTTATGACAACATCATCTGTATGATTAAAAATAATATTTATTGGGACATGTTTATTGCTCAATGTATGTATTCTTCATGTGTGGAATATTTGCTGCATCAAAACATCAGTATATATGATGGAGAAGTAATGTCAGATTCACTCTTCAATAATTTGAGAAAAAGAAGGTCTGCGAGGTGTTTCTTTTTTGAAAATGCAATTGCAAACATTTTTTTAATGTATGTTTTAATTTTTCTCATGATATGAAATATACCGGTAACCAAGAATCATAAAATTAATATGTTCACGTTATCTGATTTACAATACGTGTCTGCTTTTAATTAAAGTATAGATAATTGATTATAATTAATCTATATGACCAAAAATATTGAAAATGTGTGGTGTGTGTGTGTGTGTGTGTGTGTGTGTGTGTGTGTGTTGGTGTGTTGTGTGGTGTGTGTGGTGTGTGTGTGTGTGTGTTGTGTGTGTGTGTGTGTCCTTGGTTATTATTCCATTTGCGGGTTTCAGAAGGTGGAGCAGAGTCCTCCCAGGCTCAAAGTATCCAACTCCATTTTGGTATGGGATAACAATTCAGGCTATCTGTGAAGCTTTTTGTTCTCAAAGTTTTGTCAATGGCTTTTCAGGATCCTCACTGAGCCTCAGACAGCTTCCAACTGTAGTTTGTTTGTAGTCATATTTTTTTTTAAGATCTCCATAAGGTTCTTTATCATCATTCCCTTTGTTCCACTTATCGCTGGTACAATTTCGCCATTCTTCAGCTTCCAGTTCTTTTCGCTTCATTTTTGAGATCTTTTGTGTGTCATTTTCTTGATTTCTGCGTCGTTTAGGCAAATTACTGGGTACTGAAAATCAATTAGCATGCCGTCTGTTTTTTTTTGAACCTCAAGTACTATATCTGGTGCATTGCCTTTCAGTGTTCACGCTCGACTGGATCGTCGCATCGTAAGTAAGCATTACTACCTTGCTTTCAGTGATCACTTTTGGTTCATGTTTCCATGAGTTTTCTGGAACTGGGAGATTGAATTTTTTGCACATGTGCTATTGCATTATTCTACGTACTCTGTTGTACCTTTGTGTGTACAGCTGTTCTGACATGCATGCGTGTTTTTTTTTTTTGACATACCAACAGGAGGTAACAAGTGCCTTCTGTTTTTCCCTTGCAAAACCGACACCTGTCTGAGTGACTCAGTCCCGCCATCTTCTTAAAGCCGTTGGTGTAGTTTCCTTGGTCTTGGGCAATTATTATGATTCATTCTCCATCCCAGTTGAGTTGACCTCTTCTTAGCCATTCCAAAGAACTTTCTTTGTCGATGTCCAATTTGGCCAGTCCGACTCTTTTTTTTGTTTTAATTTTTTTTTCCTGCTCTTTTATCATTCTCCTAGTTGGCGGTGTATATCTGTTGATATTTCGTTTTATATTTTTATTTTGTCTTTTTATAATCGTTTGGGTAGTATTTATTGCTGTTTCAGTTTCATGTTTGTCATATTCTATTCGAGGTTTGACGTGTGTATGTGTTTTTTCCCAAAAATAGGTTATTCTAACCAAAGCTGTAACTAGGTGTACCCTCCCCAATTTTGACACAGATAGGAAAGAGCAGACCATATCTCAGGCAAAATTTCATCCAAATTATAATTAATTATTTTCCCTCTATTTTATTTCATATTCATTGGCTTCTGCTGTTTAGAACTTTATTCCTAGTCATGATACATTTGAAGCACAACCATAAATCGTAATTTTCGATAAGATCATTCCCTCAGCTAAAATGTAATTTTGGAAATTCCTGCTTTGTTAGATTATTTATATAGACACCAAATTGTGATGTTTTGGCACTTTTCCCGAAGCGGTTTATGTGTCCGAGTGCTTTTCTTGTTCAAAAAAATACGTGTTCCTAAAGATTAGTTATTGAATGCAAGCTGCTTCATGCTGTAGACTTGAATGAATGCGGTCTGAAACCCCGGCCTTGCAAGCACCGGTGCATGAATACATACGGGAGCTTCCGTTGCTACTGCCTCAATGATTACACCCTGATGAGTGATGGTTCATGTGCCGGTGGGTGTTTCAACTTCCACAACTCATGTGTGACCCTTATTATATCTCACAAGATGTTCATTGTTATAATAACTATCTATCAAATAAAAGTCATTCTCCGAAATAAATTCCAGTTCTGAATTTTAGATCGGATGTAATTTTTTGTTGACTTCCATTTTTCAGCACAACTGATATCACAGCATCAATACGGATGTGCAATTTACACAAATATTGTAGTAATGACTTTTGTGAGCTGAAACGGTCCACTCTTCATTTATATTCTGTTTCATGACAGATTAAAGAAAGATTATTGGAAAGATTATTGGAAAGGATTATTGGAAAGGTGCTCTTGGAAAGATTATTTCTGACAACAAACTTAACTAGTTTTGTGACAAAACATAAAATTTAATTCATGCTAGATTCATGAAGACGTGCTAATTTTGAAGATCATGATTGGAAGTTATACTTAATGATGAAGATAATCTTTGCAATTCCCTGATTGACTCATAATTTATGTTGATTGATAAACATGGTTCATGAAGTTTTTTTTTTTGAGGTTTTCCTTACACACCATCTTCCACAAGGAAAACAGACTTGCTCATCCAGATAATTTTCAACAGTGACAAAAAATATTGTTGATAAGTTGTTTGTTCAAAACAAATGTTCAAAATGATAAGTTCAATTTGTTTGTCCATTAATGTTCCCTTCCTTTTCCTGTGGCTGTAATTTTCCAAAGTTCTATTGCTGAATGAACTAGACTTCATAAAACACTTTAACTCATGCAGTCTTGAGAAAAAGGATATGGGAAGGGTCCTTTAAACTCTTTCTTTGTGTTTCCGAGCATGATCTACATTTCCTATGAGTTGCCATTTTGTCTGAATTTTGATAACATGAGCTAACGCCGAGAGAGTGAGCGAAAAATTTCACTGGTCGAGATGGTGTAAAATGGTGGAATATTTTGACTGCCACAACACTGCAATAAGATATTCTTCCCCTTTTTATTTTTATATAGTAACTAGGATTCAAATGTCTTGCCATAAATAGCTAGCAAGCAGTGTACTGCCATCTCATTATTCTCATTTCTGACGATAATTTTTATTACCCGTTAACCTTTCCAAACCCATCCATCTTTCTTGCTCATTTCAGTGTTTCCTCACCTCCTCTCCTCCCTTTACTCTTTTCCTGTTTGTTCATTCCCTTATGTTTATCCCACTGTTAGCTCTGACTTGCTTTTCCATGAGCCTCACACCTGTAAAGGAAAAAAGTACGTGTCATTGAAATTGATTTCACTTACTGACTTTTAAGTAAACTGATTTTAGCAATATGCTACTCCCTACCACTTACAGTAAACTCCTGTTAAGCAGAATACCCAATACTATGGTTTTGATAAACCTTTTCGACTAATTTATTTTATTGCATTCATACCTTGAGGATTATATGTTCCAAAGCTTTGTTACTCTATATTCCTCTCTTTTGTTGTCTATCTCTCTAAGGAGAAGTGAATTATTGCAGAAATTATTTTATAAGGCTCACTTGGCTGCACTTGAATGGGTTTGAGGGTTGTGGAGTAGCGGCTGAAACCTGAATCCTATCCAGGTTCCTCCTGATTTGCTCTTTACTTCTTCGTGTTCTTTCTTGGTCTTATTATTTCATTATCCATCTGTGACTGCAACTTTGAGATTTGAATGATTATTAGTGCTCATCAAGCATGAGCTTAGGTAAAATTAAGTTATTGACATAGCAGGCCATTTGGGATTATAAATATGGAGAAGGTAAGAAATTTTGCAGGTCGACATACATTTCATACTTGCATATATGTGCCAATCACAGATCCCTGGGCATGCTCAATGAGGCGTTGTCAATATGGCTGTGAGGATCTAAATGGGTTGGTGCAATGCACATGTCCCTCCCGTGGACTGCATCTTGCTTCTGATGCTCGAACATGTCTGGGTAAGTTGAATCACTCAAGCTAACTTGCTTTTTAAAGCTTGAAGATTATGTTTATGTATTGTGCCTTTCATGTGTTTCATTTCTTTTTTTCCCCCTATATCTCTCTCAATTTTGGCTAAGCAGCTGTTTAATTGTCATACATAAAATCTGCATAGATGAACAAGAAAAAAAAGAAAGAAAAGGGAGGGAAAGGAGATGTGTATGTACGAGAGTTCGCTTGCATATCTTCCACTCTTCACTCAAACATTTTCAAAAAGATAAAATGTAAATCCACGTCACCTGACCCAAATACATTCAAAAGGTTATTAGAACAAGTTACTCCCAATAGTTAATTAAACATCCACGTAAGAGTTGAACATAAGGTAGCAAAACTTGCCTTTCTTTTCTGGTTCCTATCACAGCCATGAATCCTCCAATAGAAGATCATATCAGCATTTCACATCTTATTCACAGATGTCAATGAGTGCAAGATGAATAGAGTGGTGTGTTCACATCATAAAACGTGTGTGAACACTTTTGGGAGTTACCGATGCAAGTGTCTGGAAGGATTTGATCTGCAGTATGTGCACGGAAAGTTTCAGTGCAAAGGTCAGTATCATGGATGGTGCTTTACTCCAATTTTACTGCTTCTGAAGTATGAAATTTGCCTTTATATTGCATGTGAGTCTCTTTGGAAGACAAACTTGCCCAAAAAGTAAACTGGAATGGCTTGACTTTTGACAGCAAAGATTAAGTGTCTTTTTCAATATTATGCTTAGTTATTACAAAATGGTTGCATTTGAAAGCGTTTTGTGATTATATGCTTTCAGATGTGGATGAGTGTATTCTTGGAAAGCACTCTTGCAGTGAGCATGCAATCTGTTACAATACTCCAGGTTCATACAGATGCGAGTGCTATGCTGGTTTTCGTGGCAACGGGCATGGTTGTTCACGTAAGTAAATGCACATTGGTACCATAGGTATGGAAAGCAGAGGTCAGAAATGAATTTGGTTAAATAAAAGTAGATCAATTTATATATACAATTGCATAAGTATCATAAATGTTAAACATACCCCATTAGAAACATATGGAAGCTTTCATTCTCTGAGTGCAGTAGTTGAACAGCCTTGCCACACTTGGTAAGGAAAGCAAATAAAACAACGAAATATTTAATCTTGTCGTAGCTGATTTAATTGAATCAGGGGGGGTGGTTTGACGGGTGCAGAAAAGATCATGACTTTGGTTGGGGGTGACTTGAGATGGTGGAGAACAGCTGTCTTGAAGACCTGGAGGGAGGAATGAGATTGAAGAGAATATGCAAGGTGTTTCCACGGGTGGGAAAAGGAATAAATGAGTGGAGGTGAGCAGTTGTTCTGGATTTAGGCTGTTTCACTTGGTAGGGGCTGTTGGTGGGCCGCATGTGTTCTGCAGATACCTGTGGGGGGAGGAGAGGGGGCAAAGCACGGAGAGGGCAAGACCAGAAATGAGGCGAAATAAGACAGAGACCACTGACCTGTCAGCGATGGCAAAGTGATAGGCCTATAGACTCAGCTTCATTGCAAGAGATTCCAACGATCTTGACTGCCTTGGTTTCTACAGCATCAAGCTGAGCAACAAGTAAGACAGGGGTGCCAGCACAAAGTGGAGAGCAGTATTCCATCAAGCTGCAGTGGTTAAAGGCCTTGTAGGTGGAGAGGAGTTCAAGTCTGCCAAGGAAGGACTTTATTTCATGGAGTATGCAGTCCACAAATTACTTTGGAGGCCAACTTCAAAATGTGGCTTGCCCAAGAAGGATAATTGTGGACAGTGACACCCAGGAGCAGATTAAAGCATTGAAGATGGATAGGAGTTCAGGTCATTGATGAAGTCAGGGAGATCATTGATGAAGATTAGGAATAGGATGGTGCCTAGAACACTGTCTTGGGGCACTCCAGCCTTGACAGCTCCAGCCTTGGAGGAAGTCAGTAATCTAAGAGTGGAGTTGGCAGAGGCAGATGCCAAAGACAGACCGTTTGGAGAGCAAGGCGGGATGCCAGACTGTATAGAAACCTCGATATATGTCCAGAGAGACGGCCCTGATCTCATGTCTGATATTGAGGGCCTCCATCCATTGTTGGGAGAACAGAAGCAGCATGTCCAAGGTGGAGTGACATACCTGAATGTGAATTGATGATCTGAGATGAGGGCATTGGAGACACAGAATGAATTTATGTCGACTGCAATGATTAATTGCATGACCTTGCTGATGATTGGAAGTAAGCTGATTGGTCTGTAGTTAAGGGGATCCATTTTTGCACCTTTTTTAATGTAATGCTGTGATGTTGGCTGATTTCCAAGCAGATGGAAGATGACCTATGGAACATGACAGGGAGAAAAGGGCAGACAGGGAGGAAGTGCAAGAGCATCAGAGCAGGTTTTTCAGACTCGTGAGCTGATGCCGTCCGGTCCAGTTGTCGAATCAGAGACGAGGGTTGCCAGAAACCTTCTCAGGTGCAAAAGGCACAGTGTCCAGGAGCAGTTGTGTATGACTGGGAAGGGTGGGTACAGAGAGAGAAGGTTGACACCAGATTTGGAAGCAAACACAGAATTTAGACATTCGACCTTCTCACGAGCGGAGTTGGTGTGGTGCCATTTGAAGAGGGGTAAGGGGTGGAGAGGGAGACTGATTTGACAAGCCGTCACCAGGTTTTAGAGGAGGGAGACAAGTTTGAAAGCTCATTCTTGAGATTGGAGGGATGTTGTTTTCTGGCTCTCCTGAGAGTAGACACACACTTGTTGGATTTGCCATCCAGGAGGAAAATGCAAGTTGTTTCAAGGCAACTGACTCGCCACAGGATTCAGTGTACCAAGAGCAGTAGGATGGGTAAGATAACTGAAGACAAGATGGTGTGAATCTGTGCATAAGGGAGAGCAGGTTTCTGTGGAAAAATGCCCAAGCTGAATTAATATCAGGGGTGGTAGATATAGGAGACAGTCCTGAAGTGCAATGGCTGCTTGCAGTCCCTGCCAGTTTGCCTGAGTGAACTGCCAGACTTGCCAGTGCTGAGGCTGTTCACTGAGAATGACCAGAGAGTTGTTGACCTTCACAAGCACATGACCAGATGAACCCATTGGGGCAGAGGAAGAGCAAGATACATGTCGGGGAAGTTGGGAGGATTGCCATTGACAGAAAAACAGGTGGGAAAATTCATGGATTGAGTCAGTCCTATGGACTCACAGAGGTCCTTTGCAGAAGTTCCATGGCTGGTGAGAGAGGTACCAACACCTGGGCAATTAGCATGGTGACAATTGAAATCACCACGTGTGAGGAAGAGAGAGTTTGGATGAGTGGTTAAAAGTTTGTCCATGTCATCTGAAAGATATAGATAGAGTCATCACTGTTGGGAGGATGTTACAACACACAAACATGAGTTAGGAGTGGAGGGGGAGTCGCAGTCAAAGATACTCCTGGAGTTTGGGAGCAGGGTGCAATTTGTAAAATTTCCATTGAGGGGGATAAAATTGACAGAGATCATGGGGTTTTTTTGTTATTTCTGACTTTCACAACTTACAGTCAATCTATACAAAACAAGGGTGACATAAAGCAGAAAAGTCATATTGCAATAAAAAAATAGCCTCATGAGGACTGACGGTTATTTCCAAAACAGGCGGGGTGAAAATGAGGGATTAGGGGGGAAGGGCCATGGCCCCCCTTCCTGAAGTGGTATGGTCATGGGGATCACAACTGAAGTCATCAACTTCAAACTCCAAACAGCCATTAAACTTCTAGACTCTTCTCCCATCGCTACTTTCTCCAACACCAACTCATCCTGGGAATTCTTTCAAAGAAACTCACTCTCTCACGCACAGATTTATCCCCTCTCGTCTTCAATTGTCCTACCCTTCCTCCTGCCCATGGTTCAACAAAGCTTGTGGTGAGGCAGTTGTCCTGAAATAACTTGCCTTTGCCTCATGGAAAGCAAACCCAACTGAGGGTAATCTCAGTCCCTTCCATAATGCTCAGAACATGTGTGTGTCTACCATCACGAGAGCCAGAAAACAACATCTTTCTTATCTCAAGTCCGAACTCTCACACCTCTCTCCCTCCTCAAAATCCTGGTGGCGTCTAATCAAATCTGTTTCTGGTGTATGTTCCCCCTCCATCCCCTCCCTGACCTCAAATGGCCGCACTGCTGATACCGCACGTGAAAAGGCTGAATGCCTCAACTCTGTGTTTGCATATAAATATTGTGTCCGAAACCCATCGCTTTCTGTACCCACCTTACCCAGTCACACCCAACTGTCGGTGGACTCTGTGTCCTTTTCTCCTGACAAGGTCGAGAGCTTGCTGTCAAACCTCGACTCAGATTCTGCAACCAGTCCAGACGGCATCAGCCACGTATCCTAAAAACCTGCTCCTCTGCTCTTTGCACACGTCTCTCTGTTCTATTCACCCTCTCATTTGCTCAAAGTCATCTGCCATCTGCTTGGAAAATCAGCAAACATCACTGCCCTGCATAAAAAGGTGCAAAAAAGATCCCTGCACTACAGACAATCAGCCTTCTCCCAATCATCAGCAAGGTTATGGAATCCATCATCGCTTTCAGACATTAAATCCTTCCTCTTCTCCAATGGCTTGATTTCCGATCATCAATTTGGTTTCAGACCACGTCACACTACTAGTAGGGTCATATATGGTGGTTCCGTGACCGTTGAAAGCAAAGCAAAATTTTATGATTGATTTTGGT
>CM068964.1:65125903-65138413 GCA_035128595.1 Eptatretus atami
TTCTGAGCTGTTACCTTTCTTCCTTCCATCCCACCCTCTCCTCACTTCTCTCTGCTGCTGATACATATGTCCTTTCTGCTCTTATATAAATGATGAAGCAACATAACTATTTATACACCTGTTATCACACTTTATTGAACAAGCTTCCATTTTCTCTCCCTCATTCAGACTCCACCTGTCCTAACCTGCTCTTTCACCTTTATATATACTTTTTTTGACATGCCTTGAAATTGTACATAATGTTCCTTGTCATACTCCTTTCACAATCTATTTTAGTTGGTTGAGTTAGTTTCTTAACTAGCTGTAAGGTGGAGAAATATTTGATTCATGCTCCAATCACACAATATTCAGGGGAAGAATGGGGAAAAAAATTGTTGGTGATACACTGTTAGACCCCAGTTTACGTCGGTGATGTCTTCCTGAAAAGTGCACCGAATATCGGAATGACGCAAATCAAAGCAATTTTTCTCATCAGACTTGATGGAATAAGCGGGGGATGTGTTCCTAACGTCACCAATTCACCTATGATATTTAGTTTTTATACAGATGATTTGACCCGTTTTTTTATTAATGGCAGTTATATTCAAGTACACATGCGTATATATGTGTATATAAAAACAATGACCCGACATGTTTAATTAAATATAAAGCCTCTTAATAAAGGTACCTCTTCTTCTTCCTCCTTAAATGAGCATCAGCATTTTTATAGGTAGTACACATCCTAGTCGCAGGAAAACTTAATAACCCAGCAACATCAACGGCACGTTCACCAGCATCCATTCGATGAATAACGTCAAATTTCACTTATAAGGTAACACTTCCTACCTCTTACAATGCTTCTTAGCAACTCCACAGTACAGTACATTTATTTGTGATACGCAAAATACTGTAGTTCTTTCGGTGATTTTGCAATCTCCTGATTTGTTACTTTAGAAATGTATTCTGGCGTAAAGTTCTGAAAACACTCGTCGAGAATGAAAGGTATGGCTTCTTTTAAAGCAACGTTCGTGCGAGTTGAAGTGAAGCAAATCGGGTTGTGGTATTAATAACGTGACGACGTATTTACGAAATGACGTAAAAAGGAGAGACGTAAATCTGGGTATTACTGTATCATGTTCTTACATCATAATTATCCTAAAGTGCTGACAATTTTTTGCAACAATTTTTTTCAAATGGTTGCTTCAACTTTCTTGTGTGAGATGACATTTTATGCAATGAATCTGCTCAAGACAATACTGAGGCTCAGAATTGTTGCCTCATTACCTATTTTCCTAAAGTGCCGTTTCTCAATTGTTCATTAGCTCACTCATGAAATTCAAGCAAGTTTGTTAAACATGTTAAATACCTTTGGTACAAAAAGAAGAAGAAAATGGTTGATTGATCTGCCATGAGAGATGAAAGATTGCTGACGTTCTGGGGCTTTGATAAAAGGTAAATCCCAGAACTTCAGCACCTTTTCATCTTTCATGGAAGATAAATCAACCAATCAACCAGGAAACAGGACACTCAACTGAAAACTGTAGTTACCTGGTTTAATCTTGCCCCGAAGGGGTTGCAAGACTATTGCAGTGTGTGTGTGCGTGCGTGCACGTGCGTGCGTGCGCGTGCGTGCATGTGCGTGCGCGTGCGTGCATGTGCGTGTGTGTCCACTTCCATTTTCACTTTAAAAGTATTTTTCTCTGCAACTACTTGGCCGATCGATGCAAAACTTTAAACGTAGGAGGCACTCTCCATGGCGAATATTCTATTGCGAACTCTTTTCTGATGTCATAGGTCACATGGCATGGCAGCCATATTGGATTAAAGGAAACAAATTGGACATCATTTACTCCGAAACTGCTCAATGAAAAAATTGAAACTCGGCATACGTCATCAACTCCCCATTGGGTATATAGGGTGATAATGATGATGTCATTGGACAAGTGGTATTCCAGCCATAATTGGTTGAATTGAAGTCTTTGTCCAATAAACCTGAAACTTCATATGTCTGATCTATGACCGGATGTGAATGAAGAATTAAATTTATGATGTTCATAACCCATGCCAAGAAACTATGTGACATAATAGGGTGCACAAATTATATGGGTATATGGACCATAATAGCAGTGGGCTACAATAGTAGCGTGTTCAGTTAACGATGGTATTTTTGTTCGGAATGAACACACAAGGCGAGACTATGCGCTCTACGAGTACTGTTCTAGTTTGAACCTCATTTCTCTCATTTGCTGAAATTTAGCCAAACTCAGATTTCCCACTAGATTTATTTATCAAATTTTGCTTCTTTCTCTCCAAAGATTTCCACCTCCAATGTACATTATAATCCAAATCAGGTTAGCTGGAGTTAATTTATTAGATATTATTAAGGTTGCATTCTCTGCACAAAGAGTATATGTGGGACATCCCATATATGAATGAAGTCCCATTTATGAACAGAATGTCCAGTGAATGAACCTTTTTTTTGTCTGCACTTAGCTTTACATTGTATAGTTACTTTCACAAGGGAAGTGATGGAATTATTTCAGGGAAATTGCATTTGGTATTTAATCGTAAGTTTTTGCCTCTAATAATTAACAAAACAAGTACCAGTAAACATTATCATTAGATGAAGTAGATTTGAAATTTTGAAAGTTACTTTTGTTTCACATTAAAAGTTATATTTTCAGGCAAAATAGACGACGAGCGTAAGTAAGTTTAGTTACTTGCACTCTCGAGCATTGCATGAGGTGCCATTGATGCCCATTGCAACAAACCCACCATCTGCAATTATGCATATTTGAGAAGTAGCAGTTCAGCCGAACTTGGGTAGCTTTGTTTTTCTATTAAACAATGTGTCAATGCCTTGTATACTATGATGAGTAATGGACATTACTTTTTACTTTCCACAGCTGTGAGGGTCGAGTGCAAATTTGAGGAAGATATCTGTGACTGGTCCCAGGATGTTGCTGACAACTTGGACTGGGAACTGGCCCACAGTGATGAAGGTATGCCAAAGATGCACAATGACTTCATCCATAGCCTGTGACTTTTTTTGTACACGGCCCAATAAACTGCTTTGACCGCAACCACCACCGCAGCCAGCATGGAGCCTGAGCATGCCGGAGATTAACTCCGCAAATGACCGTCCATATCTGGTCGCAAAAACGCACCCGAGTGAAGAATGCACTTTGCACTCTGAACAGGCCTAAACCACTTTGGTTATTGATTTGGGTCTTGATGCCAATTTAATTCCCCCAGCTGTTATCAATTAAAACAAATATGTTTGTGAAGAATGGATGACAGGCAGACATGCACACAATAACTTAAGCAATAAATAAACAACTTAATAAAGCATAGAAAAAAACAATAATGAAATCCCACATGAAGACGATGAATAAATAATCCCCAAAACGTAACAACAAGCAGGGAAACTAAACTCGCGAAGGGCCACACACAAAAACCAGGCGAGATAGAAATTCCAGCCTCCCTCTTACCCTGCCCCCACCCAGCTAGACACGAGAGACACGTGGCAAGACATTCTTAACCGTCCTCGCTACTAATGATCCATTTCTACATTTCATTTATATAAGGTTACATTCTTGCTTAAATGCATGTCAAAGAAAAATTGCTTTAAAAAAAACAAAATGCTATCAAAAGCGAATCTTCTTGACACAGCTTTTGATGCAGCATGGAGAAATAAGCTGCAAAGGAAGTGGCAAAGAAGAAAGACGCCAACCCTGGCACAAAGATAGTCAACTGCACAACAGTGGGCATTTGTATATGGCTTCAAGATCAGACCTTCACATGAATCTCGGACTATTTCTGCTGTTATGCCCGCACGATGAGGATAGCTAAACTAGAGCTATTGTTGAAAGGACAAATGATCTGAAAGGAGGAGTCCTTTGATCCATTAAGATGAATAAATAACAGATGGAATAATTTACTGAAAGCTCGAGTATAATGTTTGTGGAGAACATTCAATTGCTTTGGCTAGAACGCTAAATTGTGAAGATACCATTTCAACATCCAACGTTCCACGAAGCTAACATCACTTCAACAAACTCCTGAAATGTTTCAGACCCGAAACCCTGAATCAGAAATGCAATCGGTTTCCTCAGCACAAGCAAATGCAAGAGCAAAGTGACACACTCACAAAGGCAGAAGTAATCCAAGTGATTCCTTCCATGAATAACCACAAAGCACTCAGTGCTGATGGCATCTCAGCCAAAATATATGGAACAGAGCACCTGGATTTGATCAATGTGCTTGTTTCAAAGGATGTTCGAAACTAGAGAAGTTCTTTAACAGTTTTAACATTTAAACATTGTCCGTATGTATAAATATGCAGCCCAGAAATCCGACTGTGATATCGATTGCAGCATATTGCAATCTTCTGTGGTCAGTAAACCGCTGGTTGTGTCTCATTGCTCACTTGACTGCTGTACTCTCTAAATGCTGCTGTTGCACTGTAGTTTCTGTACCAAAGTACCATAGAAATGATCTGAGTTGAAAACGGCACTGCAGTGTAATGTGGTGAAGCAGGGTTGTGTTTATGGAAGTCACCAAAGCTGTGATCACAAACTACTCCACACGAATAACTGTGTCATCCCAGCACACTCAATAGCTGATCTCCAAATATTTGTCAAAATTTCGGTGAAGAAACTCAGAATTTTGATCTCATTGTCAATCTCACCATTATTGAGGTGTTGCGTCATTGTGATAAGATGAGCCACATGTTGCTCCATATATCTACAGTGGAATTGTGAAGTTGAAAGTCTCACAAATCTTCTTCAACTTTGACAGCTAAATCTCAGATGATGTCTCCATCGACTGTTAATTTGAAAGCAGCATCGGCAAGGCATCATCAGCTTTCGGCCACCTGCAAACAGAATCAATGTATTGTTTGTTTGTTTTTCCTACGAGAACGATGATCATGGAAGAGCAAGGCAAGAGCTTCACCCTTCCTCACCTCTGCTTGCATGACTCCACCTTCACCACTGCAAATATCCCATGTAGCCGACTCATAGACTCCTTCCACAAACATTCCAAACTTTTATTTACAAATTGTTACCATTCTCTTTTCTTATGCAAAGTAGCTATCCCTTCCTTCAACCTTTCTAAAACAATCCTGAGGTGTGTCATTTCTAAACACTAACGACAGCAAAGATTTACCCTGTCTCATGTATCCCCAATACTGTCCACATCAAACATTTATAATCCTCTCGTGTCTTTATTCCCCGATTGGCTCATTCTCTATTGATTATTTTCCCAACCATCTTTTTGTCATGGGGTGCTTGGGTTGACAACCATTTAGTAGTCTTGGTACCAGTTATTAGCTGATATGGATTTTATTCAGCAATGCTAGACCAAATAATAGAATGGGAAAAGAACCCTGAAGTCAACCTCCCAAAAAGTTGCTGCCTCACAGCATCGTCAAACAGCAACAGGAATGAACAACCACTGTCTCAGCTTCCGGCAGATAGTCACGATAAATGCACAACCTATCCAACGGCAATTTTCCAGTAAGTGTGGGAAGCACTTTCCTTGTAGGCCCTGACCCTACAACGCTACTTACTGCCAGGCTACTTAACTACTGAGAGTGACTCGCTGATTCACCAAAGCACCATTCAGGCACTCTCTACGCCTGGTGTTGGCTTAATGGTTAGGGTGGCTGGCTTGGGATCTTAGGGTCCTGAGTTTGAGCCTTGTTGGTGCTGAATTAACACCAGGTGTGGTTGACTCAGCCTGTCAACCTTCTGAGGTTTGCAAAATGAACACCAGTGTACTGGTATAGGGGCACAGTATCAGCGGCATAGTCGTGCCACAACAAAATGATAGCTACCTGGCAGCTAAGCTGTCATACGCAAGAAGAAGAAGGAGGAGGCACTCTCTACCAGGCAGACCTTGTCCAGACACTTCTCCACTCACCCCCTCTTTTCCACTTGGGCCTCTTCTTCCTCCTCTCCAGAAGTCATATCACTTTGTCCTCCGTCGACAAGCTCACACCGAGAGTTCCCGGCAAAATTTTGATTTAGTATTATCAAATCGAAAGCTATTACAACAGCATAACGTTTTATTTTCATTTCACATCCCCTTAAACAAATTACCTTGTTAAGATTTTAATACAGACCACTCCTCCCCATTAAACTGAATAATTGAAAGGGAACACATGCCAAATTTCACTTTTCAAAATTTTCACTCCATTTTCACTCCACTAACCACCAACTAATCCAATTCCACGATAAAAAAAAGCGTACTTGACAATCGCTCTCAACTCACCTCTAATATGACGAGGCCTGAGAACACACTTCCAAGTAAGACCAAAACAATTACTTGCCAATCTGCGACTAACAATACTACAACCTTAATAATGAATACACCATACCTTAAACAAAATCACAATAGCAAATAAATTAAAAAAAGAGAAATAACTTGTATATATGTTTGCATTTTCTTCTTTGGATCTTGTGTTGATAAATGAGTATGGTGTTCGCGCAGGCATGATGGGCTGAATGGCTTCCACCTGTGTCTGTTTTCCTTGTATCCTTGTATCCTTGTAACGACATATGCCATTCTGCCATACGGAGTGCTCAATACAGTGACTGATCACTCCTAACTCTCGCCCTTTGGATTATAAAGAATAAAGTTACACCGACATTCCACCTATTCTCATTATATTCAACAATTTTTCACATCATTACGTCGTTATGATGGATCTATGGCCCATAAAATCTAATGTTTTGGAGACATGCATGTTGAGGTGTTGAATTCATGGCCTATAATGGTGGCCACGTTTAAATTCAAGATGGCCACTACAGTGGGCATTGAAAAAATGTTTTCTGTCTTGGTGCATCATGTTACTACGAAAATGTAGAGGTTTGCAAATATCCAAGGAACAAAATGTTGTTGTTTTTTCTGCAAATCATAAACTTCACCATTTGGAAAGGGAAAGTAAAATGAACAATGTGAAAAGCCACCACAAAGATCAACAAGAAAAAGAGCAATCAGAGATTGCAAACCCTCACCAGGACTTCTTTTGAGTGGTGTATTTTTATAGGTTTTAGGGTAAATCCAATATGGCTGCCAAACCATGTGACCAATGACCTCAGATGTGTGAACCTTTTGTTCCTCATGGACAGGCGGTCATACGTGTAAAGTTTCTCCTCGATCTGTTCAGCCACTTCAGAGAACAAGATTTTTGAAGGTTTTTTTTTTTTTAAAGAAATATGGCTGCCGAATCACGTGACCAATGACGTCATGATGTTTTTTTTTTTCTGTGGATCATTTTATCTATAGATGACCCTCAAAAATGTTCATACTGATTCGATGTGGCATTCTACATATGCAATTATGACGTCATATTGAGGGCACCTATGACGTCATAAGAAATCCCACTCATTCCCCATGAGGAGTACTTGCTGCGTGCCAAGTTTCAATTTTTTCCTTGGTGCGGTTTCAGAGATACAGAGGTCCAATTTTCTCCGTTTTTCCAATATGGCTGCCACACCACGTGACCTATGACATCATAATTATCATTAAAACAATCTACATGAGTAGTCGCACCAATGGTGAAAACTTTGTCTCAATCCGACAAGCGGTTGCGGAGAAATACACGAAAGTTGTGTGCGGACAAACAAACAAATGGACCCAAATGCAATACCCTGTCCGAATACTTCGTCGAGGGTCATTAGACGTTGAGTTGGGAAGGAAGAGTAGTTTGGCAGTGCAAACATTAAAAAAGTATCAGTTTGCATGAAAGTACATTTTCATATTTAATACATTGATTTTAATGGGTTGTGTGTACGTGTATTTTTTTCAAACTCTCAGGACCACATAGTACTTACATGCAAGTATCCAACTCACCAAGCTCTCAACACCTACGTATTGCCAGACTGTGGCTGGCACTGCCCAGCACCTCTTCCCTCGAAGTCTGCCTCTCTTTCCATTACCGTTTGGTCGGGCCTTGGCCTGGTCACCTGAGAATTCATATTCGACATGGTGATATAGTGGGCCCAGCTGTCTGGGAGAGGAGTGGTGATGGGGATGAAACCTGGAGGCTCTCAGGCCTAACACTACTACCACCGAGAGATTTAAACACTCCACAGAGCGTGAGTTGTGCCTGGATCCGCTTGATCGGTTTTGCCAGACTTCTGCCATTGCGTAGATTTTCACTTTTTGCCTCAAGTGTTTTATATTTAATGTTTGAGGTTTTTTTTCATTTCCTATTCTATTTCACAATCTGCCCCCTTGTGGTGGTGGTTATTCTTGCATTCTGATAACCTTCTGAGTTTTGATAAATAACATAAATATGTAACACCAGGATGGCAGTTATTGCTACAAGCCTGGTATGCACCACCAGTTAAGGTGGCTGGCTGAAGTTCTTAGGGTCTTGATTTGAGCCCCTGCCGGTCCATTAATAAAACCAGGTTGGTTGACTGACTCAGTGAGTCATCATTCTGAAGTTGTCAAAATGACTACCGGTTACTGAAAATAGGGGGCACTGCATCAGTGGCACCGCTGCACTGCCAGAAATTATGCAACGAGCAGCCACGGGCTGCATACGAAATAATAATCATTACTATGTTTGAAAAACGTACAGAAAATAAATCATATTTTAAGTGATTAAGGAAGTACGGTCCTGTGTTATGCCGTGTTTTTTTTTTTGTAAACAAAGTTGAGGTTCGTGGGAGAGCCAGAACATAACAGAAAAAGAATAGCACTGGTAGAGCACATTCCTCTGCTAGGCTGAACAGTTTACGTTTTGTATCCCACTCTAGGTCGGATCTGCATCCGGACCTCAACTGAAATCGAATCAGCTTGTTCTTGTTTCCACCCAATCATACACCAAGTTTTGTAATAACCCTTACACAACTTTTCGAGATACCGTGCGTTACTGTACATCGTTTCTGACCATATCTCTCATTTGTGAAGAGTCACTTAAAAAATTCTAGTTTCCGGATCCGGATCGGATATTCGTCAAAAGCTAAACACTTCGCTCGTCACACACCCAACCTATCCACCAAGATTCGTCCGAATCTGTCAATAACTTTTTGAGATATCCCGCTCACAGACAGGTGTGAATACATAACCACTGTCCACCTTCGGTGACCTAGGTAACAAGGAGTACAAGCCGGTAGGCGACGAGGGATCCGCTGGATCAAAGCGCTGGATACGATGCTTTTCATTCTGACCGATCCACCGACGAAGATTCATTGCCAAGACGTATTGGTTCACATACAAAATTGTTCCTCTGCCTGGCAAGATTTTCCCGATTGCGTATTTTGCCAACTGGCACTCCTCACAGGACTACCATTTGAAAAATAAAACCTAAATCAAAAATCGGCTCGAGTAAATTTTCTAAATATCTCGATGTTTAATTCCGAAGTCTCGTTTCTCCACATTCAAAACTGTAGGACAAGTATTGAAAATAGTGAACGTAGGTCGAGAAAAAGTATTTTTTTCGAATTTTGCGTAATTCAGCCCCGACACCCTTGGTGATCGAATCTGGAAAAATGCTGTGGTTCAATTTTGTAGTAGTTATTAAACTCTATCCATACACCGAATTTGAACGTTCCACCGTCGATGGTTTCCGAGGTCAAGGTCACTTAACATATTCCCTGGTTCACACTCTTTCCGCATTCGGAGGGCTGCCATTCGGAAACTATGAGAGATGGAGGAACGTTATGCTGTCGCGATAACTAGATGGATGCAAGGAATAGGCAGGAGTTGGTCCGGTCGCTCTACCTATCATAGAAGCCGCGCTACGTCAGTTACCGTTTGGGTCTTTAAAACGCGGTTTTTCGGCCGCTGCATAGCAACGGGTGGTTGCTTTAGCAACGAAACTCAAACGCGCACACTCCCAGCCCATATGGCACCTGTTCGCCAAGTTTCATCGAAATCGGTTTGCCGGTTTGTGCTGTGGAGCTCGCGTTGCAGACACACACAACACACACAACACACACACACACACACACACACACACACAGACAGACGAAAACCGACAATAACGGATATCTAGCGAATCCCAACATAGTAGAGAGAGGGGGGGCACGCCGACAGCAGGGTACAGGGATAGAACAAGGGGGCCCTTGGAGAATAACGGGCATGAAGAAGAGTGAGATCAAGGGAGGAGGAGGAGGCCACAGGGGAGGAATAAACTCGATACAAGCTCACACACACCAAGAAAAAAAGATAAAGCCAGGAATGAAACAGAACATAGAATGGTGGTTGGGGGGGGGCACAATAACCTGGAAAGAAAGTGTAGCACTCTATTTCCACTAATCATGTTGTGAATGATTGTTATAAATTTTGGTTTTAAGGACAGGCGGTGCTTGGGGGAGGTTAATGCGGTGGAAAATATCATGAGTATGGACCTGAGGTTCGGTGAACAGCAGTCTTGAAAACCTGGAGGGAAGATTGGGATTGAACAGACTGAGGAACTTGGTTCCACAGGTGAGAGAAAAGAGGAGAACTGAGTGGAGGTGAACAGTGAGCTTGGAATTATTTTTTTTTCTACAAGATAGAGGCACATGGAAGAGCAAGGTTGAACTGACTATGGGGTAGCAGTTCAACAATTCGGTACAGCCAGCAAGATAATGAATGAACAGGAAGGAAAGCGAGAGAGAGGAGGGGGTATACACTGAAACCAGCAAGTAAGAAGGTTGGGTTTGGAATTGTTAATGAGGGTAATGAATATCATGGGTCAAGATGGGGGATGACATGAAGTGGCGGTGCACTGCTTGCTTGAAGGTCTTGAGGGAAGACTGGCAAAAAACGGCCTCTGTAAGGCAGTTCGTTAGACAGGAGAAGCAAGGAACAAAGTTGAGGTGCACAGTCAGCTTGGGTTTTGGAAGTTTAACCAGAAGGGTTAGTGGAAGAACACATGTATCCTGGAGTTGTTGGGATGGTCACAGAACTGAAAGAGCGGAGGGAGCATTATAGGGGAAAAGGAGGTTAAAAAAAAACAAACAGAGAGACACTCGACCTGCTTGCGATAAGAAAGTGACAGACCTTTTCTGCTTTAAGTTGGAGTTTATGCTTAAAGTTTATGAAAGAAGTTGGAAAGACAAAACACAAAACAAAGGATGAGATTTCCCCCCAAACACCCGTACAAATAACTTGGTAATCGCTTATTTCTTCCAGCTTTTCTGTACATAGACCCATCAGGTGAACTGTCGTCATACGTTCTAGTCACAAGTCAGGTTAGGTGAATTCTACTTGTAGGAGTATTACTTTGTAACAGCAGCAAAAAAAAACTTCGATATTAACAGCAGCTTATTGGCAATGCACCAAGTCCCACAATGCACACTTTGCAACACCATATGCAATGTCACACTCAGGGACATATTCTCTGTGAACTGCATCTGAGGCAAAGACGTACACTCGCCGGCAGTAGATAAGTTCGAAGCTCATTCATCTCCAGGCTTCTCGTTGCCTCCCTTGCCAGACAAAACCGAAGTTCATCCTTGTTCGAAGTAAATGTCCCCTTTTTCTTTCAAGCCTCAGCAGCAACCTTCTGAGCAGTTGTATAGTGTGTAAACATGCCCTCTTTGTGGTTATGGATAGCTATGTTCCCAGGCAAGTCATCACTTAAGCCATTTTCACACCAAAAATGCCGGCATTGACATACCGGTATTGCAATTGCGTTCGATGCCGAGATTGGTTTTAGCTACCATTCACATCAAAGTGATGCCATTAAGTTGATGGAAAAATGCTATGTGAATGGGACCTTGGAGTGATTGGATAAACAGAGCGTCCTACAAGCTTAAATTGACACCTCTCTCTCTCTTAGTCAGCTGTAGTCAGCTGTTGCCTCTGCAATGTCACAATTGTTGGTCTACTAGGCATTTTATCCATCGCTTTGCTGACAGATTTAATGAAAAGACGGCACGTTGTACTTCACAAATCTTCTGCTCCATTCACTATAATTTACACGAGGTCATCTTCCATCTGCTTGGAAGTCAGCTAACGTCACCTTTATCAACCATCCTTGCTTCTTATATATGATGAGACAAAAAATAAATCACTTGCGCTTCACTGCAAAACTCAGTGTTGGATTCTTTGGTTTGAACCTTCACTTAAAATGAGTAAAATTAAACATTTTGAAAATTTTGAATTACTCTCACTCAGATTCCAACATCACCGTGATGCATGTTGTTGATTTGTTTCAACTTTCTTTATAGAAGAAGATGATTTATAATACTGGATACCACCGGGTGGCGCTATATGATACACTTTTATATCGAGAGAATTGGGGTCTTCCCTTCACCCTGAACCCCCTCCCCATGATATGGTACCCTGACAGAAACCATACTTTGGGTACCCTTAGGCAACATGCAAAATTTGATTGGGTTTGGTTCAGTAGTTTTTCAGTTTTTGAAGCATATATAAACAAACAAATACCAAATATAAATATACAGATTCACTTTTATCATATAGATAGATGTACAGTAATGAGGCTTTATTGCTTGTATGTCATAAAAAAACAACAAACATGTAGTTTTGTGTTGTAGGTTGTTTTTGAAGTGCAGCAAA
>CM068964.1:65196992-65208080 GCA_035128595.1 Eptatretus atami
TACCCACAGCGCCCCCTACAATTAGGGTATGCGTAAAAATTGGCAAATTTAAGGCCCCCTAGCGACCAGGTGAGTGCATCGATACGAATGAAACTTTGCAGGTTCATGTACCAGGAGTACTACAACTTTGCCTCAGGACATATTGACCGATTTCGCTTAGGTCAGGGGTCAAAGGTCAATTAGTGAAAAAATCGATAATATGCGAGAGCTGGAGGTGCCTTCGCGCCAAATGCTACTCCTCCTCAGGGTTATGGTCGGATGGTCATGAAAATTCACACTAATCGTCTGGAATACATTGTGCACAAACGATCGAGCCGGATTTTCGATTTAGATCTTTGTTCACCCACAGCACCCCTCGAACTTTGGGGATTTCCGATTTCAAACCGCATTTTCGGTACTTTTCATTCAAATGGATACCGAGTAGTTATCAGTAGATGTAACTGGATGAGATTTGATATGCATAATCTTAAGGTGATTCCCTATCCGCTATATGACATCCATTTGCTCTATATCTTATAGTTTCCATGCTCGGCGACCCATCGCCGCCTACCGGCTTGTTTATTTATTTTCTTATTCTTCTTCTTCTTCTCCTTTTTCCTCTCTCCCAAATCCTCCCAAAGCCTTTTATTACTGTGTGGACGGAGGTTATGTTTTCACCCCTTCTGTCTGTCTGTGAGCAAGATATCTCAAAAAGTTATGGACGGATTTGGACGAAACTTGGTGGACAGGTTGGTGTATGACAAGGACGAATCGATTCAATTTTGGTGAAGATCTGGATCCAGATCCGATTTTTTTTTTTGTTTTTAATTCTTTAAACAATTCTTCACCATCGAGAGGGCCAAAAACAATATGTAACATGATATTTCAAAAAGTTGTGGATTAGTTATGATGACACTCGGTGGATGAGGTGGGTAGGTGACAAGAATAATCCAATTAGATTTTGGTTCGGGCTCGGATCCAGATCCTGCCTATCAATGGGATACAAAACATAAACTGTTAAGCCTGGTGGAGGTATGCACTCTACCAATTGCCATTCTCGTTATAGATTGTGGGATATCCATTCAAGTGAATGCGAGTTGATTGGATGATTGGTTTTATACGTCCTCACGGGGATGGCTTGTTGTTATCAATATCACTTGCTGTAAAGCGCAAGGAGGATTGTTTGTTGTCCGCTCCTTGAGAAATGATACCCAGACGAGACGTAAAAGCACACACTCGCATAATATACCCTGAATATATTCAAATGACCTCTATGCTGCCATTTTCAAATGTTGGCTATTTTACCTTCTAAATCAAATTGGGCCATGTAAGAGTGAGTGCATCTGTCCAAGACAGCGAAACATCTCTTCCCCACTCCTTCCCTCTACAAGTCATATATCCTGTGTGTAATTTGTTGAGTAGCGGCTTCTCCCCTCCCTCCAGCCTCCTCTCCTCCTCCTCCTCCTCCTCTCCTCCCCTCCCCATCTAGTTCCAGATCAGATGTCCGAAGGCACTCGTCACATAGGCCAGAAGCACTAAGGGAATGATCACTGTACAGTGATATGATCTTAGAAATGGTGTCCTGTGACTGTAGTGGGTTGAGAAAGGTGCACTGTGTCACCAAGTGGGTGGTGGGAGTAGGGGGGGTGGAGGGTGGTGATGCAATCACCCTACAGGTAATGTGCTGGTACCTTCAAAATATACAGTGAGTCTCCTGTAGTGAAATGCATGTTATTTCCTCTAGTAATCTAGTAATTAAACTATAAATCAGCATCTGATTCATTATCCCTCACCTCCCCTCCATTCCCAAAGGCTTTTCTGACGTGATGATCTGGCAGGTATATGTCTCTCACAATGTATGGATGTAAGATTTTGATGATTTTACATCAAACCATCCGTGGATTGTCTACATTATAGTCATCACATCTTGATAAAAACGTTGAATCTTGGTCATGGGAAATAGCTTTTTCTTGGCTGTTACCAGCACTGCAACCATCAGGCTACTGTGTGTGTGTGTGTGTGTGTGTGTGTGTGTACCTCTGTTTTCTCTAACATTGACCAACTCATCACCCATCCCAACTCTGTTTCTCATCTCCTCCTCCATTTCAATTGTCACCATGCCAGCTGGTCGGGTATTGGCTCAGCAACAACCAGGATGGTAATGGCATGTTGGCAAAGGCCTTCTGCAAATCTGTGGGTTTGACCCATTCTGAAAACTTCCCGACCCAGTTTTTTTTTTTTTTTTAATTACTGGTATGGCCTCGTTCCCGGACCTAGTAATGACTAACTTTCCATCCAATCACTCTTGTTCCTCTTCTGCCGCCCCTATAGTCTCTTCTCATCACTTTCTTGTCAAGACCCATATCTCTCTGCCTATTATAAGGGAGCAACCTAAATGGTGCAGAATTGCTGATCATACAGGCCAAACTGGCAGAGACTTCAGTCTGCCTTCTCAGAACAAGATTAACCTACCATCGACACAGTACCTCACCTTGATTCTACCTGGGAATACTTCCACAAAAGTCTACTTTTTCTTATTCACTGGTTTATCCGATCCATCCTCTAGTCTGGACCATGGTACACTGAATTCTGTTGGGAGGTGGTTTCAGTCGAGCGACTTGCTTTCTCTGCAGGGAAAGCTAACGTGTTACTCGGGGTAACTTCTGTTCATTCCTTAAGGCTCGCAACAAGTGTGTGTCCATCCTGAGGCAAACCCTAAAACATCATCATCTTGCAAATCTCAAGGCTAGACTCTAACCAGTCCCCTCCCTCCAAGTCATGGTGGCCCCTTGTCAAATCTGTCTCTGGTGAATGACCCCCCTCCCCCTCCATCCATCATATGCATTATTGAAGATGCTGCCCGAGGATAACGCAGAATCTCTAAATTCTGTCTGTCTCCAAATCTTGTGAACCCAACAATTTCAGTTCTGTTCCCATCTTACCCTGACATACCCACTGTTGACTGGACTTGGTGTCAGCTGAAAAGGAAGAGGAAGTTCCTTCTGGTCTTGACCCTGCTTCCTCAACTGGCCAAGATGGCATCAATGCCAATGTTCTAAAATCCTGTTCTTCTATTCTTGCATCCCCTCTGTCTGCCCTATTCAATCTGTCTTCCTTTGGCTACCTCCTCTGTACAGAGAAGTCAGCAAGCCTCGCTCTCATCTAACAGAAGGGTGCAAAAACAGACCCGGCTAACTATTGGCCTATGAGCTGCTATCAATTATTGTTTCTGTTGTCAAGTCTTTCCTGTTTTCCCAGTTTGATCTCTGACCCTCAGTTTGGATTCTGTCCTGGTCACTCAACTCTGGACATGTTTGCTCCTCTCTCTCAGCAATGGTTGAAGGGCCTCGTTCTCAAACAAGAGGTTGAACCATCTACTTGGACATGTCTTTCAACCTGCTTTACTTGCCAAGCTCATAGCCTGGGGTATAGAAGGTCACCCTCATTCCTGGATTTCTGACTTTCTCTACTCACATAGTCAATGTGTTGCCATAAATGGAAGTTGGTGGTCCCCAAAGCAGTGTTCGGGGCCGGGCAGTCTTATTGCATACTTATATAAATGACCTCTCCGATTTTATGGAAAACCCTTTTCCTTTTTTGCAGATGACTCCGCATTCTCGTATAGTAGACCATCCCTCTACTGGGCAGATAGTGCGTGCGTGTGCGCTGATCTCAAAATGATTACATACTGGTCTGATAAATGGAACATGTCCTTCAATCCTGGAAAGCCTTCCCCTGTCACTTGAGAAGGATCATCAAACGAACCCACAAATCTAGTTCCTTGGTCATCCAATGGAAGATGTTCAATCTATTTAACTCCTTAGCCTCACTATCAGCCATGACCTTTCCTGGGCTGACGACGAAGCAAAGCTGGCCTCCAAATCCAGCTGCAGTCTGGGAATCCTCCATTGACCCAAGTGTTTCCTTGGAAAATCAGAGTTACTCATAGTCTCAAAGGTCCTTATTCATAGCTCAATGGAGTACTGCTCCCTGCTATGGGCTGCACCCCAGCATCACATCTGTCTGTCCTGGAATATGTGGAACCTGAAGCTCTCAAAATTATTGGAATCTCTTTGATGAGGTTAAAGCACAGGTTCTGCTGCTCTCACATCGCTGGCAGATCGGTGGTGTCTCTGTTTTCTACCGTTTAGAGTGTGTCTGTCTGTCTGTCTGTCTCTCTCTCTCTCGCTGCTTTCTCTCTCTATTTTTACCCTCCTTGTTTGCTCTAGGATGCATGCATTCTTCCAGTAATGCCCTCCTGATTGAACTTCCAAATTCCAGGCTGACTGCACACTTCAACTCTTTTTTTTTTTTTGTATTCCTCACTTCTACATATCTGTGAAACGACCTTCCAAATGCTGTTCCGTCTCACTCTTCGCTCCAGTGCTTCAAGCAAGCGGAGCACCGCCATCTCTTGTCACCCCCAATTCTGACCCAAGATCTTTATTACCCACATGTAACCTTTCCTAACCCACCCATCTTACTTGAAGGTTCAGTGTTTCCTCCCCTCGTCGTCCTTCTCATTTCCTGTTCATTCATTCCTTTGATGTTTTTCTCACCGTCAGTTCTACCTTGTTCTTCCATGAGCTTCACTCTTTCAAAAGAGAGAACAAAATTGGCAAAATATTAATGATGAAGTTTTAAAACATTTTCAGTGGTTCATCTGTTGAAATGACATTTTACTTTAATAGCAGATTTCCTCAATGGACTTGCAGGTTAATGTTAGTGTAATCTTCAAGGAAAGGTGTGCATGATTTACTGGTCATGTGAGATAGTACGTGTATTGTTGTTACCTCCGCCACCGGAGGTGAAGGAGGTTATGTTTTCACTCCTTTGTCTGTTTGTGTACAGGATATCTCAAAAAGTTGTGGACGGATTCGGATGTAGCTTTGTGGACACATTGGGGGTGTGACAAGGAAGAATTTATTCCGTTTTGGTGAAGAACCGAATCCGGATCTGGATATAAGAATTATTTAATTATTAACGTGAATCTTCACCATTGAGAGATAGTGCCAAAAACGATATGTCGAACTGTGTAGCATTATATTTCAAAAATGTATTGGGCCCGATATGTTCTTGCAGATCAGGCGTTACGTGGTGGAGGTATGCACTCTACCGAGTGCCCTTCTAGTTGTGTAATGAGGATTGTGACTAAATGATAATACATGAAACTCTCCAACAAGGAAGGTATAAATATTTATAGGTTAAGCTATAAGTGGAAAGTTTGACCAGTGAGGTTGCATTGCCAGGTTAATTGATTGTAGGGACACAGCTGAAGTCATGGATTTTCTGACATGGACCCGTGGTCGAGGTTGTTGAGAGGTTCTGGGCTGAAAGTGTCCAAACCTCCACAAAGAACGTAGCTCAGCTAATCATCCGTGCAATCATAAAATCGATATGTGTTACAGTTTCATGTGGAAGTCACATTCTTTACAAGTTATTGCGGTTCCTACTTTAGGTATTCTGTATAAGCTTAGAACTATGTTTTATACATGTATATATATATATATATGACCCCTCCCATGCTCCTCTAGCCAAAGAAGCTGCATAAAGCAACCCAAGAAGACTTGCGCAAGGTAAGTGCTAAGCGCTGTTTCGAACCCTTCCCAGAGTTTCTCAACAACTATAAAGACGTTCACACATAGTACACGCACAACAATCCCAATGCTACACATCCCCTCAGCAACCGGACTGGTTTCATCACTTATTGGCGAATCATCAGCTATAGCATAGACGGCAATGCATACCAATGAGGCTCTCAAGCACGTACCACGTGCAAACGTCAAAGCAGTCAATAAATAACTAAATAAATAAATGAATAAAGACCCAACCACATCTCTCGCCTGTGAATGGAGGGAACAGCCAATCAGCTCTTACCTAATCGACTACACCCAGGTGGCTGGGATTAAATAAATGATTGACCCCTCCCATGCTCCTCCAGCCAAAGTAGCTGCATAAAGCAACCCAAGAAGATTTAACGCAAGGTATGAACATAGAGGGCCCAAAATTTTTTGAAATATAATGCTATACAGTACTTTAGCATTTTTGGCCCCATCTCTCAATGGTGAAGAATCACTTTCAAAATTAAATAATTCTTGTATCCAGACGTTTGCACGTGGTACATGCTTGAGAGCCGTATTGGTATGCATTGCTGTTTGTGCTACCGCTGATGATTCGCCAATAAGTGATGAAACCAGTCTGGTAGCTGAGGGGATGTGTAGCATTGGGATTGTCGTGTGTGTACTATGTGTGAACGTCTTTATTGTTGAGGAACTCTGGGAAGGGTTCGAAACAGCGCTTAGCACTTACCTTGCGTAAGTCTTCTTGGGTTGCTTTATGCAGCTACTTTGGCTGGAGGAGCATGGGAGGGGTCAATCATTTATATAATCCCAGCCACCTGGGCGTAGTCGATTAGGTAAGAGCTGATTGGCTGTTCCCTCCATTCACAGGTGAGAGATGTGGGTGGGTCTTGTGTGTGTATACATATATATATATATGGCTCGTGGAAGAGCTATGACACAACAAAACCGAGAAGGGCACTCGGTAGAGCGCATACCTCCTCCAGGCTGATTACTTTACGTTTTGTATTCCACTGATAGGCCGGATCTGGGTTCAGATCTGAACTAAAATCTAATCAGCTTGTTCCTCTCATCCAACCAACTCATCAACCATGTTTCATCCGAATCCATCCACAATTTTTTGAGATATCGTGCTCCATATCGTTTTAGTCCCAAATCTCAGTGGTGACGAATCCCTTTAAAAATTCTCGGAGCCGAATCTGCATTCGGATCTTCACCAAAATCGAATCAATTCTTCCTTGTTGCAGACCCAAACCCGTCCACCAATTTTTGCCCCAATCTGTCAACTTTTTGAGATATTTTGCTCAAAAATAGACAGACAGACAGAGAGGTGAAAACATGTCCTCGATGCACCTTCGGTGGTGGAGGTAAAGATGAGCTATGACTCATTAAAAGGTTCGTGATCAAAATAAAGTTAAGTACCTGTAATAGGGTGTTTGAGAATTGCTGTTATGTAAATGTTAATATCATGCTTTGGGAATAGCCAAGTTGCTGTTCAACAATTAGGATTTATGAACAAATTATATCTGCCTGTCCCATCTGTCAGTCAAAACAAGAACTGCACGAAGTAATGACGCTGATTTGGCAACAAACAGGGTAGAGCAGACCTCATTTCCACTTGTAGGTGCCTTTTTCTTTTCTACTATGATTAATGGTTCCCAACTTCAAACCCATCTAACGTCATACATGATTCATGTTTCTCCGAGATATATTGTATCGAACCAGATTTCTGATGTGCATGATTTATAATTTAGATCTTTTGTTTTGTTTATAAAATATTGGTGACCCGTTTGCTTGTTTGCCGTTATCCAGGGAATTTGTATTCTGATTCGGTGAGAATTATGAGATTATATTCTTTTTTTTAGGGAATTGGTAAGATCTTCACTCGTCTACTTTGTCTAACGTCCTTTGTCTGTGGCTCCCATTGCATAACTTGCTGCAATGTGGGCCACAAACTGCCTTGCACTTTTATTTATTGCATTATGGGTACATTCCGAGCATTCCTGAATCTCCTGGCGTTTCACAATCCAGGCCTGAATAATAGTTTGGTTCTTGTAAGTCTTTAAACATGTATAATTCATAGAAACTGATGCAAGCACTACTACACGACTCGTAAATCATGCATCTTGCAAAGTAAATGACAACTGTTTGTGTAATATATAATATGTATGTACACAATCACGAAAAGCCCAATTACATCTCTCACCTGTAAATGGTGGAATGACCAATCATCCCACCTGTGACTTAGAATTTAACATAATTGAATCACCACTCATCCCTTCTCATCAGAGAAGGATGCATTGAGCAATCAAAAATGCTAACTCGAGGCAAGCCCTTTGCTTTGTCAAACTCGACCTGATTTCCTCCGTAGCTGCAGGTATTTACCTAGAGCACTTGCACGAGAACCCCAACCCTCCATGCCTCGCATCATCCATGGTACGGCTTTCATGCTTATTGGCGTATCAACGACTGCGGAGAAAGAAACGCACACTACTGAGTCTGCAAGACGTGTACCATGTGCGATGTCAATAGCAATCAACATATATGAATATTAAAAGCCCAATTGCGTGTCTCACCCTCCCTAACGTGTGACACAAGACCATTGGATAATTCTATCCCAAGATGCCCGAGCGGAGGCAAATGTTTTACTTGTATCAATACGTGGGCATTTCAACGCTCGCATTTCGCTTAATGGGGAAAGGGGGAAATATACTTGCATTGGAGGTTGGAACCACTGCTCAAAATACACAGCAACTAATAGAAAGTAAACATGTCTAATGAATAACTAATGGGGATGTGAACACAGGATGTAAAATGTGATAATAAAACAAAGGTTGCTGGACAGTGTGCTGAACTGACTATAACAGCTCTCCGGTTCTTCGCGCTAATCGTATCACAGCGGATTCGGACAGGAATACACGATGGAAGAGAATGGACAAAAGTGTAAGATTTCCTGAAGCATCAAGGGCACGATGCCGGCATGCTCACGGGATCCCCTCCCGATCCGGTCTCACCTTTGGTTGTCTGCTGCTGCACCGATGGCTGTGCGAGTCCCAGGCTGTGAAGCCGGGAGGAGAAGAGAGATTTGATGGTCCCAGCTGTAGACAGAGATGAATGTCACAGCTGTGTCTCTTTTGACCTCCCCTCCCCCCCTCCACTTTCAATTTCTTACCTTCTCTGGTCCCATGCAGAGGGGGGCGGATGAGTGGAAAATACATCGGTGTCCAAACTATCATCAAGGAGCAAAGCCATTATGCGTCGTTCATACCATGTGCAGCTAACTCACTCAACCTTGTGGGGAAAAGTGCTGCCGAATGGAGCCTAGTGGTCCTCAGATTCTTCAGGATTGTACAAAAGTTGTACACTCGTCTCTCTGCATCGACTTATCGCTGGCAACTGCTTTGTGAAAAACTGAAACCTTTAGGGATGTCTGTTGTCAAGCATCTTTCAGGTACTCGATGATCAGCAAGGTGTGGAGGAGTGGCAGCCCTTCTCAAAGGTTACACTTGTATCTGCAAAGTGTTGGAATACCTGGCAACTGATGTGGAACTGAAAGTTGAGTGGTGAACTGAATCTCAGTCAATTGTTGACAAATAAAGTGAACTGGATTCAGCCATACTCATTGCTATTTGGATCAGTCTTGGAGCACTTTTCACCAGACCACTCTCTCGCTTCAAGAGACCAGCTATCATGTGAATAGCACGGTGTCCTTACTGGAATCTCCTGTCGATTTTGTGAAGACACAGCGGATGGTGTTTGAGGACTTTGAAGACCAAGGATTAAACTGTGTGACCATAACGAGTACAATTCATCCCAATGGTGAGTCCTGGTGTGCAACCACTGCTTTGATTATGGAGATGCTGAAAACGCTGTGCTGTCACCCAAGGAGAAATTCAAGACTGAGATGTTTCTTGGCATTATTGATTAGCTAATCAGTGCCTTGAAACATCGTCTTGAAGAAATCAACATTAAGTTTTGATTCCTGTTCAATGTAGCTAACCGCTCTCTCTCGCTCTCTCTTGCTCTCTCTCGCTCTCTCTCTCTCTCTCTCTTCTCTCCTCTCTCTCTCTCTCTCTCTCTCTCCTCTTCTCTCTCTCTCTCTCTCTCTCTCTCTCGCTGTCTTTCACTCTCGCTCTCTCTCTCACTGTCTCTCGCTCTCCCTCTCTTTCCTGTCTCTCGCTCTCCCTCTCTTTCGCTGTCTTTCGCTGGCTCTCTCGCTCTCTCGCTCTCTCGCTCTCTCGCTCTCTCGCGTCTCTCGCTCTCTCGCTCTCTCTCTCTTCTCGCTGTCTTTCGCTCTCTCTCTCTCTCTCTCGCTCACTCTCTCTCGCTCACTCTCTCTCTCGCTGTCTTTCACTGTCTCTCCCTCTCGCTGTTCTTTTTCTCTCTCTCTCTCTCTCTCTCTCTCTCTCTCTCTCTTCTCTCTCTCTCTTCTCTCTCTCTCTCTCTTCTCTCTCTCTTCGCTGTCTTTCACTGTCTCTCTCTCTTTTTTCTCTCTCTCCTCTCTCTCTTCTCTCTCTCTCTCTCTCTCTGTCTTCACTGTCTCTCTCTCTCTCTCTCTCTTCTCTCTCTCTCTCTTCCTCTCTTCTCTCTCTCTCTCTCTCTCTCGCTTGTCTTTCACTGTCTCCCTATCGCTGTCACTCTCTCACTCTCACTCTCACTCTCACTCTCTCTCTCTCTCTCTTTCGCTGTATCTCTCTCCTCTCTCTTTCGCTGTATCTCTCTATCGCTGTCTCTCTCTCTCTCTCTCTCTCTCTCTCTCTGTATCTCTCACTCTCACTCTCACTCTCACTCTCACTCTCTCTCTCTCTCTCTCTCTCTTTCGCTGTATCTCTCTCTCTCTCTCTCTCCCTCTCTCTTTTGCTGTATCTCTCTCTCTCTCTCTCTCTCTCTCTCTCTCTCTCTCTCTCTCTCTCTCCTCTCTCTTCTCTCTCTCTCTCTCTCCTCTCTCTCTCATGTGGTCCCGTCTGGCTCGTTTCAGGTCTCTCAGATGTTGTGTTCACTGATGCGAGGATTGACTTCTATAGCCAGCACTCCCCCCCCCCCCCACCCCCCCCCCACCCCTTCTGAGCAGATTTTTGCCACGCACTGATGATGCCTGGCTGCACAAGTTGGCACACGTGAACCTGCCCTTGTTGTAAAATCTGTGTTTGAGGTTGTGTGGTAGCACACACAATCCTGCCATTGTGAGTGTGTGTCATGTACAAAAGTGCAAGTGGGATGAGTGTGGGAGGGTGATGATTTAATGATTAAACACAAATGTGAAATAGGAGAAACCCTTTATCCTCGTGTCTGGCTAACAGGATCTGACTAAACATACAATTCTGATCGATACTAATTGGGGTTTACCAACACTAATGCAAACACTCATTAGGATATAACTATTGAATAATTTACCTCCAAGTCATTTTCATGACTATACATATTGTTGCAGGGTCGGGTGAGAAGACCACTAGGTGGGGAAAGCTACGTCGATTCCCACCAGACTCCTCGGAATTGTAGGCCGTCGCTCACGGATAATTCCGTGACGCGG
>CM068964.1:65217167-65233377 GCA_035128595.1 Eptatretus atami
TATATATATACTGTGTGTGTATATATATATATACTGGACCATTAAAAACAAGCAGAATTTGATCATGCTGAGATTTTCTTCGTAATGTGATTGTGAATAAATAAGAAATGGCCAACGACCATTTTATTTTTACCCTCGCCGAAGGAGAGGGTGTTGCGTTTGAGTCCGTTTGTTACTTGACGAAATCTACGATTTTGTCAAGTATGTTGGTCGGTTCAGTTTGTTTGTTTGTGTGTACGCTGCTCGACAGGTCGCATTTCGAGTTGGAAAAGGTCATGGAACTTCACCAATGGACTTATTGGCCACCAGAATAGAACCCTATAACTTTGGCATGTCAAGGTCAAAGGTCAAGGTCAGGAAAAATCCTGAAAATCGCGAAAATCCGTATCTTTTAGCATGGGCGATTTTCAAAAATTCATGTCTCCGGAAATCTTAACGGATTCCTTTTCAAATTTGAAACACGGACGTAGGAGAGGGAGTATCTTTGACTGGATTAAAAATTGGTCACATCCGTTACGGATTACAGAGGTGACAGGTATTTTAATTTAATTTTTTTGTTTTTTGTTTGTTTACCCTAAAAACTATGTTTAACCCAAAAATACCTATTATCGCTCAATATTCTCGATGGTACGCGATCTTGTTGAATTTCGTCAAGTCCTGGCCCTATGGGCCATTTTTATTTGTTTGTTTGTTTGTCTGGACAGAACTTTCGTGTTTTTCTCCACAGCTGCTTGTCAGATGGAGTTCAACTTTTCACCATAGGTGCGACTAATCATGTAGAATGTTTTAGTCATAATTATGATGTCATAGGTCATGTGGTATGGTAGCCATGTTGGAAAAACAGAAAAACTTTGGACCTCTGTATCTCTGAAACTGCACCAAGGAAAAAAACTTTAAACTTGGCACGTAGCAACTACTCCTCATGGGGAATGAGTGTGTTATTTATTTATTTATTTGTTTATATGACATCATAGGTGCCTTTGTTATGATGTCATGATTGCATATGTAGAATGCTACATCTGATCAATATGAAAAATTGAGGGTCATCTAGAGATAAAATGGTCCACAAATATATTTGATGACCTCATCCGTCACGTGATTCGGTAGCCATAGTTTTTTTTTTTCTTTTTTTTTTTCTTAAACCTTCAAAAATCTTCTCTGAACAGATCAAGACAAAACTTTGCATGTATGACTGACTATCCATTACAAACAAAAGGTTCACACACATGATGTCATGGGTCACCTGGTTTGGCAGCCATATTAGATTTACCCTCAAACCTATAAAACATCTTCTTCTCCAGAACTTCTCGACAGATTGAAGGGAAGCGTCACACAAATGTTCCCGAAGCCATGGGTGTACAAGTTTGTTAAGGAATAATTGATAGGTCACATGGTTTGGCAGTCATATTGGATTGAAGAGAAATATTAAATAATGTTTTCTCTGGAATTGCTTGATCGATCGACATGAAACTTCAAAATTATAATCTAGTTCTGATATGATGGGGAATGCATGTTTTAAATTTCAACTTCCTCGGATACATTGTCTGACAGCCAGAATTATTTATTTATTTTTGATCTGGGTTCTTTATTTTAAAAAAATTTATTGATTGAGTTCTTGGTTATTTTTTGAATAAGGCTCACTTGGCTGTGCCTGGGGGGGTTTGAGGGTAGCGGGGAAGCAGCTGAAATGTGAATCCTATTCAGGTTCCTCCTAATGACTTCATCTTTGCTTTTTGCTTGTTCTCGTTCCTTCTGATGACTCCAATGCAGGACTGTACCTATTTGGTCTTCCCCTTTGATTTGAATTGAAGTTATTTTAATCCCATTCTAAACACCACAAAAAACAAGTTCTGGCGAGGGTCTGCAATCTCTGATTGCTCTTTCTAGTTTTTACAGGTATTAAAAATAATGTGGCAATTGACCTTCAAGCAGCGCATCTTTATTTATGATGGGTACATTGAAAAAGTCATCAAAGAGGGTCATAGAGCATTTTAGAGGAGATTCCCAGCATCTCATATACCGACTCTCAAAACAGTAAAGACATGAGTGCGAAAGAAGAAAGATACTGACTCATTACAAAACATGAATAAGGGTTGTTCAGGATGGCTTGTTCATGTTCGTCCTCCAAAAACTATTGAACCTGCACTGCAACACATGGAGAGAAGTCCATGGAAATCAACAAGATGACTCTCAGCTGAAACAGGAATCAGCGGCACATTATTGTGACAAATACTTGAGGAAAGCATTGGGTTTTCTTCCGTACAAAATGAAGTTTTTACAGTCACTTACTGAACATTATCACAGAAGATGGTATGGATTTTGTAACCACATTTCTGAAGCACTGGAAAATGATGAGCTCATTTTCTCTTGAGTGCCACATTCATATTAATGGGATGATGAATAAACAGAACTGCATTTTTTTTTATTTTTTTTTTTCCTTAGTGATTGGAAAAGCCACAATAACATGAAGAAACATCACTGACTGGTTTGGATTGAGTTTCTCACAAATCTCCACTCCATATTTTTTTTGAAGGACCCAAACACCAAAATGGCAGTTGTGCCGCCACACTGTGCCGGTTGACTAGTCATGCTTGTTGAGAATTGTTGTTGCTTCCCTGTGGCTCCTCGCCTACCGTGAGCCATGACTACGTTTGTGAAAAAACGGCGGTGAGCCATGACCACGCTTGTTGAGAAAAAAATGTCGCCTTGCTATGTGCTTTTTTGCCCGCTGCGATGAAAATGCGTTTTATGCCAGACTGTGGCAACAACAGTGTGAGTGATGCATTTTGTTTATCGTTCAACACCAGAATTTTGTACTGTGACTTTATGTCGACATGAAACAGTTCGATGCTCTCGTTTTACGCGACAACTTCGACAATTGTGTTACAACAACAACCTATAGGAAAGAACTTGCAACTTGATGTGTAAGACAAATGTAAGCTCTGCGGTCTATTCTAGTGACTCTAATTTGTTATTGAAAGTTACTCTGATCAGTGATCTTGTACATGTATAACGATCACCGTAATATCTGTGTCAACTTACTATAACATTTTTATTTTGTTTTTGTTACAGCGATTACCACATAACTCATACCCAACGTCAAGATAAAGAACTCTAAGCCTCAGCATGGTTGTTAGACGTTAAGTTCATTGGGGGTTAGCTGTATGCTATCCGGTCCACACCGGAGAGGCAGAACAGTAATCGACTAGCAAGCACCAGTAATCGACTAGGCCAAGCACAGCACCAGCAAGCGAGAAACGTCGGTCCGCCCGGCCCGTGGAATCCAGTCCATAACCAAACACAGTGCCGCAGTGTCACTCGACGCCATCGTCCAGACAATCAACATGTCAGAGAAGTCACCAGAAGTAACCGATCAGTAGGATCATTTCAGGCTGGTTCAAAATCTTCAAGAACTGTCTAACATAAGTTCTATGTTAGCACAAAAACGTGCTAAAGCCGTTGCTGCTAAAGCTGGCCTGCAGTTCGAGAGACAAGCAGCTGAACTACGCAAAAGCAAGCCTTGGCCGCCGCAGAATCAGCACGAATTCAAGCAGAATCAGCACGAATTCAAGCAACAATGGAGGCTGATTTAACCCTACTACAATCTGAAAAAACAAGTCGCCGAGACTGAGGCGGAGTTACAAGCCATTGAACAATGTATTAGCGAACTTGAGGTGGAAATGGCCCGCCCGATATCAACCTACCTCAGGTGACATCAGCAAAGCGACAGAACAATATGTGGAGATACAGTTATCCGCCAGTGTTACCAACTGCTGACTTTATCGCTACTGACAATATGCAAATTTGCAACCACCGTGCTCTTACGCCCAATATCGCCAGTAATTTATACCAAGCAACAACGCACACCCTATCACCCCTTCTTTCCTGATTTAAATAACCGAGCTATTAACGCTACATCTGTTCCACGAGTAACAGACATTTAAATCACAGTTCCAACCCTCGTGTGACATTTGACCAAACCAGCCTTCATTTGTGCCGGTATACACAGCAAATAATACATGCCTATGATCACTGACTTTTCACAATATCTGCTGAAAAGAGATTTGCTGTTAACACGCTTGTGTACATTCAACGACACCCCAGAAGCATACACAGTGTGGAAGGCAGACTTTCGCGCGTTGTGAACGATGTTGGTGCCAGTGTTAATGAAGAGATTGACCTCCTGATTAAGTGGTTAGGTCCACATCAAAGAAACACGCCGTCAGCTTAAAAATGTCAAATGCCAACAATCCATTTCTCGCGCTTCAAACGAATATGGGAGCGCTTAGAGGAGCGATTTGGCAGTCCGGAAATGGTGGAAGCCTCAATCAAGCATAAACTTGCTTCCTTTCGCGCGCTGTCAACAAAGACAACAAGCACTGTATGAACTGTCAGATACATTTGTATGAAGTGCTTTTCCTTCAAAGAAGATCAAAAGTACGCCACTCTTCTAAGCTATTTTGACTCTTCATCAGGAGTACTCCATACTCAATAAACTGCCTTACAACATACAGGAGAAATGGACAATGCATGCGTCCAGGTACAAAAAAGAAAATATGTGGTGTTCCTCCTTTCTATGTGTTTGCTGAGTTTATCAAGAACCTCAGTCAGGTACGCAATGATCCTAGTTTTGCGTACGAAAGTAATGCCGCACAGAGCAGCAGTCAGAGTGGATATAGACAGTCACAGGTAACAAACTTCTGCACATCGCACCCTCTTCTCAAGAAGACAGACATTCAGCCAAATTGTCCTTTGCACAATACAGCACATAACCTCAACGACTGTCGTGCGTTCAATTGAAGTCACTTGTCGAAAAAAGGGACTTTCTGCGGGAAATAAGAATATGTTTCCGGTGCTGTGATTCAACTGACCACGTTGCAAAGACATGTAATGTAAATTTATCCTGTTCTGTGTGTAAAGGCAACAAGCATGTTACAGCAATGCATTACGACACGCGGCAGCCCTTAAAGAGCCCACGGTGATCCAACAGAGCCCGCCACGCCAGCCAATAAGCGTTCGCCGATAACGGCGGGGAGCTACCCGTCAACGTTCCGACTCAAAATGCACACAAATTTGTGGTGATGTGTCCCCGGGTAAATCATGCAGTAAAACATTCTGACCAAAGTTTACCACAGTGACAATCCAAACAAGTATATCCATGCCTACGTAATCCTCGACGACCAGAGCAACGCACGCTCGCCAGTCAAGATTTTTCAAATCGTTTGATGAATCGGGGGAAAATATTCCCTACAACCTTACGTCATGCTCCGGGTCAGCGCAAATGGTTGGGAACGTGCACATGGCTACATAATAGAGTCCATAGACGGTAACCACAAAATACAAGTTCCTACGTTCATCGAGTGCGATGAGATTCCAAATGCCCGTCACGAAATAGCCACGCCCGATGTCGCCATTCATCATGCCCACTGTCTTTATTGCTGCAGAAATCCCCGAGAGTAGGGTGGATATACTGATTCTGGTCACTTTTCCCCATGTAAATGAATGGGGGATTTTCAGCGATTCACATTTTTTTCCCTAAAATTACACCCCCTTTTTATCCCAAGGTATATTTGTTTGTCTCCCCTTTTAACCTCGGGGCATTCTATTCAAATAACCAATGCGACAAGATAAAGATTGGTTCAAGTAGCAACGTAGTAATGTGGTTTGTTCAAGGTGATTTCTGAAGAGATATCTGAAACCTGTAAGCCTAGGACACTCATTTTCAAATAACCAATGTATATTGTTTAGCTCACTCATTGAACCTATAAACATTTGTTCATTCTCATATTCCTTCAATAGTTTAATTTTCTTGCACAATAATCCCCATCTAAAATATTTAAAAACAAAACATTTGAATCTTTATATTTTTCAAGATACCCTTTTGTGCCATTACGAAATGATATACTTCTCTTAATGATCTCATCTGACCACCTCCTGAGTTGCATATCATTTTGAGATTATAGTAAATTGTTTTTCCATTGTTCAATTGATAACCATCAAATTTTTCAGTCCATTCAAGGATATTTATTATTTTCTTTACATCCTCTAACTCATTGGTTTTTAATTGATTCGGCTTATTTGTTTTATTACCTTTGTTTTAGTTATTTTTTCAATAAGACTTATTTGATATTTTCCACATTCATTATGTTTTCCATTTATATACCAAGACTGAGATTTTCTCCACTCTTTAGTTGATTAATACTTGGTTCGACCATTTATATACCGGAAAAACGTGGCGGTAGCCCTTAAAAACCCTAAACCCATCTTCCATCGTAAAACTTGTGTCCATATGGAACACAATCTATTCTATTCACTCTATCATACAATATCCATATGGAACACAATCTATTCCATTTTCTAAAATAAATCTTTTATCATCAAAGGCTCTAATGCCTTTTTATTTACTTCTTCACTATATATCTTATGTTTATAACTTCTTATTGTATTCATTTTCCTATATTCTTCTTTCTTATTCATCAAACAATTATAATAATTTCTAAAGTTATTGATTTCTTATTACATATTTCTTTATTCCCTTTAACCTTTTATCAATCTGATCACCATACTTATAAGCATATGCCTTTGCTCTCAATCCAATAAACTCACTCAATTACTTTTCCACCCAACTCATCCTTAAACTTACCATATACCTTTCATTCTTTTTTGAAAATAACTCACTCTTCTTACTAAATTACTTGTATCATACACTCCAATATTTTCTTCATATCGTTATAAACATCATCAGTTTTATATCTAGAATAAAGCTATCAGTGTCCATATACAACAATGAAACATTTTCACCATACTCTTTCTTTAAGTCATTATACAAATAATCATACATCAATATCTTTGATAAATCAAGAAAGCTGCTGTTCCATATAAATTGTTTATCCATTACAATACTTTCCTTTTTCATATGAATAGCAGAAAAGTTCTCTGAAAAAACCTCTTCTCTCTCAAAACTTGGTTTATTTATCAATCTAGAAGCTTCTTTCCAGATGTTGCGAATCTAATGTTTTGCCTGTTTCTAACATTTTCCATAGTCTTTCCAAATACAGCATTATTCATTAATTTATAAAAGTCTCTTCAATTTTACTTTTGTATTTGCTCTCATATCTGTATTGGAATTTAATATATTTTTTCATCCAAGGACTTTGTTTAAATTTTAAAACTCTATGAATTTTAGCTACTCTCACCCAGCAGATAAATATTGTCTCAAGTTCCTTTGATGCAAAACATATCCCTCTTTATCATAAAATGTTGTTAATAACTTTCTGTTGATTTTCCTTAATATTAAAACTTTTATGATAATCACTTAACCATTCTTTCTTTGGGGTTTTTTCTCACATGCAAAAGGAAGATCTTTATGCTTATTATGAAGTTACTTGGGTACTTCAAATCAACTTCAAAATAATACCTTCTTCCTCCTCATTCAATTCCTCTGAGAAGAAATAACGATATTCATCAAAGCCTTTTCATAATCCTTTCTTCCACCCACTCTAATTTACCATAAGGTAGAGATTGAGACATTGCCCATCCATACAAATTATTAGCATCAAAATACATCAAATATTACTATCTTTTTCACTCTATAATTTGGAAGATATTTATTATTTGCTTTAGCATATCTTTTTGAACATACTTGTGATATTCCACCTCTCTTAGACTTCTCACATCAAAAGCATATCTACATCACTGATTAAATCAATATCTTGTTTTGTCATTTCAACTTGCACTCCAAGCTAAACCAGGAGCTGTGAAATAGTGGGCAGGATCTAATCCATAACAATTTTTATTATGACAGAGTGATCTAAATGCTTCAAACACATCAGCTAACAATAAAACATCTGTTTTTAGATACAATCATGATATTCTCCAGGTTCTTTATCTTAAATATTTTCCAATTTCTTTTGCGTGTTTATATTCTTATCACTTATCTCTTCTTCATAAAGGTTATTATAGAAACTTCTTTGAAGGAAGTTGTGTTTCTTAAATCTCATAAATGAATTCATATAATCATAAGGATAAATTCCCTTCCTTGTAAGAATTTCTCTTTACTTTGAATTTCATTCTTGTTTGAATTTCCTCTCGAGTTAGAATTCCCTCTTAACCAGAATTTCATCTATAATCAGAATTTCCTCTTTAGTTAGAATTTCATTCATTGTTTGAATTTTCTTTACAATTAGAATTTCATCTTCAGTAGAATTTCTTCATTAATTTCCTCATTAATTAGATTTCCTCTTTACTTTGAATTCTCTCTTTATCTGAATTTCCTCTTTAGTTAGAATTTCCTCTTTTGAAAGAATGAATTAAGATTTGGAAAAGAGCCTGTGGAGCTTAGATTTGATGCTAGTTGGCTAGTGGTGTTCCCATAAACTTGTAGAATCTAGAAACCTAATACGAGTTATAGGTTTTGTGAATATCATTTTTGCAAATGAATATACTTTTGACTTGTGTTTGTTATGGCAGAAATATTCTCTGGTGTTTTGAAAGTTCATTTATAAATAGATGTGTATCATAGTTGGCGCTGTTGTGAAGAAGACTGGAATAAAAGAAGGTAATTTATAATTAAGATTACAACAGGAATGAGCGGGACCTCTATATTTACCAGTAAGATGACAATGATCCCTAACTTTAGACTCCTACAATTTCCTCCTCACAAATATGACAGATATTGTTCTTTCTAAATTCTAATTTTTCTTCTTTGGTTAATTTCATCGGTTCATTTGTTTCTTTCATTAATTTAGTTAGTCTTATACAACTCCTTTTCTAATCGTTTTACAACTCTTGTGAAGCATTTTTTTCGCACGATAATGTTCAAGTTTTATTATAGTTTTCTCCAACAGATGATTTGATATAATAACAGAAAACCACAAGGAATATGTTTTGATTTTATTTGTATATGATCTTTGGATTAGGAGAAGCAGTATTTATCTTTTAAGATACACTCAAATCAGCGTATATCACAAATGGGTGCATCATAGATTTATATAATCTTCAAAAGAAATCTTTTCACCAGGTTTAGGCATTGTAATTAAGCTGATCTTATGATTACTACAATATTATGAATGTTGTTCTAATCGTTCTTATTGTATGAAATGAATTAAGACAATCGCTTACAAGGATATATTTTGTTTGCTGTTCTGAATACCTCGAGAAGAGATTAATCTTGAAAATTATTGATTATGTGTAGTGAAATTCTGTTCCAACACTAAATATAAAAGATCAATGTGTTTTCTTCATTTTTAATAGTTGTTTGAATTTTTAATATTTGAACTTTGTTTGTATCGCGTTAATCCATATACATTAATAGAAAATTATTCTTTTTTCTCAAATTTAGGAATATCTGTTAGTGGCATTGGGAATTTAAAATCTTTAATGTCCAATGGTCTTCTCATAATTTCATATATTGTTTTAACTCTTGCTGAATTACATTTTTGGTGGATTGTAAGTGAGCAGAACAGACCAGAGAAAAACATTTTATTATCATTGTTCTTAATATTAAACAACTGACCCTTCCTTTATTTTATTTTCTTTTGGTAAATTCAATTTAAGAAGAAGCTTTAAGAGGGTGATTTAGATGTGTATATCTAAAAGATGATTTTTTTAATATTGAATCCACTTACCCTACCAATGTATTATCAAACATCCTCCCTGTCTGAATAGTTTCTTCATAAACCCCACTATTCAAAAAAATCTGAATGATGTTAATAAATGAAGATCTGTTCTCATATAAGGAGTTTGTTTCTTCCATCTTGTCTTTTCATATTCATTTTCACTCCCTATAAAACTTTAAAGTTTTCATTTCTTTAATGTCTTTTTAATAACCACTTTTTCAACATCAGGTTTCAACTAATTTCATTGATTTCAGCTATTGAGTGATGGGACCGGGTTCTCCAAATGAAAAATCCTTATTTTTAATATGCCCTTTAAATGCCCATCGTGTTTTCAAGTATGATGTCTCCCTTTACTTTCAACTCATTTTTCTTGTGTTTTTGTGATTGAAGATTCCTATTATAACTACTCTTCAAAACTCGCTTTGACGATATGCACAATGTTTTCTTATCCGCAACTCAAGAGGAGATATTTTATTGAAATAGATTAAAAGTGTGTTGGTTGGTTCGGAGGTGTTTTCCTATAATGTTTATTATTTCCGTGATTACAAACCATCGCAGTACGTTGTATTCACCATGATTTATATAATAAAACTTTGCTGAAACTAGAAAATTTCTTGATGAAAAATTTCGTTTATTTATACAGGTGAATCTTGCTTAAACTAATTTTCTTGATGAAAATTTCGTTATTTTACAGGTAATCTTGCTTAACTAAAATTTTCTGATGAAAATTTGTTGATTTTACAGGGTGAATCTTGCTTACAATTTTCGATTGAACGTTATAAGCTGAATTGTAACTTAATTCTTGATGAAAATTTCGTTGATTTTTACAGGTGATCTACTGCTTAACTAAATTTTCTTGATGAAAATTTCGGTTTATTTACAGGTGAATCTGTGCTTAAACTAAAAATTTCCTTGATGAAATTGGTCGTTGATTTTTACAGGTGAATCTTCTTTAAACTAAATTTTCTTGATGAAAATTTCGTTTATTTTACAGAGTGAATCTGTATCTTAAACTAAATTTTCTGATTGAAAATTTCGTTGATTTTACAGGTGAATTCTTCTGCTTAAACTAAATTTTCTTGATGAAAATTTTCGTTTATTTTACAGGTGAATCTGTGCTTAAACTAAATTTTCTTGATGAAAATTTCGTTTATTTTAAGGCATGAATCTGTGCTTAAACCATTTATCCTCCCAACTTTTTTCACTTAATTAAAATACAATTGTTCAAGACACAAAAGACTAAGTTTGCAATCAATCTCTTCATTTGTTAAAGATAACTGAGAAATATGTCAAGGATGTTAAAATTGAACAAAGATAAATATAACAACTATTGGATAAAAACAATATGGCGAATGATATGAGTCTTCTAATTTACTTCAGTTGGAAGGGCTTAGTATAACCTTGGTACGAGACATCAATTAAAGTATCTCCTAACAAAGTTTCTTCCCTCCTTTTGGTAATATATTTCAAAACTAGAAAAAGCAATGAAACAAGAAAAAGTTATCAAAAAACAAAAACCCTTATGGATGAAGCTTAGAAAGAAAAGATAAGAACCATCTGTAATATGCAAGGAGAAATTTGTATTTTTTTTCAACACACCCCTAAAGATGTAATCCTGATGAATAAAGGATGTAATATATGCAGGTGAAATGACATTTCGTTCAATGTAGTTAAGGATCATTTTAAATTACTTTAATATTAAAAAAGTTGTAGTTGAATCTGGTAATGAAAAAAGTATATAGATATCGTGGTAATATTATTAAATATGAGTCAATATGAAACTGAAAGTATAGATGATTTTAGTTTAAGTAAAGTCTTTACTTTATAAATATGAATAGTTTACTCGATTTTGAGCGCCTCTTGAATCCCTGATTCTTCATATGACAGTTTTGAGAATTGTCCTGCGTGTGAAAGCGGGGATTAAAACACAGAGTTCAAAAGCCTATAAACAATGTATATTCTGTGATCATCTTCTAATTAATGAATAATAAAAAATATAAAAAAGAAATAAATTCTTTTATGATTTAACACCAAAAATGAATTACTTTTAACAGAGTATTGATTGAGAAATGAATGTAAAGTATGAGGGTGATAACACACCTTTCCTTAAAGGAAGAAACTGAACGTATTAGAGAAATGTCTGCAAAGGATGTGCTGTCGTATAATATATTATTCAATGGGATGTGCATTTTCAGGAAATAATAACACAGATATTGCATAAATAAAAATTCAAGGATTATCTTGAAACTTAAACCTGAACTTAGGATTAAAATTATAGAGTTCTAAAAAGCCAATAATAAATTAAATAACCTGTTTCCAAATATATAAAATGAATCATTTTTACGTCCATTTGCGGAAAATAAAGATAAAATTTAACAACCATAATAAATCTCACCAAATTCATTAAGATGCCTCATGAGTTGGTTCAAGTGAGTGTGGAAAAACCTGCTTACTTTTAAAGATGCTCCTTCACTCCCAACTTTTTGATTATGATAATTATAATTTTCAAAAGTCGATTTTTCAAACCAGAGTATCAACTACTCTCACAAGTTTTATGGCTGGACTTCAAAAGAAGATATAATCGGTTTTATTTAAACTTCAAAAACCTTAAATGATTATAACATTGAAGATATAATACACTATTTTGTGATTACACAGAGATGTAACAAAGAAATCAAAACCGATAACTTGTATTCTTAGTGATAATACGGATGAATACCGTGCTCCGCAAGTTTGGATAAATCCAAAAAGAACCTCGTTATCTTGATGATTGTGTTAATGAGAGAAACCAAACGGTAATGGACAGCTACCACAAGAGGGAGACATTCTTCTTGTAATGTATTTATCTTAGTCAATCGTTACTTTTCCAACTCCTCGGTCGTTCCATCAGAAACAATGCTAATACTTTTTTTTATTTCAAGTTAAATTCAATAGATTATTAACAATTTTGGAGAGACAATTGTTCTACATTATGTAGTAAAAAGGAATTTGGGGATTACATGAAAACACACGACTGAAAAATATAAATATATTGTTGGTGAAACAAGATGAGATATTAAATGATATTTTTCATATAATAAATGGATGCGAAAGAAGAAGCAAGAATGATTTAGGAACATCAAAGAGTTGTTTCAAAAGTTGTTAAAACACAGGAAGACATAAGTTAGAGAAACGCAGGCAAAACTAACGGGTGAAGAGAGCTTTGAAAGGAAACAAGAGAAATTGTTTTAAACCACTTTTAAAAACTTCCCAAGAAAAAATCTATAGATGTTTCCACAGTTCCCACAATAAATATATCCCTTAAGAAAAGGCCTTCCCCAATATGCTTAAAAGATTTCAGTCAAATGACGGAGGAAGATTAGAGCATATAGGAGAAATTAAATATATGATGAAGGATTTCCAACAAAGTGAGAGATGAATCGACCCCCTGATTATATTGTGAATGCTCTTCAAACAATGAATATTCAGCGGATTTCAAAACCAAAGCAGGGCTCATTCCACAAGAACAATCAGCAATATTTCATCTTGTTCAAGAAAAGGTATTGATTATTTAATGATGAATTAAGTGTTCTTGAATTTTTCTGCTCGACCCCTGTTCAAACTAACTGCGAGATTAATGTTTCTTCTCACAAAAGATTGGAAGACAAGGGTTCAACCTGTGAGGGATGAATCAATAGTATTTGATAAACCATTGGATATGAGAAATAATGATGATACAAGTATATATTGATCTGCGAAACTTGTTGATTATAGGGTTATTCTTTTGGGTAACAAGTAGGAAGAATGAGAAGGAGAAACACATTATTCAGGCTTTAAGGTATCCTTGGTTCAGGTGTAGTTTCTTCCAAAGACCCATCACAATTAGTTAATAGACTGTTTATTGTTGTTAGGCAGTTAAGAGGCTGGAAAATAACAATTGTTTTAATGAAGCATCCAAGCCATTTTTAGAACCAGTTGATGAACAGAAAATAATTAATAAACATCAATATAAAAGACATTTTATCTCATATTAAATAAGATGAGAAGCACAATCCTTAGTTTCATTTCAAACAAGCGACCACACATCTTCATTCCCCATACCCACTACAACTTGACACAACAACAGAAATTAAGGGCATTTTTTTTATCCCCTTTTTATTGTCCCAAATTTGGGGCTTTTTTCCCCCAAAAGAACTTATAATACCTTATTTAATATTAACTTGATTAAAAATGACAAGTTTAGTCTATAATCGGCGGAAGTGGATACAAAACGATAACAGTCTCACATCCGGAGCATATGAGATTTCTCAAATATCTTACCGAAAATTGCTCGTCTTATGAAAGAAGCAGGGTGATGGAACAAAAATTAATTGTCATAGACATTCCAAAAACATACTTCAAAATCAAACGATTAAACTTAAAAATAACTACAAAAGGTTGATTTCACATTGATAATTCATTTAAGAGAGTTATTGGGTTCTCCTCAAAAAAGATTGAAACTAAGTGGACGTTTTACAGTGATAATGTCATTCAAATATCCTCAGGAATAAAATTCGGTATTAATTCACTGTATTTGATTTGATGGTGCTTATAATTTGATGGAATAACAATTACATTTTTCTTCGCGCTACTCAACCCAATTGGTTATAATTCAATATGGAACTCCAAAAATTTGGTTTTTCTCCCTGTGTCAGGAAAAACCATACACAGAGCTACATTTTTAGGATAACCGACCAAGATAATCGTATGATTTCTTTTAATGGAGAAGTTTATATCCATCAGAATTCACCTACGTGAAGTTTTTCAATAAATAAATACGATGGTTATTGTAGGTAAACAACGAGTTGGAAAATATATAAAATAATTAGCAGGATGGATGTTCCTTTCCCATACTACAAGGGCGAGGTATGTATCTTGGTAAGAGATACTAGTAAACCTATGAGACAAAGGGGGTGTCGGACACACAATTTCGAGGAGATGGGTAATTGATAGCTCTAATGGGTATCGTTCAATATCTTAAAACATAAAGACCTAATTGGTTCAACTGCTTCATGCTGTTGGGAATGTAGGCAGGTGCTATAAAGAGTATAAAAGATGCCCCAAAAGGAATTCTCATAAATTACAAGCAATAAAAGAAATTAAGAAAGGCAAAACTCAGTTGTCTCCCCAAGAGACGACAGAAAATTAATTCGAATACTTGGATCGGGTTTCAAAAGTTTTAACATCTTTCCAAATAAAATACAAGTATCGGAAGCAATTTGATAGTATCTTGATTTGGATGATACTATTATTATCTAACCCACTAAAAAAGAAGGATTACTTCCAAGGTAAATGCAATAACTGGAAACGGACTGGATACAAAATTGGTACAAAGTTTTGAATAAAAAATCAACAACCTATTTGAATCTATCGAAAGTTTCTTTGTTGTGTAAATTTTACATTCACTAAGTGTGGGAATAAACACACGCTACGATCGTTAAATGATTTTGCTTCTGGGAAAATGTTGATAGTGTTCGTTTGTACATTGGACACAAGAAGTTGAAGGCGGTTGATTATGTTCTCTGCTGTATCTGAAATGATGAAAATTTACTACTATATTCCATTCGTGATAGAATGAGAAGGGGGCTGTCGAAGGTTTTATTCTGATAATGTCAACGGGAACAAAACAAGACGCCTGGATAAATCAAAGGAAAGGAATGTATAATGATGATACAAAAGCAGGTAATAGTTTTACTGTGGCAGTTCCTCTTAAAGTATATTTGGATTTGTGATGCATGATAAGTTCTGTATGGTCTTTAAACATTTAGATTTCAACTACAAGGAATGATAATGAAAATTAGATTACTTTTTGGTGTGCTAAGTGCTTTTGGTGTATCAGAATAATTTTTGTAATTGAATGGAAATTGAGTTTGGTATTTAGTGAATATACTCTAATTCTTAAAACAGAAAGAGATGTTGAATAGAAGATTAACTCAAAGAAACACCGGTGTATCATACTCAAACGAGATGTCACACGTTAAACTCACCAAACCACTATACACGTGGAACTTTGGGTGTTCGGAAGGAAAGCCGATATCTGTGGATCATTTTAAAAAGCCAGATTGGTGATACTGCGACTGATAAGAATAATGCATTGAGTGATATGCTAGGTGGAACAACTTCGTGTTTCTCTAGATGGATACATTTTATCCACGAGATAGATTGGAAATTAATTGGGAAAAAAAATGATTTCGATGAGCATACAAGTACTTACCAAAAGGTGTGTGAAAGTAATGGAAATAAAGAACCTATTTTGGAATGACGCATTTTAAAAGTTTGTTTACCAATCTATGCGTTTGACCTGCGCTCAAAAGGAAACTATAAAGTCTAATCGGTGGGATACTTTCCCTATTACATTGAAAGAGGGAGAGTGAAGAAGTTGATACATATTGGTTTGCTTTTGGAAGAGACAGAATTAACCAGATTAATACAGATAAGGTGTTATGATCTAGTCGTCAACTTAATTTTTTGGTAAATAATGAGTGGCAAGTACCAACTGGGGTATATGTTTAATTGCAATCCATCTTCATAACTATCATCTTGTGTTCAAATGCAAAGCCTTGTAGCGATTAAAA
>CM068964.1:65242452-65263497 GCA_035128595.1 Eptatretus atami
AGACTTTTTCCACCTTTATTTACACATTGTAACCCACAACTTCCAAGTAAAAACAGATTCTACAAATTTCAGAAAATTAAAGAAAAAAAAAAACATTTATTCACGATAAAGTTTGTTTTTTTTCACTTTCCTCACTCATATTTTCGAATGCTTCTTCATCAAAGCCACAAATCACTGTATACATGGCTTTTGTGAGTACTCTAGTTTTCAAATTAGGAGCTTGGAGCGATTTCATACAACATATGATGCGATTTTCCATAATCTACTCTCATGGACTAATTAAAGTATATCATCGAAATAATATTTCGGTTTTGAGGATCGGATATAATCCGGAGTAAATAATTGTCAAAATCTGTTGTGAAATCTGATAATCTAAAGAAATAACGAGTCTTACAACCAAGTCGATATACAGTACCTATTTTCTTCAAGCAAGCAAGGCTATTTCCCTCCTTCTCCATACATACACAAGAAAATGTGTAATTTCCAAAGCATTAAACTTACCTTTTTCAAGTGTTTGGATAACTATATTGAGTGGTCCGTGCTCCGCCACCCAGAGCGCGTGGTCCGTGCTCCGCCACCCGCGGCGCGTGGTCTGTGCTCCGCCACCCGGGGCAAGTGGTCCGTGCTCCGCCCCCCAGGGGGAGTGGTCCGTGCTCCACCCCCGGGGCGAGTGGTCCGTGCTCCGCCCCCCGGGGCGAGTGGTCCGTGGGAGAGTGGTCCGTTCTCCGCCACCCGGGGCGAGTGGTCCGTTCTCGCCACCCGGAGCGAAGTGGTCCGTTCTCCGCCACCCGGAGCGAGTGGTCCGTTCTCCGCCACCCAGAGCGAGTGGTCCGTTCTCCATCATTCTGAGCAACTTGTGAAATAACACCCGATTTCCAAGCAGTTTGCCGTATTAACGTGTTTTTTAAATTACCGAGCCAAAATTTTTGTTTGTCTCCGGAAGCATCCGGGCGGTGTTTGTCTCCGGAAGCATCCGGGCGGTGATTGTCTCCGGAAGCGTCCGGGCGGTGATTATCTCCGGAAGCGTCCGGGCGGTGTTTGTCTCCGGAAGCGTCCGGGCGGTGTTTGTCTCCGGAAGCGTCCGGGCGGTGTTTGGCTCTGGAAGCGTCCGGGTAGTGTTTGTCTCCGGAAGCGTCTGGGCGGTGTTTGTTTCCGGAAGCGTCCGGGCGGTGTTTGTCTTCAGCCAGCTTGGTTCTGGACCCGTCCGGGCGGTGTTCACCAATTTTGAAAAGGCATAATTCACCTCCTTCTTTTAACAATATGTAGGAAATTATACGGACATTGTGAGGACAAGAAATGGCATGTGCAGCAAGCAGTGAATCATGGCCTAATGTTCTGTTGTTGCGTAAGGCAGGTTGGCTGCCTGGTAGCTTTCATTTTTTGGAAGTTTGGCTCTGCCACCGATGCGGTACCCCTCTACCAGTACCCTGGTACTCATTTTGCTGACCTCAGAAGGATGACGGGCTGAGTCAACCCCATCTGGTGTTAATTCAGCAGCCAATGGGGCTCAAACTCAGGACCCTACTATCCTAAGCCAGCCGCCCTAGCCTCTCAGCAAACACCAGGCTTATGTCCTCAGGTAGACTCGAACAACAAAGATGCAGAAGTTATTGAGTTCTCTTTCTTCATGGCCAATGAGCTTAAACTGTTTCCTAAACATCCAAATATTGAGGGCATATAATGCCTTGGCAATCAATCTTGCATGGTGCTGGGTTCCAAGTGCTACGTGGAGGGTTGTCACAAAAAAGGTTCACCATATTCAGAATATGCAGATCAAATATGAGCTACAATGTAAAACTTCAATTTAAAATCGATATAATCTGGTGTGAATTATTTATTTGTACATTAGAACAAAATGAGGGAGTGAGTGTTCAATATCTGAACTTCAAAAATGTGGAACACCCTAATATGATATTCTAGCAGCCTACCAGACAACTAGCTCGCTGCCTGTGCAGAGCTGAACGCCACCTTCTCTGATCCATCCATTGGGACCATACTCTGTGCAGAGCGTTGCTGCTGCCTAAGCAGTCTCCTTGGCTATTGGACACAATCCTGGATGGGTCGCCACTCCGATACAGTATACCAGCAAGCTGGCACTCATTTTTGCCGACCTCAGAAGGATGACAGGCAGAGTCAACCCCACCTGGTATTGATTCAACATCCAAGTGGGATTTGAACTCAGGATCCCAGGATCCCAAGCCCGCCACCCTAACGATAAAGCCAATACCAGGCATACACCTTCTCTGATGCTGGAGACAATTTGTGTTTGCCTTGATGCCCTCTCATCATCCGTTTGTTGATGAACAATTTTCTGCTGAGCTTCTCTGTTTTGTGCTCTCAAAGCATTTAAATCGGTCACAGACAAACTTGCTTTTCTTCCTGCCTTATTTTCTTGATTTCTTGTCGGTCGTACTTCTTTATACTATTCTGCATCAATAAGTCACCCTTTTCACATTTGAAATGCAGCTTCTGATTAATATAGTCTTTTCTGTCGATACATCGCATGAAGAAAGAAAAGATCGAAAAAGACTTTTTCAAAATGTAATGTTGGTCAGTGAATCCATGATGAGATGTATTTAAAATTGGGATTTATTGTCACAGCTGCCAATGGCCGGGCGAACAACGCTTGTAATCATACCGGCACGGCGTAACGCTCATACAGTGATAAAAAGTAATGCAATATGGCGCAATATAAATAGTGAGATATCATTTTGGTTAGATGATGTGAAAATAATGTACACTTCTCCTTTGCACACCTGCATCACCCATCTACATGCAAGCTACCTACAGTCCTGCCAATATTGCTGCATCCTCAATCTTGAGCATCGATCGGTGGGGTATGGGAGGGACATGTCCCACCCCACCCTCAACCCCCTCTCCAACACAATTTTTGGACGATAAACAAAAAATGTGTGCACTCACAATTAAATGATTTCGAAGCAATTTCTTTTGTAATTGATTTAATACATTTTATGAAAAGTTGGAATAAGCGATTTAATTACTTGAGGAGTGGAATATTAATAGATTACATGCTTTTTGGGATCATCTTTGCACGAATGTCGTAAGGGTCGAACATGATGAATTGTCTTCGGCCACAACTGCTCCATATTGTGTACTGCACCATTGCATGTACAGACTGACACTTGAGAGCACTGGATGACGACACTTGAGGGCTTGTTGAGTATCTTCATCCATCAGGACCATACACTATGCAGAGCGTTCGTGCTGCCGAAGCAGTCTCCTGGGCTATTGGGCACAATCCTGGATGGGTCACCACTCCGACACAGGATACTCAAATTGCTCAATCATCCCAGCAAGCTGCTACTCATTTTGCTGACCTCAGAAGGATGACAGGCTGAGTCAACCCCACCTGGTATTATTTCAATGGAAAAGCAGGATTTGAACTCAAGATCCTATGATCCCAAGCCTGCCACGCTAAACATTAAACCAACACCAGGGATATATCATCATCATCATCTACACAATTTGGTGTCTGTTTTTCGTCATCGCATCTGGTTGTTAGTTATCCAATATCGATCAAACTTGCCAGGGGGACTAAGGGTCCATCATAATGCATAAGCCATAGGACAAAATTTGTAACTACTTGGTCCCCCCCCCCTCCAAAGGAGTTGCGAAGGGGGTAGATGCAAATTTCCTCTAAATTTGTACCATGGTGGGAGAACGTATGAGGGCCTTCTATCTTGATAATCTTCACCTTCATTTTATATTTCCAAACATTCTTTTCACAGTCTTTCATGTTTCTTTTGGCTCAACTGCAAAAGATTCGGAGGAATTCTGATGTTTTTGCTTTTTACATCTTGTAAAAATGTTAGCAGCTTGGAGTGTCATTTGTGACGTACAGCTGTTGTTCTCAACACTTGTTCACTTAACTGGATTATTTTTTTTTTTACGTCATCTGACTGTTACAATTCCTTTCTTGCCTACTTCGATTTTTTTTTTTGTTCCTATTCCTTTATTTTATTGACTTCACAGGACACAAAATAAATTTGACCCCCACGCCCCCCCCCTCCCCGATCCCTCTGAAATAATTTTCGCAGAAAAGGTAGCGCAAGCGACCATAAAGTGCTTGGAATCCTAAATTCTAAGAGACGCACCTAAGGGCCCCGCAGACCCCATGCCACATTGGCTTCACGTTTTGCGCTCGAATGTCCCCACCCACTACCCCCTGCTTTTCAATACCGATTGACACCTTTGTCTCCAATGCTTGTAGGTACCTATCTAATTCCAATTTTAAACTATCTATTCTTTCTGCTGCCACTGCCTTTCCAGGGAGTCCGCTTTATGCATTAATTACTCGCTGACTGAAAGATCCCTGCTTTATTACTGTCCAAATCTCCTCTTATTTACTCTCAGGCTGTGGCCTCTGGTCCTATCACTGTCTATTCTGCTGAAAAACTCTTCTGTTCTTATTTTGGCGATACCCTTCATAATCACCTCCTTTATAATGTACTGTATAAAGTCCTGTCTCCCTGAGCCGCTCCTCATAGCTTAGTCTAGCTATCCCTGGGGGTCCATGTAATTGCCTTGCACTGAACCCTGTCTATGGCAGCTATGTCATTTCTCAGGTTATTCACATATTTTGTGATTTTCATTGCATGTCCACATACACTTTGCTTACGTGTAGTATTCAGTCGAAATTGCTTCAAGGTGTTGACAGTTTACATGACTGTTATTGTGTATGATGGAAGGTCATATATTGGATTAGGATATAATTTAAGTCTTCCATTTAATGTGTAATACATAGACAGTAGTTAATATTTTGTCTTTGGTTCATTCAAGGTTCTCCAGAGGATGACAATTGATGAAAGCAGAATGCTAGCGAGTACAAACTCTCATAACCTTCCTCTCTTAGAAACCGACATGACCCTCAGATTGGAGGTAGGTGATCTTGGGAGCCAACATTCTCTGTCACACCAAAGGATCACGACAGGAACATTTGCTTTGAAATCAATGGCCAAGCTGTTTAATGCTGTTAATTAAAGGTTTGATCAACCTGGTTTCAAGGCATATGCTCAGATAGAAAGTTTGCTCTTGAATTGTCTCAAAGCTCGAGCTTTCAAATACAGTCTGGCATTCCGCCTTGCTCTCCAAACTCTGTCTGTGGTATCCAAGGCTAACCCCACTCTTGGGTTAATGACTTCCTCCACTCTTGTAGCTAACGTGTGACTTTCAACGGAATCATTTCATCTGCTCTCCCTGTCAAGACTGGAGTGCCCCAAGGCAGTGTTCTCGGCCCCCATCCTATTCCGAATATTAATCAACGATATCTCTGAATCTGGAAAATCCTCTTTATTTGTTGATGACCACTCTTTGTCATAACATCACTCATCCTTTAGCCAGGAAGGCTGCAGCCTCTTCCCTCTCCTTAGACCTTGATAGATTCACACACTTGTCAAACACTTTGAATATGTCTTTTAACTCTGAGAGATCTCTGTCTCTCTGTCTCTCTGTCTCTCACTCTCTCTCTCTCCGAAAGGACTGTACGGCAAACCTGTATACATCTACTTTCCTAACAACCCTCTCTCAAATATATTCATTCACTGAAACACTTGGGTCTCACTCTCAGTTATGATATTTCTTGGGCAAAACCAGTACATTTCAAAGTTGGCCTCCAAAGCCAGTCGTCGACTGAGCATCCTGCATCATGCAAAGTCCTTCCTTGGCACCCCTGAACTCCTATCCACGTACAATCTTTCATCTGCAGCTTGATGGAGTACTGCTCTCTCCTCTGGGCTGGTGCCCTTGCCTCACACTTTACTCAACTTAATGCCATGGAAACCAAGGCCTTCAAGATCATTGGAATTTCCCACGATGAAGCTGAGTTTATGGGCCTATCACTTTGCCATTGCAGACAGGTCGGTGGTCTCTATCTTATTCCACATTCTTTCTGGTCTTGCACCCTCTGCCATCTCCATGTTTAGTTTCTGCAGGGCACACACGGTCCACCAGCTACCCCGTTCTTGTGAAATTCCCAGAATCCAAAATCGCTACTCACCTCCACTCATTCATTCCTCTTCCCCCCCCCACCTGTGGAAACAATTTCCGCATTCTCTTCAATCTCATTCTTCCCTCCAGGTATACAAAACAGCTGTTCATCACCATCTCAGGTCATCCTCCATCAAAAACCATGACCATTTCTACAACTGTTTAACCACTCCCCTCTCCCCCAAATTTTGCTATCTATGTTCTAGCTCTTCCATGAGCCTTGACTGTATACAAAAAAGGTTAAAGGCTTGGGTTTTCTCCAGAAAATCGATGGAGATCAGATCAAACCCTGGACCTAAAAGTGAGGCTTCTCGTATTCAGAGCAATGATTGCCCATGAGATGTACAATTGCTTTGGTGACACTTATTTCACATTCCAGGATTTGAAACCCTCATGTAAATGCCTTTTATTCGATGTCCTCTTATATCCAGGCACAAAGTTTGGGGAGAGATCCTTTTCGACTGCCCGTCGCATAAAAGCCTTGCTTTGATCATCGATGAATCCTTGTCTTCTCAATAATTTAATTCTGACTTTACAAATGATGGACTGATTCTGTTGATTTTGTGTCCATGGCTAAAGAGTTCATTTCATTCAAACCAAAGGGCTGACAGAATGGCCTAGAGGTATGCATACTAGCTTCCAAGCTGTCTCGGCTAGGTTTGAATCCCGAACGAGCTAGAAACTGTCATCCCAGTGATTCATCAATTTGTGTTCCGTTCCTTGGATAGATAGTAAACAGAGGCATCCCATCTGCCAACATTCGTTGGTGGACGTTAAAGATCCCACGGTGTCCTTCGTGAAGAGTAGGCAAGCTATCGCCGGAACCGTGGCCAGATTACAAATTCCTGCCCTCAGCAGCACAGCCGTGCCCTCAGCCAATAATGCTATCCCACAGCTTTGTGCTGCATATGAACAAAGAGGACTTCAAACCAAAAACAAAGTGAATATTTTGGCATCTTCTCCACACTGGATATAAAACTTGTCTTTTATCGGGTTTTTTTCCCCCGGTAAAATCAAACTGTTTTGCTGAACAATTCATTTCTGAATAGAATAATGGACTTTCTCATTCAAATAAATTGCAAGTGACTGAATATGGTTGAACCCAGGTTGATTTTCTTGTTTTTTTTTGCTACCTTCCCCACCGAAGGTTGGCGGGGGTTATGTTTTCATGTCTGTTTGTGAGCAGGATATCTCAAAAAGTTATTGGTGGATTCGGACAAAGTTTGGTGGGGTGTGTGACAAGGACAAATTGATTTGATTTTGGTGAAGATCCAAATCTGAGAATTTTTTTTCAGTGATTCTTCACCATTAAGAGATAGGGCCTCTCTCTCTTTCGAGTGCAACTTTATGGCTGCTGGTTGCATCATTGGTTAGGGACGTGGCTATGCCGCTGTTGCAGTGTCTCTATTATCAGTACACTGGTACTCATTTTGCCAACCTCGGAAGGATGACAGGTGAGTCAAACCCACCTGGTATTGATTCAACGGCGGACGGGGCTCAAACTCAAGACCCAATGATCCAAAGTCAGCCAGCCTAACCGCTCAGCCAACACCAGGCTTAGAGATAGGGCCAAAATCGATACATCGCACGGTATCTCAAAAAGTTATGGACTGATTCGGATGAAACTCGAAACTTGGTGGACAGGTTGTGTGGTGAAAGGACGAATTATTATTATGATTAATTTTTTTGTGATTCTTCACCATCGAAGATGGGGCCAAAACCGATTATAGAGCATCATGATTCAAAAAAGTTGGGGACAGATTATGACAAAACTTGGTGGATGAGTTGGATAGGTGACAAGAACAAGCCAATTGGATTCTGATTCAGGTCTGGATCCAGATCCAGCCTATCATGGAGATACAAAACGTAAGATATTCAGCTTGGCAAAGGTATATGTTCTACCGAGTGCTGTGTGCCAGTGCCCCTAATAACCCCCCCCATTTGTGTGGCCTCCTTTGAGTGCGTGCGCCTTAGATGCTTGATCAAACTTGTTTTAAATGATTCCCCCACTTTCTCAAACATTGGACCCCCTGTGATGGGTTGTCAAACTCGAGTTTCTTTATAAACCCCCTTTGCCTTCACTGTAATATTCCCAATGTGGCCCATACTTGTGTTATAATGTTAACCATCAAACACTGGTATTTGTGTGGTGTGTGTGTGTGTTTTGGCCGTCTTGAGCAGCAGTTGGTGCATCAAGAATAAAGTTTGGCAACATAAAACATTGGCTTAAGATCGAACCCTCATGCCAAGTAGGTCGGTCATGTAGTTGTAGTAGTAGAAAAGAGCATTCATTCATTGGTGCTGAATAAAGCGGGTTCCTGTGCAGTCCTGTGATTTGAGAAGGTGCATTCCTGAGTGTGCTTGACCAGTCAAAGGGAAAATAAACCTGTTCACATCATGCTGCTCAGGATTTCTGGTTGAATCTTTTATTCTTGTTTTCATTTGTATGCTGTCAGACACAAATATCATCCCATTGGCAAGCTCGTTATACGACCACAATTATATCTTTGATGACCACAATTGGACATCCGAGCTGCTGCAAACTTGTGAGCAGGTAGAAAATGCATCAAACCTGTTAGTACGATATTGAGTGGTCGGCATACTTAACTGTTTCAGGAAAGCAAAAATAAATAAATAAATAAATACAACACAATACAGTTCGTTTCTGTTTTGCAAATCCATTTCACAATTTAATAAATGCTTTCGTTGTTCTTTGGGGAAAGGTTTAAAATACTTTATGGCATTCAGATGTTTGGTGTTTGTTTGGTTTTTTATTATTGGAGGGAAATATTTTCTTTGTTGATTTCCCTTCATGGCCCTTAATTTTCATGATCGCATCAATTAAAAGCAATCATTTGTTCGTGTAATCTGCATCAAGAGTCACGGTGGCGACCAATTATATTCCTGAGACTGCAATTTAAGTTTTCGACACGGAATCTACGTATAATGAAATTGACCAAACGACTGCATAATTGGTGTTCTGCCATGACCTTTCCAGAAAGTAAACCTCTGTTTTTCTTGGACTTTCTTACAGACAGTGAAAAGGTTTGTAATTGCAAGTTGTTCATTTAGAGGATTAAGCAGTTGAAAAGTGGAAAGTTTTTCTCGTTATTACCTCTGCCACCGAAGGTGCCAGCATGCTGGTATACTGTGTCGGGGTGGCGACCCGTCCAGGATTGTGCCCGATAGCCAAGGAGACTGCTTCGGCAGCACCAACGCTCTGTACAGAGTATGGTCCCAATCTTCTCTCTCTCTTCCACCGAAGGTGGACAAAGCTTATGTTCTCACGTCTGTTTAGCTGCTTGTTTGTCTATCTGTGAGCAGAATATCTCAAAAAATTGTGGACGGATTCAGATGAAACTTGCGTGTGTGACAAGGATGAATCGATTCGATTTTGATGAAGATCCGGATTCAGAGCCAGATGGAAGACTTGTTTTTTTTTTTCTTTCAATTTCGAAGTCATTCTTCATCAAGTTGATAGATGGGGCCAAAAACGAGATGTACATAGCATGATGTGTCAAGAAGTTGTGGACAGGTTACGCCAAACGAGCTAGATGAGTTGGTGAGGTGAAAAGAACAAGCTGATTTGATTTTGGTTAAGGTCTGGATTCAGATCCAGCCTATCAAGTGAGATACAAAATGTAAACTGTTCAGCCTGGCAGAGGTATGCGCTCTACCGAGTGCTGTTGTAGTTGTTCTTGTACTTGTCCCCTTTTTGTCAGGGAAGCCAAACCATGTTCTATACAATGATCAATATGCATGAAATTTTACATCTCTCTTTATTTTTTCTCAGATAAATACAAGGGAGTTGTAAAATTTGATCAACAATCTTTACAGTAAATAACACTTTGAAAGTGCTGTATTTAGGAGTGGATGTGTGCTTTACAATGATGTTTTTGTTAATGGCATTTCAGAGTAGGACTTTTTCCTTTTCCTCCTCTTATGTTTCCATTTTTCTGCTTAATCCTTTATCCCAGGAAAATGAAATGTTTTTCTGCAGTCTTGAGCTTCCCTATACACTCTAGTCTTTGGTTCGGATGAAAAACTGTTTTCTCCTTATTTTCGATAGTGTAGCAGCATAGCAAACCTGTTGTGCATTTTGTGATACAAGCACCAATTTGCACACATGTACATTAATATGTTGCGAACATTTTCAGATATTGGGCCACTTGAAATTCTCTCTTATGTCCGCCATATTGGATTTCAAAATGGCCGCCACTTGAAATCTACATTTGCTATTATCTCTGGACTAATGCAGCTATTGACTTGATTCTGGTATCTAAATGTATGTTTTTGGGGGCAAGGAATCCAATGGTACCATTTTCAACTTAATATTATCTATCACAGTCTGTTATATAATTTTATTGGAAATTATCTAGGCAAATATTGGATTCAACACAATACTTTGAAAAGAATGTCTTAGTTCTGTAAATGTCTTGGTATAATACTGACATGCTCATGGTCTAGTATTTGAGGCTAGGTGTACTGGTATCTGAGGCTAGGTATATACCGGTACTGAAGATACGTGTACATAAACAGTGTCATGTTAACAAGTTCAGCATTGCCACAAGTACATGTATGTTGTTGACTCATCGTCATGTGCAGTCCCCTTCACACACACAGAGGGCTGTGCACTGAAGGGCAGCCTTTTTGCACTTGCAGTGCCTCACACACCCTTTCTTGCACTTGCAAGAAACCAGCTCAATGCAGCTGTGAGCTGCCTCAGTTAGCCTGTCCAGTAAGGTGTGTACTGCCTTCTCCAGTCCTTGACCAACCCCAGTTGGTTGGTGGAGGGAGCTCTGGTGCTGGCAGCAGTATCTGACCCCACACATGTCCACCTTGATACACTGCCCTCTTGACATGTTCCTCCAGAGCTGCCTTCGTTGGAGGGATGAGCTGCACATTGTTCTTCCTTGCGAAGAGTTTCCTCCTGGCCTTGTAATGTCTGTGCATTTCTGGTTCGATCATACAACAGGATCACGAACCTCTCGATGATGCGCATTGCATCGTCTGGTATGTCACGAGGTGCAGAGGACAGCAGCAGCAGCGCCTCAGTGAGTTCTGGCAGTACCGTCCAGACTGCCCACGCAGTCTTCTTGCCATGTCTATGAAAACTAGACACAGTGTCGCATCCAGTTATGAGCGTGGAACATTGGCAGTGCACGAGCCTTCTCTCGTCCCAATCCAGCTGCTTTTCGTGTGCTGCTAGGTATCGGAAACTCTGGCCTGTTCCGAATGCCAGCCACAGTTTGTCTTCTGGTTGCAACTCCTGTGCCAGGGACACTGCCAGCACCACAACATCGGTGTCTACAGTCCGGATGAGTATTGCATGGTGTCCATGCTGGACTGCGTGAGATGCATGCAGCAACATCCGACTGTCAGCTTCTTCATGGTTACATGGGCGAGTGAGGTCAGATCTGGCAGTAGTGCTTGCTGAGCACTGCCTCTCCATCAGTAATGACGAGTTGCTTGTCCTCCTGGTCAAACCATTCCATGAGAGCTGTGAGAGGAACCTGAACAGCTCGGTCTTGTTGCTGTCCACTCGTAGGAAGTTCTGCCAGTTTCCTGGTATGGCTGCGGCAGCCACCAACACCTCCGCACACCTTTCCCCGCTTTGCACGTGTACTACCTTTCAGTGAATCAGCAAGGTAAGTATCCCAGACCAGATCCAGGCGTGACACTGTTTGCAGCTTCGTGGACATATATGGGATGAAGATCTGTTGTCATACTCTTCAAAGGTCTTGATGCAGCCGGCTTCAGCATCTGGACGATGGCTGCTCCATCGAGCACAATACAGGTCATGACAGGAGTCTCTGTCTTTGCGTCGGAGACTTCTTCCAGCATGTGAGGAGATCACTCTTGGTACCAGTGCAGAGGCTTCCACCATCAGACAATGCAGGAGGACATGCCTGATTCTCGTGACAAAAGAACTCCTCAAGGTTTCCATCCCTCGTCTGGCAGCCAATGTACAGGCGTGCGAAGAGTTCACGGTCATTCTTGATGGGGCGAGCTGTTGCTGACCTATGCTCTGGCTTCTTGGAGTGGAAGTGCTGAACACCTTCAGCTTGTTACGAGGAATGGGTGCGTCCACTGCCTTTGTTCTGTCCAACAGACACTCTCTGGTGAAAGCCTCGAACTGCTCTTGGCCAATCCTCTTGGCATTAATCACGGTCTCCACAGCAGCAGGATCTGCGATCTCCTTTGTGTCCAGGTTGACTACATCCTGACTCTCCTCCTCGAATGGGTTGCCCATCTCCTCTATGACACCGATGAGAGAGCGAACATCTTTCCCAAATGAGGCTTGTACACTTGGCGTCTGATCATGATGATGTGTATCTGCTGTTTGCCGTCTCCAGTGTTGGTTCCCATCCTGGAATTCTTCGATCACCCTGGCAACTTCTGGTCCCGCAACCATCCAGCGACGTAGGGCACTAGGGTTGTCAGTGAGCCCAACTGCTCCACCGTCTCCTTTGATGCAGGCATTATTCTGCTCATGTGCCTGGTCAATCGGGATTGAAGAGAACACCCTCTGTGTTTTCTGAACGGTGAAGTGGCTTTCCCTGAATTTCCTGGCTACATCTGGGGTTTGATGGTGAGTTCGGCCATGTCCTTCAGGTTACTGGTATCCACCTAGCATAGTGGGTGTGATCCAGTGCATGAACCAGGGACCAGCTCTGTCAGAGCATCGAGGTACATCATTAACGATCCCTGCCTGAGAGAACGCACATACACTAGAACCAACAGTTCTAGTTCCAGCACGGTTGCCCAGTAGTGAAACTGGGGATGTCTTCTCCTCTCTGGCAACACCAGTCTTCAAACTCCGGAAGGTCCTCTGCATCCCTGGTTTCTCCCAGACAGTAGTGGTTGTAGGCACGGTGTTGCAGGATGTAAGTGCTGCTGCAGTCACTTGATGTGCTCTTCTTGTGCGCAAGACATGGGATGCTCGCAGGAATGAGTCTTTGTCCCTGCTGTCGCAATCTCGGCTTGCACAAGTGCTTGCACCCAACCACTCCCTTTCAGCCAGTCCCCCAGTGTCCTCAGTGCCGCCATCTCTATGTGGAGGCCACCAAACATCACCACATTCTGGTCTTCACCATAGCTCTCTGGCCACTTCCACTGTATCTGCTTGGCCAAAGCAAACAGTGGCTGATCAACGGTGACCACTGGTGTCTGTCCAGGATTCAGGTGTTCCACAGCATTCTTCACGACGTCCATGAGTGCCGGATCATGGCCACTGTGTGGGCACTCTCCAGGAAGAGTGGAAGCAGCGACGTGGGCAGATGACTCGAGCATCTGGTGGCTTTCGGATGGCATGAAATGCAGCCCAAGATGTGTTGTCATTGTCCACTGTACCAGTGTTGTTCCAGGACTCGCTTTGCATTGCCTAGCCATTGGTATTATTCATCAGTCTGCTGTTTGAAGTCTCCTCTGGTCAATGACGCCACTTTAGCAGCTGGGACAGGCGACTTCTTGATGCTGCTAGTGACAGGGGTACATCAGTGTAGTAGTGCGGCAAGGGGCGACTGTCTTGGACCGTGCATCCCCAGATCCTCCAACAATGACGATACTCCGATCCACTCCTTCACCAGTGTAAGAAGGATGTTGTATGAGGGAGATAGCGGTACCAGGAAGGAGTCCTTTGATGTTGTTGTGATCTATGTTGTCTACAGCGGCAGTTGTAAACACTTGCCACGCATCTTCGGAGGGCAGACCACTCGTTCTCTGTGAAACTGTTGGCAGACACTGTTGCCCATCTGTGCTGAGAGCTGGAGCACTCTATCATGAGAGATGCTCAGGCCAAGGTGTGACAGTCTGTCGACCAATTCCTTCTTGCGTGTATGAGCATGCAGCATCATCCCTATGTATATTGGAAGTGGGGTCTCCTGTGCAACACTGTGCCTGACACTGGTGGATGATTGGGTGCCACGTGTTCGCTTGTGTTTGATGCTGTTTGAACTTCAGTATCTGAGCTGTGGCAATTGCTGCAGGGTTAGTGTCTGCCATCTGTTCCTTGATGCTGGGTCCCTCTAGGATCATACTGACTAGGGCAAGCAGCAACGGTGGCACAGATTCTTCTTGACATACTTCAGGGAATCCTGTGAAGGGCTTGGCTTCTCCAAACATGTGACGCGAACAATCTGTGCAGCATGGGCAAGATGGACTGCATCACTATCACTGTCCAGCTCGCAGGCTTTGGCAAGAGTAGCACCAACATCTTCTTCAAATGCCATCAGGATGTCTCTCCCCTTGGTGTGTGCCCGCATGTCAGGAAACTGAGGCAACAGTCTCTGTTTCAGTCGTGTGGAGTGGACTCTCGTGTCGAGCTGGACTCCTAGCTGTTCCATTCTGGACTGATAAAGCTGGACAAGGTCAGCCAATCTGAATACTGGTGCAGTCTCCTCATCTTGTCTGGTTTCTTCAATGTAGAGGACGAGTTCAGCGAAGACAACTGCCGACAAATGCCGAATTGCCGCTCTTGTTTGTGTCCTGTGATCCTGTTGACTGGCCTTTCTTGTGCGATTGTTAAAGTCCTATCAAGCACGTTGTGATACTGGCGTCCAACGCTATCATGTCCCCACCACTGAGACGCCCAGCAGTTCTGTATCACCAAGAAGGGTTGCACAGGCACGCACCCGTTTGTCCATTTGGAATGTTGCAGCTTTCCGAAGACTGTCAGCCCCAGCAGGTTGTTCACGAAGAAACAATTTTCTGGGACCTTCTTCTCTGTACTCGATGAGCGTGAATGTAACCTGGTGCGTTTGCATGCAGCTTGTTCCTCATCGCTCTCACATTCTTTCTTGATGCTCTCTTTGTGCTCTCTGCAGTTTGTGTTGTTGTACTGGAGCCTGCATGTCTGTATGATATTTTTGCACCCTGTTGCAACCATCGCAGCTTCAATGCCATGACCGTCACGATCTTTCCAGGTGAAATGATCCTGGAAGCTCTCCAAGTTCACTGAATTTGACCAAGTTCTCTGCGAGTGAACTGTTCCCACTCCCAATGTCTTTTCTCTTTGATTGGTCAGTGTCTCCATCTTGTCCTCTTGACATATAAGGCATAACTTCCAGTCAGTTGTGGTGAGGTGCTGTGTGTTGATGGTGAAGTTCGCTAACATCAGCTAGTCTGAAGCTCTTGGACATGGTGGAACTGTCTTCTGAATCTGCAACGATACAATGATATAATGTTAACATTTTTGTATATATATTAATAGAGGGTTTCCTCCGCCATACTAATGGAGAGGAGGATAATTCCTCTATATCGTAGCAATTTAGCTTGGCACACTTAGGGAATTAGTTTTGTGAGATTATGCCGGAATTAAATTTTCACCCATACCGGAGGCAAGAAGAGAAATAAAATCACATGAGATTCTTTAGTTAAAAAATATCCCAAATTTATTGAATATTTCAAAACATTTGAATTCATAAATTCTTACAATATTTACACAGCCAAGATTTAAATATAAATCAGTCTAAACTCTTATTATGTTGGACAGTACATTTCCAGACATACCCCGTTCTTAATTACAGCCTTCTGTTAAATTCAGAACATGTCAAAACTGTCAGTGTGGAATACACACTTCACTCAAAATACTACTTTTTATATAACATTTCTAATTTAAAGCCTTATAGTAAGAATTTCAGATAAACCCCAAAAAAGTAAGACCAGGTTTGGCTATTAGACAACCTGCCTCTGTCGTGCCCACCAGACAAGTGGTTTAGCCAGCAACACATGTGTATCAGGTAAGCTTGTGCTGAGTACATCCATACCTGAACAACTCAGTGAGGCAGAACACAGCAGTGCACACCAGGGTGACCCTTCAGTGCATAAACCAATTAACCTGTCCACTGCAGGGCATATAGAAATGAAGTTATTTTGCATATAATAATATATAAGTTCAGTTCTATATAACAATTTCTGTTATCACCACTACCACTACAACTACCACTACTACAAGCTTTGTCTGAATTTTGTGGACTAACAGACAAACAGACATACAGCAAGCTGGGATCAAAACATTACTCCTTCCACCATTGAGTGTAGAGGTAACATCATGGAAATTATATCATGCCCTAGATTTAATTCATGCTTACCCGTGTATTTGCTTCACTGGTCACAAGGTCTTTTGCATACATGTAATTCAGACTCTTGTCTTCATGCTGACCACACAATGTTGTCTAGCTGAGCCCAGATTGTATGTAATAACTCATTTATGTGGAGTCAGCAAGGTGATTTAAACACAGCACACACAAGAACACAGTTGATGTGGTCAAACACATGCAGCCTCTCTACTCTTTTATTTGGGTCAGGCTGTGATTAAAGACATGTAGTGGAGTGATGTTTGTAACATTGTTAAAGACATGCTACAGTGCATTGTAAGGAAACAGACAGATGGAAGCCTATACAAGAAATTTCTGTACTCTAGAAACACAAAGATGGCTTAAAGGGTCTAGGAAAAGGGATTATGCATGTTTGGTATTTATTGACAATATGAATGTAATGTACATAAATATGCATATGAAAAACACAAATGAATGGTCACTTTGTTTCCTAATGGGATATGAATTATATTTTAGACTGCCAGTATATATGAGCTTGTCTGAGTTGTTACTAGTGATTTTAGTATAGTTTTTATATTTACAGAACTAAGACATTCTTTTCAAAGTATTGTGTTGAATCCAATATTTGCCTAGATAATTTCCAAATAAAATTATATAACAGACTGTGATAGATATATTAAGTTGAAAATTTTACCATTGGATTCCTTGCCCCCAAAAACATACATTTGATACCAGAATCAAGTCAATAGCTGCATTTACGTCCAGAGATAATAGCAAATGTAGATTTCAAGTGCGGCCATTTTGAAATCCAATATGGCGACATAAAGAGAGAATTTCAAGTGGCACCAATATCTGAAAATGTTCGCAACATATTAATGTACATTTGTGCCTTTGGTGCTTGTATCACAAAATGCACAATTCTTTTGAATATTGGGCTAAGCCGCCCACTCTATCATTCTGTTCTCTCCGTTGTAATGAACTGGGCACCACGTTCAGAAGTCAGTCTTGTAAAATTGAATCCCATTAAAAACCAGAGAGTTGGTGTCAAGGCCACCCAATGCTCGCCTGTTTATACATTTATCGTTTTTAAAAGACTAGTCCAATAATATTTTTTATAATGCATTGCAGTGAAGTCTGATCCAAATAATTTTAAAGCAATATATGTATTTGTATAATGTAATCAGTAAAAAATAGTGTGGTAGATAAAAACATTAGAAAGGAAATAACTTGCACCAAAAACTTTAACATTTTCACGCTCACGCCGGGGGTATCGCTATAGCTCTCTGTTCTTCGAACAGGCGAGCTAAAAATTATTGTTGAATACTATGCAACCTTCCCCTGCACAGACTGGACTGTTTTATATGACTCCCAGGCAACTGGCTTCATTCGAATTGAAGTCTCCGCAGAATATAAAGAGAAAAATGCTGTCGGAGATAAGGACCTCCAGGATGGAGTCATCACAGCTGGTGTTGTCTATGGTGGCTCTGTGGTCCCCAGTGGCACAATGAAAGACGTTGATGGAAGACGCTTTGATATATTTATTAAATAACAGAATCACATTCCAATCTTTATGACGTCTACTCTCGATGCAATGCTTGTAACAGGTTGTCACTTGAGGAATACACCATGAGATCCCGGGGAGCGTGGGAGGGACAGGGGCTGTCGGGGGGTGTGAGGGGCATTCTTTGATGCAATTTCATATATAGGTTTGTTCCACAAAAATCCTTGTCTCTGTTGATAAAGCGGAACCCAGAAGACGTGTGAACGGGTTTGTCACGTGATCTTGTCGTCATTTTCTATGGACATGTTGATTGCTTGGTGTTTTTATGTGACAATATCTCTATTTTCATCGAATTATATCCTCGTTTGAAATGTTTGTCTTCAGGATTTTAGCTCAGGATGAATAAAATGAATTAACCGGGAGTATGTGAGGATAATTCCTTCAATATAGTGAGAGCACAAATTGATATTCCCTGCTGTCATAAATGAACTGTAAGCAACTTCTTATCCTGTATGTTTAAGATGAGGGCTCGATGTAAACCATTGCCTGAGAAGCAAGAGGGGAAGTTATGCTTTTATAAATACTGAGGTTAAGGCGTCTTGTCTCATGTTCTCTGTAAATGTTGGTGGGGCTGGGCAGTGTTTGGGAGAACACACAGCGTTCCCCCGCCAACAGAGGGAAGTACAGGAAGTCCTGCATTTACACTCATTCTGTTTATGTTTTGTCTTCTTAACGCCTTGGACAAAGTACTGAACAATTTTCAATTTACACCTCGTAATTTTCGAATTGACCTTTCTTTCATGCGGAATTTTTTTATTTTTTTTTTAAATTGTTGAAGCACGTAAGAGGAATGGAGATATGGCGTACAGTACACCACTTCTCTCACCTTCAGTCACGTACTGTCTATACTGTCCTCATAAGAGTTATTGTCTGACCTTCATTGACAGTATTTTTGTGCCAAACTCTCCCAAAGCCCTTCATCATGAGTGGTAAACGACCCTCAGGTTCTCTAACTGAGACTCCCACCAAGAATGCCCGTAAACAGGGACGGATTAAGGGTTCCTTGGGTCCTGAGCGGTAACCCAACCATGGGCCCTCCGACTCCTCTACCCATCCTGTAGACATAGTAGTAGATGTCTGCAAGCTAATTGTCACAGTGCACTATGTTAAGTATGCATAATGGTCAAAGTCAGGTCAGCAATTTAATACAAGGCAGCGCAATTTATTTGTAATTTACATTCCAAGGTGGAGGCAGTTTCTCCACAGAAACCACAACATGTATAATATTACATCGGTCTTTTCCTAGATTTTTATTTATTTATTTTTTGCCTAAACTCATTAATGACTTTGAAGAAGTGAAGGCCTCTCAATACTTCATTCTCCACGCTCATGATGAATGTAATAAGTCAAACTTGTCCCATTCGGTTGCTAACCTCATCCTTGATATCATGCATAGGCCTATTAGTTTCGAGAAGGAACACTCACCTTCACCACTGACGTTTGATATGATAATCGACAGATATATCCGAAGAGCTATTTAAATGTTAGGAATTTAAATGTTTTGGTGAGTATGTGTACAATGCCTTCAGAAAGTGTTCACACCCCTCAACTTTTTAGGTCATCTCTACCGAGATGACCTAATAAAGCCAGACCAAATGTCCGTCCGTCCGTCCGTACGTCAACAATTTTTCTTTCCAATCTTGATGAAACTTAGTATTTGGTAGAGGTCGATGAGTGTTTCACAACGTTAAACTTTGTCCGGGTTCAAGGTCAGGGACGAGTCACGAGGTCACGTAAGTTATAAAAATCGCCATTTTCAAAACCTATCTAGTCTGCCATTCTACAAGAAATTCGGCAACTGTTTATTGATTATGATAGTAAAAAATATTATCTTGTATCTAACTGGACAGATTTTGAATTTCCTTCCCGTTGGCCGCCACGTAACCTGGAAGATGGTCAAAAACACCTCCCGTACAAAGAAAACTTTTTACTTCCGATCTTGATGAAATTTGGTATGTGGGTAGAGGTCGATGAGTGATACCCAACGACATATTTTTTCCCGGATTCGAGGTCAGGTCAAGGTCACGAGGTGACGAAGTTGGAAGAGTCGCCATTTTCAAAACCTATCTAGTCTGTCATTTTAGGAGATATCTGGCAACGGTTCATCGTTATGATGGTAAAAAACATTATAGAGATGACCGTCACCCCCACATGGGGGTAATTTTTTCAATTTTTTTTGTGTTTCAGCCTGAATTTAAAATGGATTAAATTTAAATTTTTTGTCACTGACATATACAAAATACCCCATAATGACAAAGTGAAAACATGTTTTTAGAAATCTTTTACAAATTGATTAAAAACGGAAAACTGAAATGTCTTGCGTCAACAATTGGTGTTCAACCTCCTGAGTCAATACTTCAAAGAAGTGCCTTTGGCAGTGATTACAGCTTCGAGTCTTCTTGGGTATGTCTACATCAGCATTGTCCATCTGGATTTGGGGATTTTTTTCCCCATTCTTCCTTTCAGATTTGTTCAAGCTCTCTCAAGTTGCATGGGGAGAATCGGTAAACGGCAATGTTCAAGTCTTTCGACAGATTATATCAATGGGATTCAAGTCTGGGCTTTGGATCGGCCACTCAAGGACTTTCACGTTCTTGTTCTGAAGATATTCCATGTTGCTTTGGCTGAATGCTTGGGGTCATTATCCTGTTGGAACATAAATCTTCACCACAGTCTGATGTCTTTTGCACTCTAAAGCAGGTTCTCCTCAAGGATTTCCTGTATTTGGTTCCATTCATTGTTCCCTCTATCCTTACAAGTCTCCCAGACCCTGACACTGAAAAGTATCCCCATAGCATGATGCTGCCAACACCATGCTTCATGGTAGGGATGGTGTTGGATGGGTGATGAGCTGTGCTCGATTTCCGCCGACATTGCACTTTGCATTCAGGCCAAAGAGTTCAATTTTCATCTCATCAAACCATAGAATGTATTGTCTCATGCTCTCAGAGCCTTTCACGAGCCTTTTTGCAAACTTCAGGTGTCCTGTCATGTGACCTTTTTCTCAGGAGTAGCTTCTGTCTGGCCACTCTCCCATGAAGCTGATTTGTGATGTGCTACAGAGACTGTTGTCCTTCTGGCAAGTTCTCCAATCCCATCTCTGTAGTTGTGTCACAGTGGTCATTTGCTTCTTGGTCACCTCCTTAACCAAGGTTTTCTTGCCCAGTTGCTCAGTTTGGTCAGATGGCCAGCTCGAGGAAGAGTCTGGGTAGTTCCATATTCTTTCCATTTCCTAATGATGAAGCTCACTGTGCTCTTGGGAACTTTCAACACTCTGGAAATAGTTTTATACCTTTCCCTAGATCTATACCTCCTCACAATTATATCTCAGAGTTCTACGGACAGTTCCTTGGACTTCATGGTAGAGTTTCTGCTCTGACATCCACTGTCAACTGTGGGACCTTGTATTGAAAGGTGTGT
>CM068964.1:65284006-65314813 GCA_035128595.1 Eptatretus atami
AAAAGGCCCATTTGATTACAATGGGGTGAAATTGTTGCCATGGAAACTGTTGACATGTCCAAAAGGCTAAATCGATCGTTCTGAATTTTTGGTGAACCAGGTCTGTGACCAAATATGCAAATCCTATTTAAATTTCAAGATATGATGAAAATTGATGATTTTATGTGACCTTGAGCTTTGACCTTTTGACCTCAATAGGCTTCGGTGACCCAATATGCAAATCCTGTTCAAATTTCAAGTCGATTGGATGAGAAATGATGATTTTCGGTGACTGAGCCTTTGACCTCAAAAACAATATGCTAGTAGTTTTTGATTGGTGAACCAATTCAGTGACCCAATAAGCGATTTCTGTTCAACCTAGCAGAAATACCCACCCTCCGGATGGCTGGAGATTGTGCGTTCCTTGCTGAAAAAAGTATCATCCGTATATTGCAAGAAGACTCCATAGATGTTTGTGTGGTGTGCTTCCAAAGGGGTCTAACAGGTCTACAGGTCTAAAGGGTCCAAGGTGTCTAAGCTTAGGGGTCGATAAGGGTCTAAAGATCTAAAGGGTATTTTCCGTTATCGGGTCTAAATGGGACAAAAGGTCAAGCATTCCAAAGGGATCTAAGTGAGCCAAAAGGGTCAAGGGGTCTAAGTGGTCTAAAGTGTCAAAGGAGCTAAAGAGTCTAAACTCTAAAGGGTCTTGAAAGGTTCAAAAGGGGCTAAAATGCCTGAAAGATATAAAGAGTCGTCAGGGTTTAGGGGTCTAAAAGGTAAAAAGAGGGAGGGGCCGGTGGGTGTTCAAGAGAGAGGATTTGAAGTTCTGAGGATAAAGGAGGTTTTGTGCAAGTCTGAGGAGAAAAATGACAGTGAGGAGAGTTTTGAGGAGGTCGTCCTGCCTGTCTGTCTTCGCCCTATGCCCAGTTTTGCCTGCCTGCTGCTTCGTCTCTCCCCATCATCTGTTCGTCTCGTCGTCGGTCGTCCGTCATCCCTCCTCATTGCCTGCTCGTGGCTGCCCCGCACCCGTGCTTCAACCGCCACCACCAGAACTGAGTCCCCTGGTTTTGTCCCTTTCCATCAGTGACTGAATCTGGTGTGAGGCGCCTTAGTTTCTTAGGCTCGTTTTATTTCTCGTTGTACAAAATTATTTATTATCAATTCCGTGTCACCCTTTCTTCACCACCACTACCCGCCATCGTATCCCTCCACCAGACAATCATCCCTGAGTTATTATCCCCCAACCAACAAAGTTGGCGGGGTATAGAAATGGGTTCCGTCCGTCCGTCCGTCACATTTCGTTTCCGGAGCTTAACTACAAATCCCCTCAAGATATATTTACGAAATTTGGTACACATATCAAGCAAGTGGTGAACTGGTGCCTTTTGATATTAGAGATTTCCCCCAAAAAATTTCTGTCACTTTCCATGGAAACAAGCTGGGTATTTAGAAATAATTGAGGTTAACCTTTGTTTCCAGAGCACAGTTGCAAAACTATTAACTATTTCTTTATGAAATTTGGTACACACATCAAGAATAAATTGAACTGGTGCCTTTTGCTACTTGTCCTCATTTACTATGGCGGGGGATATCGAAGACTTTGTCTTTAACGGATGCTGGTTGTTTTTGTTTTCGGAATAACCCGTTGGTTTTTAAATGCTTGAAGATTCTCACATTTCTTCTCGTGACCCACACGCGCGTTGTCCGCCATTAATTCGGAACATCGTCCGAGGGAGTAAAAAGCCAGTTCAGCTCATCCGTCCAGCGTCGGTGTTAATTGACCTGGACACGATATTTATGATACAGGCGCTAAAAACCATCCAAACAATCCTCCATTGCAAGTAATCTGTATTTTGGAAACCTCCGTCAGTACACATGCCATTTTGTTTCTGTTTTGGTACTTTCTCAAGTTTCCTTAATTGAGTGGTTCATTTGTGCATATCATGCTCACTCAGCAGTGTGAGCTATCGTTACAAGCTGAAGGGGTCTGATATTGTGAGTGATATGACATTCATTTTGAATGTAGAATGTAAATGTATAAAATGTCCTTAATGTGCTTGTTGTACGAGATCCGAGCATACTTTTGTCTTGTCGGTGTTTTATTCTCTCCTGAAGTTACCATGCAGAAAGTAAAAGACAAGCAAGTGTAAAATACATGGGAATGCAGTCATTGTTGCTGACAGCGGCCTGCACGGTTCTTTGTGAATGAAAATTGATTATGCTGGGATTTATTGACCGGGCATTATTAGTCGTTTGTAAATCTGGGATAAATGTTTCATTTACAACTTAAAGATGCATTGTGGGAGGGTGGAGGGGGTGCTCCCACTTTTGGCACTTCCTTTATCACTCACCGGCAGCGGTGATTGTTGTGAGACCATCCTGAGTAAATATTTACCTTGTCTGCGAGCGCAGATGTGTTGATGGCACTCGCCCTCTACCGGACGTTCTGATGACCGTTGGTCCTACGGTTCATAATTTGTTTGGGTAGTCGATCGCAGTTATAGGATTGTAGCGAGACAACCGCTCGTAACATTATCACCCCACTGCACTGTTTTCTGGAAGGTTTAAATTGTTTGTATTTTGAGATGTTTTTGGAAAGAGCACCCTGGGTGGGGAAGGGATGAGAGGTGGAGAGGGATGATGTGGTGTGAGAGGAGATTGTGTTCGAAGCCACAGTTTCCATGAGGCAATTGACACGTCACCAGAGTTTCCCATAATAAGCATGAGAGTCCAATTTCAACAGATTCCTCTTCAAGTACTAGTGAGTCTGACGGTTTTGTGGAAAAGTGATTTTTTTTTTCCTGCTTTTGAAACCATCAAGAATGAGGCAAATTCGGTGTATTTTCAAATTTGATTCACTGGAATTTTAAATGCTCGACATTTTCAATATGTTATTGATTTGCCTGGAAAATTCCTGGAATTCGCACCAGTTTATGCTCAGTTGGGTGACAATCACGTGATTGTGTTAATCATTTGAGAATAATCTGGGATTTGCCGAGAGAAATCCCCTTCACGTTATGGATGGCTCAATGGACTCGATGTGGCACTAATGTCACCCGACTTCACTTCCTTGCTGTTCAATGCTATAAACTTCAGAAATCCGAAAAGGGCACTTTGAGTTAACACTATCAATGGCCGATTCTTTATTGAGTGACTCCATACATAATCCCTGCACTAATTGCCATGATCTTGATTCACAAAACATGCATGATGCACATGTCGTTTTCAGGATTCCAGCCTTTTGCCCCATGTGATATCAAGCCTTTTGGAGATCGTTTTCAGTAAGACGTGGCATCGCATTATAGCGATGCGATCAAAGGAATGTACTGTCATAAATAAACAAGAAACCACCCGGTTACAAGAAGTGCACAAGGAAATTTGCTTATCGACAACAATTATGGAGGAAAGCAAAGGAGCAGAGCTTTCGCTCCATATTCGTATTTGTAGAGCTGCCCGTTCATAATTGCATCCCTTGTGCAGCCTACCTTCATGATTTTACCACTTACAAACACGGGTACTGTTCGAATATTGATCAGCGAGTAATGCTATGGGTCGTCGGCATCATAAAAACTCGCAGCTCCGTTTTCAGCATCGTAAACCTCACAGCTAAGGCCAGAAACTATCGGTAAACTAGAAGTAAGCCAAATGTACTATTCGGAATAAAGGCCGATGAATACATGTTAACATGGCAGTCTGGATAGTATTTGGCAAGAAAAGTGAACTTTTGAACTTTTATTAGCTTACAAGGACTTCATTCGCAGCTCGTTGGAACACTGCTTTGCCCTTTGGGCTGGCATTCAAGCCTCACACCTTGCACTTCTTGATACCATGGAAACCAAGGCCCTCAAAATCATTGGAATCTGTCATGATGAAGCCGAGTATCTGGGCCTGTCACTCTCAAATATTAGACAAGTCGGTGGCCTCTCTGTCTTCGACCGCCTCCTTTATATTATGGTATTGCACGCCCTGCCATTTCCTTGCTCTGTCCCCTTCCAAGTTTCTGCAAGGTGTATGTGCTCTGCTGGTAAACCACTTCTGGTGAAACTCCCATAATCCAGGCTCGGTGCTCACCTACACACATTTGTTCCTCTTTGGTCTCACCTGTGCAACGAGTTTCCTCAATGAGTTTTCTATTCAATCCCATTCTTTCCTCCAGGGATTCAAGATGGCTGTTCACCAAGTACTTATTTGAATGCTTAATGATGTTTTTGCCGTATTATTTTTTCTCTCTCTTTACCGTAGTGAGGCTCATGGAAGGGAAAGGTAGAACTAACAGCCGGACAGATATCAAGCGACTGGACAAAAAAAGAAAAGGGGAGGAAACGCTGAACCTCGGAAGTAAGATTGTTGGGTTAGGAAAGGTTAATGGGAGTTATAAAGATCGTGGGTCAGAAATGGGGGGGAAAAAGGGATGGCACTGCACTGCTTGCTTAAAGTCTCGGAGGGAACAGTGAGAGAGAACAGCTTCTGGAAATATGGTTGCGTAGATGGGAGAAGTGAGGAATAAAACTGTGGATGTGTCCATACAGCCTGAATTTTGGAAGCTTGATCAGGACGGGGTTCGTCGAAGAATGCATACTTCCTGGAGTGAATAGGGAGGGTCAGAGGACTGAGAGAATACGGAGCAATATCAGAGAATAGATGGTGGAAAACTGAATACTCAGGTTAAAAACCAGGCATCGGACATTTTATCGCTCCATACCTGAGACCACTCTGGATTTTTTTTTTAGCCGCCGTTGGACTTGATCCGAAACGGGGGCTTATGGATTTGGCCTCCATATTTGTGTGCGTGCATCCGCAACCATATCTCGGACATGTATGGGCTAATTTTATCCGTACTCGTGCATAGGTATACCATCATGTGTTCACTTTTTGCCATCATTTTGTTTCGCGATGCAATCAGAGATGGCCGACTGGCAGCTATTTTAGTTGTAGAAAAAAAAAAACCCTGGTATCGAACACGTCGTCAACCATTTCTCAGACATGCATTTATCGATCTTGTTCGAACGTGACACCCAGATAATGAACGATGGCTTGCATATGTATGTCGTTGTTTTTTTTTGCGAGATCAGATTCAATATGGCCGACTGGCGGCCATTTTGTTACTTAAATGTGTCCCAAAGCATTTCTCAGACATGCATGGTCCAATTTTTGTTCAAACTTGGCACAAGCACAGTACATGATGGCTTGCATGTTCCCCTCACTTTATTTTGCAATCTGATCACAGATGGCTGACTGGTAGACTGGTGGCTATTTTAGTTGAACATAAATATGGGTTAGCCCTTTACCTCCATACATCAAAATTACTAAAACAATTGGGGCTCTGACATTTTATGTCTTTTTATTTTTATTTTTTACTTGTTTATTCTGGATTTTACATTGTGCTCCATCAACATCATCTCTTGTGTCCCTCTTCATTCTCTCACCACAGGTGTTATAGGCTTTTGCCTGTAACAACCATATGCAGTGAATGCTAAATGCAAATGCATGATATAATTGATCCCTTTGCCAAGCATTCTTAGCATGTTCAATTTTCTCGACTTCATGCAAAAAGATCACCTTCCATACCTAGCAAAGCTAATGATCATGTTTACCTCGGAATGAGGTGCACCTTAATGAGCCGTTGGCTTGTTTGTTCCCAGTGGCTCTTTGACCGCCCTGTTACCACCAAACTACCTGCCATGTGTGAGCTTGCATACTCTGTGCATCGGCCTCATTCTGGGAGATTCCAATAATTTTGAGAGCTTTTAGATTCTACAGAATCCATTGGAGACGGATGTGATGCTCGTGTGCAAACCCATGGCAGAGAGCAGCACTCCATTGAGATATGGACAAAGGCCCTGTTGACTGTGAGTAGCTCTTATTTTCCAAGGAAAGGCTTGGATCGACAGGGGATGCCCAGTCTGCATCGAGTTTTGGAGGCCAGCTTCGTTATGTCAACCCAGGTAAAGGGTCATGGCTGATTGTGCAGCTTAAACGTTCAACAGACTAAACCTCTTTCTGTGGATGACCAAGGAGATAGGTAGGTGGGTTCATTGGATAATCCTTCCAGAGTGATCCGGTAAGACTGATATTTTTCAGCATTGAAGGACATCTTCCATTTAGCAGACCAGTGTCTACTCATTTCCAGATCAACGGAGAGAGACAGCTGAGAGAGGGTGAAGTGAGGGAGAAGATGGGACAGGGTTGGGTGATTGAGAAGATGGGAGAGGGTATGGCAAAGGAGAATGTAGGACAGGGTAGGTGATGGGAGAGAGATGGAGGGTGAGGAGAAGTCAGATTGGAGGGGTGGGTTGATTGCGATGCAGAAAGAGGGGACATGAAGTGGAGAGATGATGACGAGGGGGACACAGAGAAGGGGTGAGGTTTGAAGGACATGCGCATGGAGATGTGTGGGAGGGTACTGACATGGAGGAGTTTGACACCGTTAATGGACTGAAGGACAATTGATTGTTGTATGCAGGCAACCTCTGAAAACTAGACTTCTCAAGATTCCAAATCTGATGTTTTTGGATGCAACAGGATAAAATTTGTTTTTGTTTTTTTGAGGTTCACATGTCAATTGTTTTCCTTAACATGAGAAACATATCCAATGGCATAATTTAATTTGGATAGCTTTTTTTGTGTTGCACTATTGTATTGCATTGTCACCTTGTAAATCAAGCATTATGATCTGCTCAAAGTGTGAATATATTCATATACTGTATTTTCATTTTCAGATGTGTGAAGTGTTGTGTAATATGCATTAAAGCAGGTTTAATATTTGGTATTGCAAACATAAGATTATATTCCAGGCATTCGCCTTTTTATCCACAGAGCTGACACAAATCGAGGATCCAAGGGCACAGTGGTGTGCTGAGCAGGATCGCATGCTCAAAGAATACCTGGTTGTTGCACGTGATGCACTGGATTCTCGGCAAGAAATACTGCAGGTGAAGCAGCAACGCCTTGCCTTCGCGCAGGAGGAGTTTCGGCAACTCACTGCATGGAGTGACAAATGTGGTTCACAAACCAGTTGTAAGTAATATTTATTTTCCCACTTTCTCTGCCCACGTCATTCTCACCAGCTCTCTGCCTGCTAGGTTGCCAGCAGCGTCATGGTCCCCCCCCCCCCCTCGGCAGGGGCTCGCGGTCCGCCCCGTCGCAGGGCTCGCGGTCCGCCCCGTCGGCAGGGGCTCGCGGTCCGCCCTGTCGGCAGGGGCTCGCGGTCCGCCCCGTCGGCAGGGGCTCGCGGTCCGCCCCGTCGGCAGGGGCTCGCGTGCCGCCCCGTCGGCAGGGCTCGCGTGCCGCCCCGTCGGCAGGGGCTCGCGTGCCGCCCCGTCGGCAGGGGCTCGCGGCGTGCCGCCCCGTCGGCAGGGGCTCGCGTGCCGCCCCGTCGGCAGGGGCTCGCGTGCGCCCATCGGCAGGGACCTCTCTGCCTTCCTTCCCTCTCCACACCCCCATCATATTCTCCCCAACTAATTATTTTTGGGTGCAGTTTTAATCCACATTTTAGAAATATACTTCTTGGTAAACTTCTTAATTTCTCTTTAATGATATTTGCATTTGTATGAAGGAACTAAATGAAAACATTTAAAAACAAGTTTCGGTCCTCAAGTAAAAATAGTTCCACATGTTAATTATTTTGGTCATTCATAGATTGTTCCTGTACAAATTCCGTTTGGTTTTGTAAATGCTTATTCAGGGGAGAAAAAGGGGTGGGGGAGAAATTGGGGTGGGAGAAGGAAAAGGGAGTTGGGGTTGGAAATCAACTGTCATCTTTTAGTGGGTGAGTATAAAGTGACTCGTACATCATATATTGTGCTGGGTATGCAATCTGTTGATAGCTTACTGCTGATAATGTCTCTACCTCATGTTTCCATGATGGTCCTTTAACTTTCTCTTCCTGGAATATTTCAGTACACTCTGGTTCGTCTACCAGCAGCAAGTATGACCCAGAGATTCTGAAAGCAGACATTGCAGAAATGAAAGCTCGGGTGAGTTTTCCATATCTATATCGTTGCGTAATTTCTCATGCCATTGAAATTTTGTGTACTGATGAATCGGAGGAATAACTCTGGTTTAAAAAGTAATTTTATTAACATGCATTTTCATGCTTGCAATGTTCTGCATGGCAATCCAGAAATTTGAATCCCTCCAAGCAATTGCTTTGTTTTTCTTTTTCTTTTTGTTGTTGTTCAATGTATTGATTGCTTCCCCCGATGCATTACAATGCAACACCACTCTCAGGATGTTCGACTTTACTTTTGTGTGGTTGAACGGGCAGAGTTTTTTGTTGTTGTTTATATATATATATCATAGTCGTGGGTCGTGGAAGAGCTAGCACAAGTACACTGAACACATCTGGATGGAACAGGAAAAAAGGAACAGTAGTGAGAGGGAGGGGATACCAACAGTGGGGTTGAAGGACAAAATGGAGGGAGACTTGGACAAACAATGGGGTGGGGAAGAATGGGATTGATAGGATGGATCAGAAGGAAACTTCTTTCCCCTCCCCCCACCCTCCTCTCCCCCCCCCACCCCTCCTCCCTATCACATTCATATCTCTCTCTCTCTCTCTCTCTCTCTCTCTCTCCTCTCTCTCTTCTCTCTCTCTCTCCTCTCTCTCTCTCTCCTCTCTCTCTTATTGGGGCAACTTAGCATAACATTGTGCATTTTGTGAGGAAAGCACCAAATTTGGCACACTGGTAGCCTATCATATTATGAACAGATTTGGATATTGGCCATCTCAAATTCAGCCGCTGATGGCTGTGGCAGCCATTTTCCACTGCCATCAAAAATTTTGAGATGGCCCAATATCCAAATCTGTTCATAATATGATAGGCTACCAGTGTGCCAAATTTGGTGCTTTCCTCACAAAATGCACAATTGTTATGCTATATTTAGCTAAGTTGCCCACTATCTCACCCCTCCCCTCACTCCCTCTCTCCATGTAATATAACAACGTGTGTATACATATATTACATGTACTGTATGCAATGGATTGTGAAGCTTTGGTTTTTCTTCTACAGTAGATAGCTTTCTTCACGTGTGCATGAACAAAGTTTGCTAAATAAACTTTAAGTCAAATGACTAAAACCAAAAATAAAAACTTTAAAATCAACTTTTTAGAAAGGTTAATGCACATTTATTTCAATACTTTTCATATGTTATTAGGAATCTCGTTTGCATTTAATTCAAGCTTGAGGTAAACTTTCAGGAATTTCACAACTCAAGGACATTGATCAAACATAGAGGAAGAAAAATGATGCAACGCCAATTGGTAGGTAAGATCCAATGTGCCATTCTTCTGGAGAGGTCACCAGTACTTTTTATGCCTCTGTTGATGAAGTCCGCCGGTGGCATTATGTTTTCGGGTTGTCCGTCCGTATGTCCGTCCATGCCAATTTTCTCAGTTTCCTATACAACCGCTTATCCGATTGACCCCAAATGTTCACCATAGATGCGAATACTCATGCAAAATGTTTTAATGATAATTATGATGTCATTGGTTCCGATTGTTTTTTGGTTTTGTGGTTTGGCAACCATATTGTTTTTAACATGAAAACCTTCAAAAAATTTCTTCTCCAAAACGGCTGAACGGATCGAACCGAAACTTTACAGGTATGATTGCCTATACATCAGGAACAAAAAGTTCTCCACTTATGATGTCATAGGTCACATGGTTTGGCAGCTATGATTTTTTTGAAGAATAAACTTTTCTTCCCCAGAACGGCTTGACAGATCGAGGGGAAACTTCAGCCACATGTTCCCCAAGCCTTGGGGATACCAGTTTGTTCACAAATAATTAATAGGTCACACAGTCTGGCAGCCATATTGGATTGAATGAGAAAATCTTTTTAAAATTCTTCCTCTTGAACTGCTTCATCAATCAACTTGAAGCGTCACATTTATGATGTAGTAATCACGGGGAATATATGTTTTAAATTTCAACCTGATCAGATACATGGGCTGGCAGCCAGAATTATTTATTATTTTGAATTTGGGTTCAGGGGTTTAAATCAAACTTGGTACAAGTATATATAATGATGTAATAAGCCATATCTGACGACGTCACGACGTCGAAGAGTGCCTTTCTTGTTTGGTATGTTTTTGATACTCTCACCAGTTAAGTTGGAAGGGGGATTTGTGTGGCAAACAGGAGTCGCCGCATAATCTAACTGTCATTCTTCCCTTGGATAACAAGTTATTTTGATGTATACTTAATATAAGGTCGAACGATACTCAGAATTAAGTGAGGCTCTTTCAAACTTTAATGTTGTTGGTTGTTTTAAAGTGTATTTAGAAACACCAATTATAGGGGTGAGTCTCGAGTTTGCAAACTAAAGGTTGGGTGATGTGGTTGTCAATCCATCATTCCTGCCAGGCCTGTGCTCCCAATGGACGGAATACATTGAGAATCTTTTATATTAACTTTGCAGCCCAATAAACTGACCACATACCAACACTAGTGGCTTGTGCTCCGGCAGGCAACAGGGAGAGGAGTGAGATGTATATTTATTTATTATCCATTAAAAATTATCTATATGAATAACCCATCTTCCCAGATTAACACAGAATCGAGTAGGCAGTGTGCCACTTCGTCAGTGTCTTGTCCATAAAGGAGCCACCAAACTGAGAATATGAAAAGCCATGATTTTGCTGACATTGTCTACCAAGACTTAGCTGGAGGTATCCAAGGGAAGACTCAGGAACTCAGGATGTAGCCAGTGTTTCTCACTCTTAAAGAAGTCCACAACGTTCTTCTGAGTTTGTAGTGAAATGATTTGGGAGTTGGGGGAGGCTTTGGTTCTGTGCCACAACGTCAATGCAGTCAAGTTGTTTCTGACAAACACCGAAATGTCAGTTGCGTCACCAAACCTTTCCATTTGGTAAGTCGTGTTTCCAAGGCTTCTACTAACCCTTCCCAATGCATTGCTTGTCTCCCAATATATACCGCTATCTACTTAACACTAACAAAAGTCCAAGATAGTTGTGGTCGTTCTGGTAGTGACATCAGACATGGCCCATCCCTCAACGTTTGGCTTCTCATGAGAATGACATGACAGATTGACATGAAATGTGAGTGAAGAAAGAAACGGAGACGGTGAAATAGCTGTTTACATGTAGGATGAAATCCATCATTATTATACTCACCATGAGTTTGGCCTTCAGAGTCGATCCCAAATTGTAGATAGGATGACTGAAAACTGCTGTGGAACTTCCCAAGATAACGAAGCCTGTGTTGGTGAAGTAAACCAGTGAGGCTTTACATGATCAACAAGCTGCTCCTATCTGTGTTAGAAACCATCCTCTTTTCTCATCAGGTGAATTTTGTAGAGAAGTGCCCACCAGATAAGAAAAAGCACACTGCTGTAAGTTTGGGCAGGGGTGATGTCAATGTCGTTTCAGCCTCAGCACAGTCATTTTGTGGGGGATAAATGCCTAATGTGTTTCAGAAGAAAAGAAAAAAATGGTTATCTGTACTCTTTAGCAGAGTGTTTGGCCCTGTTGTAGGTGTGTCGACTCAAGCGGGAGCTGGAAAGCATGAAGCAGGAATTGTATTACAAGCAACAAGGCTTTGAAACTCTCCAGGAGTAAGTTCATCATCTGTTTTTTATGCTTTTCTTTGCAAAGGTGTCTTGACCATATTTGTGCCTTCCATGAGATTCACACATTTCTCCTTTCCTTGGTCTGAAAACAAACGTACAGTACAGTAAAAGATGGCTGACATTTCAACAGAGTTCTTTTTCACTCGAAATTTTCACCAAAAATGTTAATTTATTTGTATGGAATGAAATGTATTGATGTACTATTCCGTTTGGTTGTTTCGTTGTGTGTTAAAACTTATATGAGCAACCAGAAAACTAATTATTATGCTTGTTATGTAGCAGGTGATTGATTGGTATTACAGTTTATGGACTTGCCTCAAATGTCATGTTTATGGTGTCCATTATGTCCTGTGTTTTCCACGGGATTTCATGGAATCTTCTCTCTGAATCTCAGATAGTGCATGTACAAAAATACAAGTGTTGAAATATAAAGATGGTGCGTACTTGAAATGGGAACAAAATGATTCTTTGGATTTGAACATTATTATTATTATTATTATTATTATATATTTCATATACAGCCTATGACTGCATCATTGCTGACAACATGGCTTGTGCCGCTGATGCAGTACCCCCCCCCACCGTTTCCAGTAAGCGGTACTCATTTTGCCAACCTCAGAAGGATGACAGACTGAGTCAACCAACCTGATGTTATTTAACAGCACAACAGGGGCTCAAACTCAAACCCTATTATCTTGAGCCAGCCACCTTAACCATCAAGCCACACCAGGCTTAGTTTAAACATAATTGAAATTTACGTACATTTTATTTACGGGCGTAGTGGCGTGCGCCTGTAATCCGGCTACTCGGAGGCTTGGGTTGGAGGATCGCTTGAGGACGGGAGCTCTGCTCTGCACTGGGCCGCGCTATGAGAGAGTGTAGGGCAGCCCGGAATCATGGCGAAACCAAATCCTTATCCCTGTGTCGTAAGAGGCGACCAGGGTTGCGTCAGGAAGGGCATCCGGCGTAAAACCTGTGCCAAATCAGTATGCGATCATAACGGATGATCCGCTGTGGCGACCCCTAACGGGAGCAGCCAAAGAGGAAGAAGAAGATGTATAATTTTATTTTTTATTTTTAAAGAAAAAAGAAGGCACTTCCAACCAAAAGAAAACTAGATATACTCCGCTAATTTGAGCAAAAGGCAAGATCAGACCCGGTCTCAGGAGACGTTTCACCCACTTCACAGCAGGCTTCATCAGGCCAATAGGGTCTATTAGGTCGACATATGAGGATGCAAAAATATCGGCATAATGGATGAAGTTCTGATGCATTTACGAGCGAAAAACAATTCACTACAATCGCACATATTAAATTAAGTAATGATGTTCATGTATGTATACACTTCCACAATGATGACTGTTTTAAATGCAAATCATTGTTGTCAAAATGAAAACATATTGTTTAAGCCATTTTTTTTATTTTCAAAAACTCAAAAAACTCAAAAGTTTAAGTTGTTGCAAACTATAGAAGTGAAATGAAGGAGGTGAATATGGTGTCAGATTTCAGGCTGTGATGTTAGGGTTAGCATTAGCGTTTCATTTTCTCACAAGTTTTTGTGTGAAAATGAAATGTCATGAGATTTTCTTTTACAGTTTGCTGTAAACAGAGTAAAGGAAGGTAAAATCGCTCGGCCTATGTGCTTTCTTTTGTTGTAAAATACTGTTATGGTTCATGACGGTGTATCATTTTTTTTACATGCCAGGATTGATCGGAAGATGGGCAATGGCCTGCAGGGTGGATACCAGCTTGATGAAGCTCAAGCGATCTTGCAAGAATTGAAATCCATCCACAAAGCTATTAGCTCTGGTGAAAAAGAAAAACGGAAAATAATGCAGGTAATCCTTCTGTCGAACATGAAAATTTTGTTCTTGCAAAAACATTTCACTGCAATTAGCAGCAACACTCAGAGCATTTATGACTAAAACGGCACTCTTTGACATCGTGACGTCGACAGATATGCTAACGCCCACATGATTATTGAGGACTTATGTTTAAAAACAACAACATGGCTGCCGAACCATGTGACCGACGATGTCATCAATTCCACCCCATACAATTTATCCTGATATGACCCTCTAACATTTTCATACTGATCGGATAAATTCATAATTATGACGTCATACCAAAGCCACCTCTGACATCATCAAAAAATGGGGGCAATACCCTGAGGCGCTCACCTGGTAGTGGCTGGATAAGAAAACTCGGGAACTAATGGTAGGTGTGGATGACCCACAAAATATGTAATGGCGAAGGAAGCAAATACCTATGGATTTTTATTTTAAATTGCGTGACCAAACTTTGTTACATCACAGGTAATGAAGGTTGTCGTCAAGTTTCAACAGAATTGCATGTGTAGTTTCTGAGAAGAAAGCAAATACCTATTTTGGGGAGTAAAACCCCCCCGTAGACCCCTCAGACCCTGATTTTTATTAATGGCGTGACCAAACTTTGGTACATCACGTGTAATGAAGGTTGTAGTCAAGTTTCACCTGAACTGCATGTGTAGTTTCTGAGAAGAAAGCAAATGCCTATTTTGGGGGGTAACCCCCATGACCCCTTTCAGGCCCGATTTTATTTTATTTTAAATATGTATTCTGTGAGCAAACTTTGGTACATCCTGGGTTCTGAAGTCTGTGGTCAAGTTTCATCGAAAGCGTGTATGTAGTTTCAGAGAAGTTGCAAGTGTTTACGGACGGACGGACGGATGGACTGATTGACTGCGGCCATCCCATAAGCTCCCCGGAACTATGTTCCAGGTAAGTTAAAAATCACATTTATTTTCTACGGGGAGTACTTGCCACTTGCCAAGTTTCATTTTTTTTCCCCATGCAGTAGTTTCGGAGATAGAGGTCCAAAGTTTTTCCTTTTTTCCAACATTGCTGCCGCACCCCGTGACCTATGATCTCATATTTATCACAACATTCTAAATAAGTAGTCACACCTGTGGTAAAAATTTTGTGTCAATTGGATAAGTTGTTTCAGAGAAAACAGAGAAAATTAGCATGGACGTACAGTTGGACGGACAACCTGAAAACGTAATGCCTCCGGCGACTTCGTCAGCAGAGGCATAACCAGAGAGTTGGTGTCAAAGCCACCCAATGCTCGCCTGTTTATACATTTATCGTTTTTAAAAAGACTAGTCTAATAATATTTTTTATAAAGCATTGCAGTGAAGTCTGTCCAAATAATTTTAAAGCAATATATGTATTTGTATATTGTAATCAGTAAAAAATAGTGTGGTAGATAAAAACATTAGAAAGGAATAACTTGCACCAAAAACTTTAACATTTCCACGCTCACGCTCACGCCGGGGGTATCGCTCTAGCTCTCTGTTCATTCCGAACAGGCGAGCTAAAAATGTCTGCTGATAGGGAAAAGCTTTTGAAGCACACTAGTTTAATTCCATGATACCATCGTGGTGTTTTATGATCTGGGATGAACAACTTATAGGTTGGAGACTTAATATTTGAGTAGGAAGAATACACCACCCACAAATGCAGTTGCCCATCGGTAAGGTTCATCACGTCCGACGTTTTAACCTCCGAGTGGTCTTCAGTTGGGGATAGCACAGGCAATTTGTGCCAAATGTTATATCTTGTTATGTTTTTGGGTTTTTGGGGTGGGGGGGGGTGGGGGTCAGTTATTATAATTGAGTTTTCGACCCCGTTTGTGTCGCAGAGTTTTAGGACTTTTAACCCTGTATAGGGATATGTGGGTCAGATAAGTGATCCTGTTTGTGTGTCATTGCAACCTTTAGTGGTTAGAAGGGTTAAGGATGTCCTGTCATGTCTCGCATGTCGATCTGGCGAGGCTGGGCAAGTGAGGAGGGGGTGATTGTGGCATTTTTCCTCCCACCCACAAAGGGAGAGGGCAGGCCTTGGGCACCTAGGCTGATGATTGTCCCATTATGACCAAGGCAGAGACTTGCCGCAGGGAAGGGGTAAAAGAAGCATCAGGCACTGACTTTTTAGTTTATCTGGAATTGGAATTCCAGTTAAGGTATTGTCATTGTGCTCTGTCTGTCTGTCTGTCTGTCTGTCTGTCTGTCTGTCCATCTGTCTCCTATTTTGACTTCTCCGGACCGCTGGTCCGATCCAGCTGAAATTTGGCAGCGAGGTTCCACTCCTGACTGGTAACAGGGTTTGCAAAGCTCGTTCCGGTCACGTGATTTTAAATATGTAAAAATGGCGGACTTAGTAAATTCCTTCAAAAAAATTTTTTTCTCCTGATCCACCAGTGAGAATGCTACCAAATTTGGGTTAAAACATTAGGCCAGAGCCCAGATAAGCTACAGGTCCAGTGGTGCTATTTTTTATTATTATTATTGTTTTTTTTTTAATACATCGTCGAGGCTTGTGGAAGAGCTGACACACTGAATGGATCAGGATGTAACAGACAAAACCAGGATGTAAAAAAACACATGCATGGGGTGGACAAGACGGATAAAGAATGAAACTCCAAGGAGGGAAACCTGGCAAATTGGAAGAGGAAGGGACTTGGTTGGGGATACGAAGGGTAGAAAAGATCATGGTTTTACATTGGGGATGATCTGAGACGAACAGCTGTTTTTAAGACCTGGAGGGAAGAATGAGATTGAAGAGGATGTAGAAGTTGATTTCACAGGTAGCAGAAAAGAGAAACAAATGAGTGGAGGTGATCAGTAATCCTGGATTTCGGTGATATTACCAGAGGGGGTTTGTGTTGGACCGTATGAGGGATTTATAAACCTGGAGGGGACAAAGCACGGAAAGAGCAGAGCGTCCAAGCCCAGAAAGGATGCTGTGGAAGACAGAGACACCGCCGAACTCTCTGTGATGACGAAGTGATATGCCCATAGACTCGACTTCATCGTGGGAGATTCCAATAATCTTAAAGACCTTGTTTTCCACAGCATCAAACTGAGCAAGATGAGGCAGGGGAGCCAGCCCAGAGGGTAGAGTGGTACTCCATCATCCTGCAGATGAAGACCTTCTAGGTGGATAGGAATTCAGGTGTGTCAAGGAAGGACTTTGTACAATGGAGGATGCCCAGTTGCAGCTGACTTTGGAGGCCAACTTTGAAATGTGGTTTGCCCAAGAAAGATCATACCTGAGAGTGACATCCACCTTTCCCCATCCGTATGGTTACTGAGAGATGCAGGAGTTTGAATGGCTGAACTTCCTCAAGAGGATTGTTATGAAAGTAGAAAGGAAGATTTGCCAGACGGTCCTTTCGGAGAGAGATGGTGAGAGTGTGAGATTTGTTGGGATTGAAAGACGTATTCCAAGTGTTTGAGCAGCTTGTGATGTTTTTTTTCCAAGGTCTGAAAAGGAGGAAGAGGTTCCGGCCTGCCTGTCTGAACGATGAGGGATGTCACGGCGGAGGGAGGAGTCATCAGCAAATAGATACAGTGGATTTTCCAGAGAGTCAGGGAGATCATTGATGAAGATCAGGAATAGGACTGGGTCCAGAACATGGACTTGGGGCACTCCAGCCTTGACAGGGAGAGGAGATGAAAGGATTCCATTGAGTGCCACATGTTGGCTATGAGAGTCGAGGAAGTCAGTTAGCTATGTGTGGAGTTAACCTTTGATGCCATTGGCAGATAGTTTGGAGCATAAGGCAGGATGGCAGACTGTATCCAAAGCACGCGATATCTCCAGAGAGACGGCCCTGATCTCGTGCCTGAGATTGAGGACCTTCATCCATTGTTGGGTGAGTAGAAGCAGCATGTCCAAGGTGTAGTGACCTGGTCTGAACCCAAATTGGTGATCTGAGATGAGGTTGTTGGAGAACATGAAGGATTACACATCCACTGTGATGATGGATTCCATGGCCTTGCTGATGATTGGAAGTAAGCTGATAGTTCTGTCGTTAAGGAGATCAGTTTTTGCACCTTTTTATTGGAATGCAGTGATGTTGGTGGATTTCCAAGCATATGGAAGATGACTTGGCCCAAGTGACAGGGAGAAAGGGGGGCAGAGAAAGAATGTGAAAGAGCAGCGGAGAAAGTTTTAAGAATATGTGAGTTGATGCCGTCCGATTCAGTAGCAGAGTCAGAGTCGAGGGTTGTAAGAACCTTCTCCACATTCTCAGGAACAAAAGACACAGAGTCCAGGGGCAGTTAGGTATGACAGGGAAGTATGGTTACTGAGAGAGGGGTTGGGGACACAATAATTTGAAGCAAACACAGAAATGAGGCATTCAGCCATCTCACGAGCGGAGTCGGCTGTGGTGCCATTTGAAGAGAGAGAAGGGATGGAAGGGTAGCACACTCCAAAGATGGACTGAACAAGGTGCCTCCAGGTTTTAGAGGAGGGAGATAGGTTTGAAAGGTCATTCTTGAGGTTGGAAAGTTGTTTGTTTTCTGGCTCCCCTGAGATTGGCCAAACACTTGTTGTGGACTTTTTGGAATGCACTGAGATTGCCTTCGGTGGCATTTGCCTTCCAGGAAGAGAAGGCAAGTTGTTTCAGAGAAACTGCCTCACCACAGGATTCAGTGTACCATGGGTGAGAAAATGGATAGGATAATGGAACACTAGATGGGATGAATCTGTGCATGAGAGAGAGAGCAGGTTTCTGTGAAAGAATTCCCAGGCTGAGTTGCTCTGAAACCCAAGACGTACATAGTTGGTTCTGCACATGTGACTCAGCCATTTTGCTCTCAGCACTGTACAGTTCCACTACTGGGCGAAACTCTACCAACTACCTGTTCAAATACTCTTGCTCGCTCTCAAAGCCTGTTTTGCTGCCGACCAACCAGGACGGATTTCCTGCTATTTCCCTCACTCGCCCGGTTCAGTGTGAATATGGTCGTTGTCTGTGTTTGCACATTATGGGGGATTAGTTATTTCACTGTTGTACAAGTTATCGTGTCTTCATGTGGGATTGCTGTGGTTGTCTGTCTCATGATAATTAAATTATTTGTTTATTTGTAAGCCTGCGTGCGTGCCTGTCGGGCCTTGCCATTCTATTCCGCGCAAACGTTTTTGGCTTTGTTGAGAATGTTGTGGTTTTATATATTTTATTGAGAATCAAATTTGGTTCATTTCCACACTTGATAACCGACATGGTTTCGACGTTTTTCGGAGTGCAAAGTGTATTTTCCGCTCGGGTGCATTTCGCAACTAAATTGCCTTGAGCATTGTTATTTGCAAAGTTGATCTCTGGCACGCTGAGTTCCCATCTGTAATCACTCAGGGTTATGGGTGGGAGGTGCACACACAGAAATATTCTCCTTATAGGAGGGATTGGGGGGGGGGAGGGGAGAGGAAAAGGGAGTAGTGGGAGGCCTGGTAGTGGGGGTGAGGTGCATTCCCCTGCCACTGCGCCCCCATGAGATGCTGAGACCAACGTCAACAATTGTCTTCGCCTCACCATCTGTGACATTATAGTGACTGTGATTGGTTTTGCACATACATAGTTGGGTGTTTCAGTATGTGTGATGAGGAAGGGGGAAGTGAGGTTGGTACCTGCCAGGAATAGAACCGGTGAATGTTTCATGCCATGCCCGTTGCCATGACATGTCTGTTTGTTTGAGCCATACGTATAGCCTCCAGATTTTATGAGCAATGATCACACACACACACACACACCTTGCTCGAGGTGGTGCCGTTTCTTATAATATCTCGCAAAATGGTGAAAACAACTTTTTTTTTTAATACCTGTTTTCACTTTTTAAATCTTCTCACCCAGAATCTTGCACAACTGAAAGATGGCTTTCAGATGAATGATCGCCACTTGAAGCTGAGTGAAAGCCATTTATCTCTCAACCACCTGAACCTGTCCCTTTCAAGACCTTGCCTGGACACAGGCTCACAGACAGAGATTACTGGTGATGTAAGCAGCTCCTTTTCCAAATACATTTTACAGTTAATTTCAAGCAAATTATAAATGGAAAACAATTGCCCTTGACGACTGTGAAAGATGAATGAAGTGAAAGGAGAAATGAAATGAAATGAACACTTTAGCACAGCCAATGTAATGAATATTTCCAGAATTTTCAGAATATTTTTCTGGAGTAAAAATGCAAGGACACAATGCATGAATTTAAGTTGAAGGTTAAACTTTCGTTATTCAGATTTTTTTTTGTTTAAAGTTTATAAGAACTACAAAAATGCCCTACACACAAACGGCTTTAGTGACAACTTAACTCGGTCATTGTTGTATGGCACATAGCTGCTGGTTTGCATCATTGCTGGGATGAAAAGCTGTGCCACTAATGCAGTGCTCCCTGCAGATTAAAGCAGAAACTTGGAATAAGACAGGTTGCTGTAACTCGCCCACTTTGTTGAAAGATAACGTGGGATATTTGGCATCCACCAACTAATGAGATATTTGATGTCCACCATCAAACTCTTTCCGCAGTGCTCTGGAACAGCTTGCTACAACAACATTGTTATTGATACTATTGAGGTTCTGTATTTCTATTTGGACTGTATTCTCAATCTTTTGTTTTTGAGGGTCGTCATGGAAGTTCTGTCACCCCGCTTGTAACTTTTCATTTAAGTTTTGGTGATCACAAGATTATATGTATACTGTCTAATTATGTATTGATTTGTTTGGAAAATATCCAGTTTCTCATGCTCATTGTTTGTTTGTTTTTATAACGCGCGCGATTATATATATAATATATATGATATATATTATATTATTATATATATATATATATATATATATATATATATTGTTGCGAATTCGCGCCCGTCGGCGTGCGATCGGCACGCGACTCGAACCGCGACCGCCTCGCCCACCGGACGGACAATTCAGTCGTGACCCTCCGGCTAACGCCGGGATCCAGTCACGGGTGGGCCTTTCGACCTCACCACAATCGTGCCAATCGGCCACCCGCGTAGGATAGGGTTGTTCGCCAAACTCGACCTACCTAAGTACCCACGCGGATGGTAAACCGGGCGATCGTACCTCGCCGCAGGTCGACTCCGGACACGAGCCGCTTGGGCGGGCCGTTCCGTACTATCGGGATAACCGAGCGGTGTTATCGTCGACCTCGACGGTTCAGATTATTTACCGGGCGTTTTGCACCCACTACGAACCCTTTACGTGAAGCAGGATGGAGGGTCAATTAAAGAAAAGACGAAGCGAAACGGGAAAACAGTTCACACAATGCACATTTATTCCGCGGCACGCGGAGCACACATATAGCACTTATTTACAGCCACAATTAGCAAATGCACATATATCACATAGAACAAAAGAAATGCACATATAAAAGAAGGAGTTAAAACCGACTACACGAGACACACGACACATTATACAGTTTCTACCTTACAAGACACGGCGCCACAACACGCATTCACACACTAAGCAAAGAAAAGACCCCTCACAGGCAAGGGAGTCAGACTGGGCCCGTGGGCTAATGCGCGTGGAACCTGGATGAGCGGCCAGGTCCACGAGACCGAAGGGTCCTACCCGCGCCCTCGTGGCGAGCCGCAGAATGTCGCTGCACGGCGGTTTCGTGGGCACCTGCTGGTGTAAGTGGGAACGGGGCCCCTTGTCGCACTCTCTCAGCGCGGGGGAAAGGGGAATTGTTGATGCTCTGGGGAGGAGTATGGCTGGCTGCTCGAGTCCCGCGACGCGCGACTCAACGCGACCTCGTCGTCCCGGACCCGACCTCCAGGTCCTCCTCAGCCGATCGCCCTCCGCAGCCGTTCGCCTCCGCAGCCGTCTGCCCCACCTCTGCTTCGAGCTCCGTCTCCCGACTCCGCCCCACCGACACTGCTCGAGCTCCGTCTCCCGAATCTGCCCACCGATCTGCTGTCTCGACTCACTGCTACGCTTCTGCTTCGCGCTCGTCTTTTTATCGGCTTCAGGCACCCACCACATGCAAATTCTCGGATCCAAACGACCTCAGGGCGGAGCCACGCTCGCCGATTGGACGGAAAAAAGGGGGCGTGTATCATCCTGATCCTCAAATTTGCATATGCCGATTTTCGTCAGGCGCGTCTGGAGGCGGGGCCAAGCCCCCCGCGCTTCCTGATTGGGTGGATCAGATGTGGGCGTGTGTAGCATTCCCGACCGAATTCTCCTCGGAAAACCGCCTTCTGCACTCGCGGCTCGCGTGTATCGCTGAAGACAGCCCGACGCTCGGTGCCCACAGGCGGTGCGGGAATGGCCGTAGGAGAAGGTGGTGGAGGGTTTTCGGCGGTGTCCGATGGCCATGGAGCTGCTTGGAATGGCGGTGATGTGAGGTTTGCGGTAGCGAGTGGTGAAGGTAGGTTGTTGCTGCTGGCGTTGTTGTTGTTGTTGTATCAAAACAAAGGTAGAACAGAAAAAAACGCCTAACTCAAAGGATCGCAGCCCGAATGAATCACATTAATTCCCTCTATACAATGGGTTTGGGCTAACTACACATGTACTTAAGAAATATATTTCACCTACGGGACCTTTATGGTGTAATGCGAATTTTCCACAGCCGTAACACTACCCCTCCCCTTTTTACAGACTCGTCCCGAGTCGTCAAATTATCGTGTGCCATCATGTGTAGTTCTCCCTAGTACGTTTACCTACGGATCCCTGAGTGCGACATTCATGGTATTCGTGTTCCCAAAATAATAAACCTGAGGGCTGAGTAACTAACTAAACAAACTCAATCATACACGACTTAAATAAATTGCCGGCGTAGACAGACATGCCGGGGGCGCACTCAAATTACATTACACAATACACAACTTAACCTTATAATTTACACTAACCTGGCCCAGGATCAATGGACTCTGCAGGAAAAAAGGAGAGTCAACAGGAAACCGGTGCACGGGCCGCCACTGCAGGCCCGTGTTGCAGCTGCCAACAGGACAGTCTGCAGCTTGCAAACTGTTGCTTGCGGATCCTGGCGCGCATGGAAATGAAACGGGGGTGCAAAGCAAAATTGAACGGGGCTGGTGAACAGGGGCAGTGGGCATACATGGCAAAGTAAAGGCAACATGCTGCAGGAAAGGCGTTGCAGGCAAACACACGGCAGACGAAGTGGCCGACAGCTTGCAGTAAAAACAGCCGTCGGACGATCGGCCGGCACAGGCCTTGCAGCAAACACAGCAGACGATCCGGCCGGCACAGGCTTGCAGAAACAACCAGCCGATGAAGTTGGCCGCACAGGCCCGCCAGCAACACAGCCGCAGACGATCCGCCGGACAGGCCTTGTAGCAAACAAACAGCTGCCGATGAAGTTGGCCGGCCTCTTGCCGTGCCGTGGAGGTTGTGGAGGGAGTGCGGTGGTGCTGGCCACACAGAAGGCGGACTCGGACTACCCTACCTGTCTCCCTCCCACCTATCGCCTTTGCTGTCACTGTACCTACCACTCCCTTAATTTGTAAACCAATTTAGCCCAATTATTTTTTGTTGTTGTTTTTATTTTCACTTCCCTACTTCCCACTATATTTCGTCCCTAACCCCTTTATCGTCCTTGTTCGGCTAACCTATCGTCCCCTAGCTACTCCAACCCCTACGTTCCCTCTCCGGAGGGGAATAAGGGAGAGCTAGCGTCCTGTGTCGAGGCCCAACGAAGCCTCAGGATGGCCTCCCCAGATCTCAGCGATCTAACCCAAAGTGGGTCCAGCGCCACAACGGAGCGAAGGGATGGATGGTGCGGAGGGTACACTTCCAATCTACCCTATCATTAACCTTTAAATCCCCGGGGCTTCCAACAAGCGCCTCGCGCTTACTCTATTGTTCTAAACAACCCAGATTCCGTCGCCTGTGTTGGTGTCCTTACAGTTTCGGGCCTCGCCCTCGAATTTCCCTCGTGCTTGCACGGTCTCATGGCTGGACGCGTGGCTCCCTTTGGCAGGACGACCCTCTGCCGAATCCCCTACAATGCACCCCCGGGCACTACACTGCCTCCGAGCCTACCAGCTCCCTAAACCACCGGGGAGTGCCCCCATGGCAACTCCCCTGAAACGCACACGTGCAGGCTGGCGCCCGGGCCCCTTTCCGAGGGTAACCCGTGCCACGACACTGCCCACGCGGCTAACGGCGCTCCGCGCCCCGCACCAAGCAGGCGCACCCGTGTCCACTACGCTAACCGGCCCCCATGGGCCTTGGCTACCACGCCGACTAGCCCGGTGCCCGGGGTACCCACTCAGCGATACTCACCTTTCGCAGCCACGCTCCCAGCCCGTCAACAGGGCTCCTGCACCCTCCAAATGGGTATCGAGCCTACACTCCACCAACAGCAAAACGACTTCCATTTTTCAATTTAACAACCACTAACTCACTTTACACTGACCCCGGGGTCCCTTGGGCGGGAGTCACTCCTCCCCCAATCACTCATCGCACCATGCATTCCACATTCGCCCACTCAACAGACCCGCTGGCCTCACTCGCTCACCAAGCACATATTTCCGCTCTTCAACTCACACTCCACAACTCACCGCTGAACTCTGCCATCCTTCTAACTACATCCCTAACTAACTCGTGCTCCCACGTCATCCCTTACACTATAGCACGTTCCATTTAACACTACGTAGCTAAACTACGCCCCGCTACACATCCACAGTCTGTCACTGTCTCCAAATATTCCAAAACTCTAAAATCATTTCCCATCCTAAATCTCATCTAAATCCCTCTACCTAATCCATTCCACGGACTCCATGAGGACTTACCCCTGCCCCATGAAGCGGTCTAACTACGCTAACCCTCCCCCTAACTAGTTCCATCCTGTGCCCAGGTAAGGGGTCTTTCACCCCTTGCCCAGGGATCCTGTTCACCCGAAAGCGAGGCTTGCTATTGTTTATTTGTTTTGCCAATATTACGCGCAGCACCAGCGCGGCAACTCACAGCTCGCGCACTTGCACCTTACCATGACGTCATGCAGCTGCACGCGCACCTCGTCCCTCTTGGACGGTACCATCGGCAGGGATTCACCTCCTGCCGGATTTCAAACCCACGTGCAGCATGACGTCACCCTGCGCACCCCAAAAGCAACCCTCGCAACTCCGAGGGGCTCCCCACCGAACACATGTGCTCTGCCCGTTGGAGCCTAACACACGCTCGCGTGGAGAACCCATCCGGTCCAAATCCGCTATCCTGCCTAAACTTTGTCCGTCCGCGGGATCGGCAAATCCACCGCTGGCGTTTCCGGACCGGGTTCACTCCCGCAAGCGAGCACGTGGGGTCTCGTGCGTTGCACATCACGGACCGCGCGCTCGCTGCTGGGTGAACCCGGCGCGGTCCCCACAACAGCTACGGCCGCTACCCGGCTTTGTCCCTCTGTCGCCGTCGTCTCCGTTCCACCCACGACACCTGCGTGTCACGACGCACAGACTCCACTCCATCACACTCACATTCACACCGGGAGACGCGGCTGCATGCTCACGCATGCCGACGACATCTCCCACATACAGAGACCTCACACACACGGGTCTCCCTCACACGGACCCTCTCACTCACACCCAACCTTTCACCTGCCCAGGGGTCTCACTCACACCATGCGTGCCGGAAAGCACGCATCTCCGCACACTCGCAAACACACAGCCTGCACAACCACACTGGGATTCGTGTCCCCACAGGTTCCCGGGGCTCTATACCCCCAAGCTACACGTGCACCTATCCACAGCACTCGTCCTTCAACTCCGCTTGGCACGACGAACCCACCTGGTCGTGATTCGCCTCAAGGGGGCATACTCCCTCCCCTCGTTCCTGGAGCAGCATCCAGCTGCTCACACCGGGTCCCTACCCAGTCCGCGAGCTCACCCCCATTATCTCCACTACTTCTGTGGTGTGTGTTCTGTTCCTTTAACCCCGTCATTATCATGCAGTCTCTCCTCTATTTTCTCTTTCTTCCGCATCTCTATACATTTATAGTTTCTGTTCTTTCCGGAGTTCCTCCATCTCTCTGGATTTCCATTTTACTCTCTCTCAGTCATTATTCAAACTCGTATAGTTTTTGTTTTCTCTCCCACTCTTCCTCATGCTCCTATTTTCCAATCTCATCGTTTCTCTCAATTGGCTCATTTCCTTCCTGTGTTTCATTCGCTGTTCTCTCATTACCCTTCCTTGCTTCCTCTCGTCCTTCCTTCTCCAGTTTCATGGTTTGCTTTTCTCTTTCTTCCCCGATTCTATACATTTATTAGTTTCTGTTTCTTTCCGGAGTTCCCATCTCTCTGGATTTCAATTTACTCTCTCCTTCAGTTCATTAATTTCAAACTCGTATAGTTTTTGTTTTCTCTCCACTCTTCCTCATGCTCCTCATTTTCCAATCTCATCGTTTCTCTCAATTGGCTCATTCCTTCCTGTGTTTCATTCGCTGTTCTCTCTTACCCTTCCTTGCTTCCTCTCTGTCCTTCCTTCTCCAGTTTCATGGGTTGCTTCATTTGGGTTAATCTCCTTCTTGTGTTTCATTGCTGCTGTCTCATTACCCTTCCTTGCTTCCTCTCCTTCCTTCCTTCTGCAGTTTCATGGTTTGCTTCATTTGGTTAATCTCTTTGTGTTTCATTGCTGCTGTCTCATTACTCTTCCTTGTTTTCTTCTCGTGTTTCCTTCTGCAGTTCATGGTTTCTTCATGTGGTTAATTTCCCTTTTGTGTTTCATTCGCTGTTCTTTGTCTACCTCTTCGCACTCCAGCCTTGCCTTTTCTTTCAATTGGTCAACCTCGGCTCATGTTCTTTTTGTTTTCTATCCCATTGTTCCTCTCGTTCTTCCTCTCCAATCTCGTTGTGTCCTTCAATTCCTGATTTCTCCTTCCTGCTTCTTCAACTTCTCCTCGTATTCCAGCCTATTTTTTCCTTTGTCGTTCAGTTTCAAATTCATACTCTTTCATTTTTTATTCCACTGTCTTTCTTGTTCTCGTTCTGCAATCTCGTTATTTCTTTCAACTGACAGATTTCTTTCTCCTGTCTCATTCCTTGTTCTTTGTATTTCCTATTCACTGTCTTTCTTGTTCCTCATTCTGTAATCTCATATTTCTTTCAACTGACTGATTTCTTTTCTCTGTTCATTCCTTGTTCTTTGTATTTCCTATTCCACTGTCTTTCTTGTTCCTCATTCTGTAATCTCGTTATTCTTTCAACTGACTGACTTCGTTTCCTGTCGTAATCCTTGTTCTTTCAGGCTCTTTTTGTTCCTCATTCTGCATCTCGTGGTTTCTTCCATTGATCGATTTCCTTCTTCTGTCTCATTCGTTCTTCCATCATTACTTTTCTTGCATCTCATTCCCCAATCTGGCCTTTGCTTCCAGCTGTTCGATCTGTACAGCGTGTCCTTACGTTTCATTCTCCTTCTCGTTCTTTCCTCTCACCATCCTCAACTCGTTTTGTAATTCCGTCTCTTCGTTCTGGTGTTTCTGTAACTCAGTTTTCTTCTCTAATTCTTTTATCATCTCCGCACACTCCGACCTTTCTTTGGCTTTAACTGTTCTTCCATCTGCCCTTGTGTTTGTCTATCCGTTTCCCAGTTCCTCTGTCTCTTTTTACCCCTCCGTCCCAGCTTATCAACTCTCTTCGTCATGTCTTGCAGTCTTTTCTCACACTCCACTATTTTATTTCCTTTCTTGCACGTCTCCGTCACCCCAATTATTTTTCCCTCTCGGTTACCGTCACTTTTCCGTCACCTCCACACTTCTCGCCCAACACGTCTCCCGGATTATTTTTTCTCACCCGCCTTCACCGCGGGCCTGACAACCGTGCACCCTCTTCCAGCTCGTTCGCTCCCACACGTGGTCGCCACTACGCACTTTGCTGTTGTGGCTTCATGCCGCGCTGCAGGCTCCGCCATTTGCTGCGTTTCACCCCGCATTTCTTTTATTTTTCCTCATTTCGTTTGTGTTTGTTTCCATTTTGAGTGCGTTTCCATCCATTTTTTCGTTCATTCCATCCATTTTGCCGTTCATTTCGTTTGTGTTTGTTTCCATCTGCTTGTTCACTCCTTTTATTTCGTTTTTCATTTCATCCATTTTTGTATCCATTTTTCTCATCATGCCTCAACATTTCCAATCGTCCGATCCGTGGGCGAATTCGCACGTGGGGGCGTTCGTCCGCACCCAGCCACTGCGCCAATTCGAGCTCTGGGCTCGTTCTGGGGGGAATTGTTCCTGTACACCAATGCCTGCTCGGCGTCGACATCCTGGGCCATGGATTCTAACACATACTCATTTCTATTACCCCCGGCACCCGCTCGCCTTGAGACGCCATCTTATTCCACTAAGGGATTAATTTTACTCGCTCGTTATTTAGAGGAATCGGGGACGCTCCTCTCACCCCTGAGCGATTCCCTGTGAATTTAGCTTGGAGACGGGAGGGATTAGAATCACATCCTGACACCAGTGTGCAATTCGGCCGTCGGCGTGCGATCGGGCCACGCGACTCGAACCGCCGACCGCCTCGCCCACGGACGGACAATTCGTGTGACCCTCCCGGTAACGCCGGGATCCAGTCACGGGTGGCCTTTCGACTCACCAACAATCGTGCCAATCGGCCCCGCGTAGGATAGGGTTGTTCGCCAAACATCGACTACTAAGTACCACGCGGGATGGTAAACCGGGCGATCGTACCTCGCCGCAGGTCGACTCGGACACGAGCCGCTTGGGCGGGCCGTTCCGTACTATCGGGAAACCGAGCGGTGTTACGTCGACCTCGCGGTTCAGATTATTTACGGCGTTTTCCAACCACTACGAACCCTTTACGTGAAGCAGGATGGAGGGTCAATTAAGAAAACGAAGCGAAACGGAAAACAGTTTTAACAAAACACAATCACATTTATTCCGCGGCACGCGGGAGCACACATATAGCATATTTCAGCCACAATTAGCAAATGCACATAATACATAGAACAAAAGAAATGCACATATTAAAGAAGGAGTTAAAACCGACTACACGAGACACACGGACCACTATATACAGTTTCACCTTACAGACACGGCCACACACGCATTCACACCTAAGCAAGAAAAACCCCCTCACAGGCAAGGGAGTCAGACTGGGCCGTGGGCCTAATGCGCGTGAACCTGGATGAGCGGCCAGGTCCACGAGACCAGAGGGTCCTACCCGCGCCCTCGTGGCGAGAGCCGCAGAATGTCGCTTGACCGGCGGTTCGTGGGCACCTGCTGGTGTAAGTGGGACGGGCCTTTGTCGCACTCTCTCAGCGCGGGGAAAGGGGAATTGTTGATGCTCTGGGGAGGAGTATGCTGGCTTGCTCGAGTCCCGCGACGCGCGACTCAACGCGACCTCGTCGTCCCGACCCGAGCCTCCAGGTCCTCCTCAGCCGAATCGCCCTCCGCAGCCGTTCGCCTCCGCAGCCGTCTGCCCCACTTCTGCTTCGAGCTCCGTCTCCGACTCCGCCCACCGACACTGCTCGAGCTCCGCTCCCGAATCTGCCCCACCGATCTGCTGTCTCGACTCACTGCTACGCTTTGCTTCGGCGCTCGTCTTTTTATCGCTTCAGGCACCACCACATGCAAATTCTCGATCCAAACACTCAGGGCGGAGCCACGCTCGCCGATGGACGGAGAAAAGGGGCGTGTATCATTCCTGATCCTCAAATTTTGATATGCCGATTTTCGTCAGGCGCGTTCTGGAGCGGGGCCAAGCCGCCCGCGCTTCCTGATTGGGTGGATTCAGATGTGGCGTTTGTAGCATTCCCGACCCGAATTCTCCTCGGAAAAACCGCCTTCTGCACTCGCGGCTCGCGTGTATCGCTGAAGACAGCCCGCGCTCGGTGCCCACAGGCGTGCGGAATGGGCCGTAGGAGAAGTTGGTGGAGGTTTTCGCGTGTGTCCGATGGCCATGGAGCTGCTTGAATGGCGGTGAGTAGGTTTGCGTGTAAAGTGGTTGAAGGTAGGTTGTTGCTGCTGGCGTTGTTGTGTTGTTGTATCAAAACAAAGGTTTTAGAACAGGAAAACGCCTACTCAAAGGATCGCAGCACGATGAATCACATTAATTCCCTCATATACAATGGGTTGGCTAACTACACATGTACTTAAGAAATATATCTCACCTACGGACTTATGTGTAATGCGAATTCCCACAGCCGTAACAATATATATATATATATATATATATATATATATATTAATATATCGGGCGTATTATGGACCATCGTCCGTCCGTCCGTCCGTCCGTCTCTGTCCGTCTGTCCGTCTCGTCCGTCCGTCTGTCTGTCCGTCCGTCCGTCCGTCGTCCGTCTGTCGTCCGTTCCTGTCCGCACTCTAACTCCCAAAGTTTTCAACTTTCACGTTTCATATTTGGTACATAGGTACAGACTGTGAGACGTGTGTCGTGACATACGCTCATCTAAAGTGGTTGCCATGGCAACCAGGATGCTGTTTTCCATGTAGTAGCACAATTCTGTTATACCTTCTTGTTCGGCATATATTTGCTAACTTGAGCTCTTGTTAAGGCCTAAGTCACATTTTCTCTACGGCGAGGATACGCGGCCGTACGCCCTCTGAATTGACAGAAACGTGGGCGGCCGCAGAGTTTCTGAGGTGGCCTCAGGTGGCCCTACGCCGTTTGGCTATATTTTACAGGTCGTAAGTCGCCGTTGAATTATAACGCGGAGTTATAATTTTTTCATTCTACGTTCGCCGTAGCAATTCGACAAGCCGAAACAAAAAGAACTGGTAAAAAAAAAAAAACCCACTCGTTACCGTCCGCTGGCCGCAAGTTCACTTAGGGTCCCCCTGCGGTTGCCTTGCGGTCGCCTTGCGGGCACCTTGGTCTGCCTTGAAATTTTATGGCTGCCGCAGGAACGCCCTAAGTCACCGTGCGACATCAAATCAAAAACCGTACGGCAACCCCACGTTTTCGGTCTCCACAATTTCTAAATACGCCGTGCGCTCCCCGAAAAATAAAAACATATTGACTGCTACATTGTGTGACCGTGGAAATACTGCGGCCGCCGTATAATTGTAGTGCCGTAGATTTTGGAGACCCCACGGCCGCCGTGGCAAATGTGACCTAGGCCTAAATAATGGTATCTTGGATCAAGGATATAGCCATGGCAGAAAGCTTCACCAAATGAGAGATCCAGACTCTTATTAAATTAATGGTGATGCAGAAAGAAAGTGAACATTGAATTCCCCCAAAAATATGTGTACATGGATATATGTATGGTCTGTGTACAAATAGCTGGCCCATCTCGATGTAATAAGCAGGGACACGTAGCTTAAGAATTGTCTTGTTCGAATGTGCACCATTCAGGGATTGGTTTGGTAATAATTAATTGGGGATTAAGGTTAAGGAAATTGCATGTATGACTCCTTGTGATGTCCCACCGGGTGGCATGGGGGCTCTGCTAGGCAACGGGG
>CM068964.1:65322093-65335394 GCA_035128595.1 Eptatretus atami
CATTGTTGGCACATAAGCAGGCGGTATGTTTGCTCACTACGTACCTGGGTTATTTTTTTTATTTTCGGAGCATTGAGGTAGTGTCTGTGCCTATACACTGCCCAAATAATGGATACATCAGAAGTTCAGGGGTTAACGATTCTTTTCACACCGTGAGGGTATATAGGGCTCTGCCGAAGAAGTTCATTTGGCGAAGAGTTAGCAGAGTCCTTGAAATAAGAGTATCAAGTCATTTGGCGATAAGGAGGACAAGGCCTTTTTTGAAATTACTTTTGTTCACCCGAATATAATTGCAAAAAACCCATGCCAAGTGGTTACCTGTACAGTGCAGTGGCTTATAACATTATGGCATGGATGGATGTATTGCCCTCTTCCTGAGGTATAAATTACGAGCGGGCACCCCCGCCGTCCGGGCAGGAGTACCCGTCTCGACCCACTGAACACGAATGGCCACTTTGTGTCCGGGGAGTCAAAGAAACGTGAAATTGTCAGGGATAACACCGCCATTAAATATAGTGTAATCTTATTAAAAACAGGAATTAAAACACAAAATAATCAAATGAATGACCAAAACATTAGTGATAAATTACAATTTCAAATAAAAACAATAAAACAAGTTCACAAGTTTAGATAAACAATCATCCATATTTCACCAAAAAAAAAAAAAACATTTCACAGTTCTCATATGAAAAAAGCCAAATCACAAGAGAAAAAAAATTAGTGATTGACAAGTGATAAAACTTTCAGAAGTGAAAAATTTCATCGAGATTTTTTTTTGACCCTGGAACCATTCCTGATATGCTCGCCCCATTTCCTCTTTGAATTGCCGTACTGATGGCTTGTAGAATAAACGATGTGGAACGGGGCTCTTCCAGTAGCAACACGGACACGAATTCCAACATCGTTGATGAGGTTGAGCCCGTTTGGCCCTCCCAAGGACTGAATGTCTCAATGCAAATGGGAATAACTTCATAGTTCTCACTCAAATTGGCGTATTTGGTGAGTTTGTGCGTTTCCACCATTTGGGCAACCTTGGTTGGTGTAGATGATGATGATGATGAAGGGAAATTTCCTTGAGCTACGGTGTCACTGCATGTGAAATCCCAAACCAATGTCCTGCCGTTTTTCCAGGGGAAAAATGGACGCGACGTTGGGTCTCTTAGCATCGACCCTGGAAACTCTGGTTCCCAAACAGAGGGCAAGTTCACAGAAGGCCCATTTGATGAGGTCATTCAATTGATGATGGCAAGGGAACCTGCTGGCGCTTTTCTTACAGCTGCTGAGATCGTGCACCCCTGAGGAGTTGCGACTACCGTGCCGCAAATACAAGTATGAAGGTGTCACAGAGGTGAACCAAGTCGAAGGGCACACACCATTTTCAGCTGAGAATTGTCCAACTTTAGGCTGAGAGAGGGGATGGGGATGACATTCAGCCAATCTGCTGAATGTTCAGAGGCTGTTGCTAGCAACCTCGCATGATCTTGGTCTGAATATGAACAAGAGAGCAGGGTTTCAAATTATTGCATCCACAAAAGAGTGTTCCAAGCGGATTGGCTGGGATCCCGCAAATGCCGACGCCTCCTTTTTCTGTCCACTGTGTACAGGTCCCTCTCAAATCAGAATAATCATCCTGAGAAACATTCTGTGGCAGTAAAGCATCAACCGGTAGTTTACAAGTATTGGCCGAAGAAAGAAAAAGCTGGCAGGGACAAATCGTAAGCAGATCTAACACCGAGGTCACTGTTTATTTGTTGGCAGTGAACATTGTGCCCATCTTGATTCTGACAGCTTGGTGTTCAAAACACTTTCCAAGGCTTTTTTCAGTTCCAAATCATAGGAAAAAAGCACAGGTCCCATTGTATTGTCCTGACTGCAAGAACAACAACAATTTCGGAATTGCGAGTTTTTTTTCCGCAAAAACAAAGCGTCATGGGCATCCAAATAATTTAGCCTACTCATCATACGTCGCAAATCATTGAGTTTGCTTTCAAGCACTTCGTCCGTAGCACTGCTCCGCAAAGGAGAATCCAGGAGTGCCATTACCTTGCGCTCAACAAGCTTAACTTCAGGGACAATTTCACGGAACTTGTTTAGGATGGAGATTTTGTTGTTCATGTCCGAATGCAAAACTATCAACTCATGCTTGAGTGTGTTGATTTTCAAGTCCAGAGAATGTTCTACGTCGATGATGTTTTCGAAGTCGGCCAAAACGGTTGTACAATCCCCGCCCAAGGTTCCATCATCAAAATACCAAACGTTAAACTCGTTGGCACAGTTGTTGATAAGATCTTGAATGCCCAAGGAGAAAGGGGGCGAGAGGATTGCCCTGCTTGCAAGACTCCCATCAAACACAACGAAAGATCCCCGAAGTACAAGGTTGATGGTTTGGATTATCCTTGTAAAACGAATGCAATGGGAGAGGGAGCGTGTCTTTGTTGCTTTTAAAAAAAACACATCATGCCGGATCGTGTTGAAAGCGTTCTTGAAATCGACGTTTCGGACGTTTCCCTTCAATTAGGAGTTGCTGATGAATGTTCTGCACGCATGTGTGACCACTTCTGCCTCCGAAGGTAGTCTGATGCCAACTTGTGAGGCACAAACTTTGAAGAGCAATTGGTGGACAATTTGTGCATGCATACTTTGCTCACGAGGTGCCCCAATGTTATTCCAATTGCAATTGGCTTAATACCACCATCCGGTTTGGACAGCGCCAAGAGAGTAGCCCCAAAGAAATACGCGCGTACATTTTCTGGGATGTTGCTGCACAAAATAATATTGTTGCTGATCTTCATGATTGCGTCCATTAAGTTAATTGCCACATCACTGAGGGACTCAGCTATCAGGTCTTTCAGGTGTTGGGGCAGTAAGCCGCCCGGGCCTCCCACCGAACCGTTTTTAAAAGAAAAAAAAATGGCCTGTTTGACCTCGTTTGTGGAGAAAGCCATGTTTGCTGAGATATCTGCCCCCGGAGGTGCAGGTGGCAGTGAAGAATCAGTGTGTGGTTGTGGGTGGTTATCTTGCAATCTCTGTACCACTTCCGATGACGGTTCAATGATCGATGCATCTGATGAAACTAACCTCACTGCCCTCTTAATATCTCCCACTGAAATCTGAGAAGAAACTAGTGATGCAATTGATTGATTGGACGATTTCAACTTGGTATTCTTATGCCCATTCGATGGAGTTGTTTTGGAAGTGGCGCAGTGAGCAGAGAAATAGCATATTTGTCGATTTTACAATGGAGGCCAGTGATTTCGAGATATATATATATATATATAATTATTAAAAAAAAAATTTTTGCTGCCACGGCCGGGGCTAGCAAGGCAAGCTGTTGGGAAAGAGAAAATTTTTTCCAAACCCTCCAAGGAGTTTTCAAGAATGACATTGTTAAGTAGACCTGTGAGAACTTTTCTGCTTAGATTCTGGATGCTTTAGACGCACGCTTCAAAATAGAAACACGTGAGGGAATTTCCAGTTGTGTACTGGTTTGATTTGTGGTGTTCACTGCGGAAATCTCCAGCTTGCAGCACAGGCCCATCCCTGTATCCAATGAATCAGCTTTCCTTTTGGTGAGTTTCACACAGTGGAGATGAAACCAATTTGAGCAACTGCCGGCAGCCTCCACACTGGCCGACATGCCATTGTAATTATAGAGTAATTACCGGGATGAGTCACGATATGAGGAAGGCATGTTGTAAAGATGCCGCACCGTAATCACCAATATTGCAATCACCTCAACGCAGCGGCCAATCGATGAGTGAAGGGAAAAGCCGGCACACCCAATTGGTCAGTGCCAATCAATGAGTGAATATTGCCGACATAGCTACAGCCACCCAAGCTCTATTTATTACCTCTGCCACCGAAGGTGTTGGAGATTATGTTTTCACGCATTTCTGTCTGTCTGTTTGTTTGTTTATGTGTTTGTTACTTACGAAATCTAAAGATTTCGTAAGTATATTGATCACTTCCGTCCTCTGTTTGTGTGTGCGAGAGCCTGGCGGGTCGCGCGGGCAAACAGTGGGTTTAAGGGAATGGTGGAATGCTTTATTCACTATAACAGTACCCTCATATTGACCATTCATATCACGGAAGCGGATCGGAGGGTCATGTTTCTCTATCCTGTGTGGTATTGATTAAATGATTGGCTCCAGATTCCGTCAGCGTAAGCCTACTTTGCTCACGTGAGGACAAGCATTTGACATGGAGGAAAATCCTTTGGGAGGGGGGATTAGTTGCTGCGACATTGTCATGTAATTTCCCCACCCCCAACCCCTGGCAGTTGGGTTGAGACGTATGGATGAGTAGCGAGAATGTTGATATCAGTGCAGACATGAAGATATTGTCGTATTTTACATTTGTGGGTGTCATGGAGGATTGTATATAGAAAGTCAGGGTTGATAGTCTGTTTGGGGTCTGTGGGTGTTGGGAACATCTTCGATGTAAATTAACGAGGGAAATGTGAGCATAAGTGTTGTTGTCACCAACGGGAGGTGTGCTGTGTTAATTAGGTGTGAATTTAAGAATGAGTTGACCCAGTATGTAATCGCTGTCTATGTCAAGATCGGACAATCCGGTGGGAACTTAAACGATATAGTTGGCGGAGAAGCCAGCTTGCGGGCTGTGGGGGCAAGCAACAGAGTAAGGGGCGGTTATGGGAGTATACGAAGGAGGAATGTTAGTGTGGGAGGACGTAAGAGGCACGAGAGAGAAGAGGCCGTTAGCCGTAGGGCACGGAGATCTGCTTTGATGACCCAAATTCTCGTGTTCGTGCTGGTGATGAATTTGCTGAGATGGCAGCAACAAGAACTAGATAAGCCGTTTGACTAGCGTGAAGTGTGTGTCTTCTGAGGTGGGAGGAGAAGCGTGCGGTGGATGATCAAGGAACTAGTATATTCGTTCGTTTGTGGCATGATTGTGATCGACCAGGGCAGTGCAGAGGCAGAGATAAAGTCGGAATATTTGCTCATGAATGATGACTGCCGCAGTTCTCTGACTTGGTGTTGTAATACTTCGTTGGATGGGTCAGGTCCATGAAGAGAGACTTGTGGCATTCTTGCACGTGCTCTGCATGTGCAAAATAGAAGTGTCGATTAAGTTCCCAACGACAAACCATCTTGAGGAAGGCGAAGGAAAGCGGCCTGCCTGGTGGCTGAAATCACAGGACTAAAATATGCTCGTCATGTGGGCATTATTGTGAAGCCGACACCGAGGTTGCAAGGGAAGACAACCAGTCGGAATCAATTTGCTCATGAAAGATTGATGCTGCTACGGAGTTCTGAGCTTGGTGTTGAATAACATCGTCAGACGAATTGCTGGTATCAACGGTCCATGAAGAGAGGACTTGGAGCCATTTTGTCACCGTGTCGTGCATGTGCAAATATACAGTGCCCACCTCGTCCAAAGTTAAAAGAATCTCTGGGAAGCCTGACGTGAACAGACGACAGGAGGATATGCTTTCTTTTGTTTTTGTGATTCCCCTTGTTGTTATTTAAGTCTGTGTGTCGAGGCGCTGATTAGTTTATTTCCTCACTTATTGTTATAGCTTCTGGATTATTTTTTCTTTGTAAATATTTGTCTATTTTCATTAATGTGTTCGTTTTTCAGTGGTGTGTCATGTACTTTGTCATGGGGTTTTGAGAATAACCTGTGCATGCATTTTGGCCCCCGCGATGACATTGCCATCCCTTTAACGCGTGTGATTATCGTCGGGACAAAGTGTCCGCTCTAACTAACGGCAGACCGCTGCCAACATATCCGAGGTGGCGGTGGTTATGCCCGGCTGCTCCTAACAAATTGGTTGACGGGAGGTTACTTGGCCGCCAGCCAAAGCGACAGTATTTTTTGGTATGATTCCAGACGCCGGAGTATATTGTTGGTGATACATTTTTTTGTGACTCAGAGGCTACAGTATTTGTGGTGTCATTCGTGGAGGTACACTATTCCTGAACAGTGAATGTGGTTGACATATGAAACTGTAAATGGTGGTGCTAGGTTTTCCATTCCATAAATTTGATGCAAATGGCCTGATTTGGGAAAACTTAAATACGTGATGAAGCATAATTGCCATAACATATCAAACATCCAGCTTTCATCAGATGAACCCCAAAGTTGCAACTTTCCCTGACCTGACCAGCTGAGATGTGGGTGATGGTGGCCGCTGCATCCGAGTGCGCTGTAAATGGTGTCGATGCGCCGCATGGAAGCGAATGCTTCCGCAGCTTGGCGACTTAAGGGCTTTTCACACGACTGTTGTCGCACCCGTGCTGTGACGGAATGCTGGAGGACTGTAAATGCCCTGCAATACTGCATTGCAACTATGTATCTTATGGTTTGTTGGCATTTCATCTTTTCCACTAATAACTTACCTCACATTCTTATGTTATTTACACTCACAGTCGAACTGTCTTCCGTTAGAGGGCATGGAAATTATTGGGACAGAACAGTCCTTGGAGGTGACACAAAACTGCTGCACTCACCAGTTAGTTAACAGCCACAGAGAAACATCGTTCATGCTGTCTTGTGTATTCCGATGCCAAATGACAACGGTTTTTCACACAACTGTACCTGTAATCGCTTAAACACTGCAAAGCAAATGCCATACGTGAGAGAAACCACTTTCATCTGCTAACCAGGAAAAAGATTTAGTGCATGCTGAGGAATCTGATACAATGATACATGCATGATTTTTCTTTCTCTTCTTGCAATATGAAGTTACTTGCAGCGCTAGCTTCATTTTGTGAAGTTGTGGGAATAATGCACGATGATGTGCTACAACACACTCATTGCACTGGTATCATTTCACTGTCAGAAGGATGAAGGCTCGAGTCAATCATGGTGTTATGTCAGCACCAAAAGAGCTTGAATACAGAACCCTGAGATCTCAGGAACCCTTTAGCCATAAACCATATGAGACTTACTACCTGATAATGCTATGCAAATGATATTAGACAGAATCAATGAAATAATAATTTGTTTGCACAGGAGGCGAAGGAGGAAGTATACAAAGTTTATTGATATTGATAGCGTGCACCTGGGGTTGGACATAGGTCATATCTTCCACGAACAATCACATTTGCGACGGATTGTCTCGAGCCCCAGTGTGCTAGTCCGCTGGGAAAAGCTACAGATTTTTTCTTGTTTCTCTGATGCACAACTCAGTACGCCGAGATTTGTCGCTACAGGGTTCGTCGATTATACTGAAAGACTGGGTGCCGAGCGATGCACCAGGATGAAGTCCCGCTGTGGTTCTCTTCACTTCTAAATGAGGTTGTGTCAAATTTCAATGGTCGTCCGAGTTTTTTACCTCGCTCTAATGCAGTGGTCATAGTCCCCACCCCCGATGTGAACTGCCCCAGGTTGACATGCAGTCGTGATAAGCAGGTTTATTTAAAAAAAATAGAAGAAGTGGGATAGGAAGCAACATTTTTAATTATTTTACTAGCCAAATACGACGTCGCTGATGAGGAATACTAAGGAGGGGGGGAGAAAAAGAGGAGGGAAGAGAGTAGAGAGAGAGAGAGAGAAGAGAGAGCGAAGAGAGAGAGAGGAGAGGGGGGAGAGAATGGGGAGGAGGTCGATGAAAGATGGAGGGGAAAGAGAGGAGGGAGGAGGAATGAGGAGGGGTATCGGAGCGAGGACGGGTGGAGGAGGGAAAGAAAGTGAGAGGAAGGGTTGGTGATGATGCAAGGGAGGAGACGTGCGATGGACATTAATTACGATTCATGATCTCGCAAAATATTGTGGGCTGGAATTAGAGTAAAGTATGGAACAAATAATGTATTGAAATCATCTTTCTACTGATCATACTAATATATGGCTGGAGACACCTCGGTCAGCTCTGGAGACAAACTCCAGTTTCACACATTGAGCAAATCCGTCAGATCTCCGGAGACAACTCTATGAGACTCAGTAAATACACTAAAGATACGTTGCGGCTAGAATACACTGCAAGATGCGCCTCGGGAAAAAACAGTGGACATCCAAAGACAATACACGCCGAAAATGTCAGAGACAAACTGCACAAACGTTTTCGAGAGAAAAAACACCCGGAAGCGTAAGAGAAAACAACTGCCAGATACGTCCAGAGGACAAATAACTGCCACTGGCCGTCGCCACAAACACACCGCCCGGAACGCTCAGAGAACAACAAAACGAAGACGTGCCAGAGACAAACCTGGCGAGCGTCCAGAGACAACCCGCCCTGCGCATCAGAGAAAAAACGCTGGAGGCCAAGACAAACAGCTGGCCAGACACATCGAGACAATACATGCTAGTAGCATGTCAGAGATTTCCATCGGACCTAAATGGTACCAACACGTTAAGCAGACAACTGCACAGTGATCGGAGGCAAGCGTATCAGAGACCAAAACACTGTCGGACATGTCGCGAGACAAACTCTCATCGGCAATCTTGGAAGAAAACCCTCTTGTCGGAATAATTTCGTCAGCTGTTCAGTTAGAACAAAGACATCCGCCTGCGGTCGGAGCCGATGCATCGAAGACAATCGTATTGTCCGGACATCAAACCACCCAGACACGTTCAGAGCTAAACACTGGCGCAGAGCTACCGGGCAAGACTGTTGTGGTGCAACTCTCCCATCCGGACACTCGAACAAACCCTGTCAGGACACGACGCACCGCTGGATATGTAGAGACGAAGAGCACACGAACAGAGAAGAGTCAGAGGGAGGTGATGGGCGGAGGGTGTGCATATTGGGAGGGGGTAAGCGAGGAGGGACGAGGAGAGAGAGAGAGAGAGAGAGGAGAGAGAGAGAGGAGAGGTGGGAGCAGAGAGAATATGTTAGTGCTTTATGACGACACATGTACAGCAAATGCACCAACGTGTAACACACACACACCCACACACACACTAGTTTTTATTGGTGATATAGCAACTTTTCCGGGAATTGGCGAGTTGGAGTAGTGTGATTACCAAACTACAGTACGCATGATCCACAAATCTTGAGATGTTTTCAACCGGAAATTAAGTTGCATTTATATCGACTTCGGGATAATTTGTCAGGTCAGGTAGTTAGATTGTGTTGACTACAGGACATGTAAACTGCACTAATGTTCATGCGGGTTGTTGGTGACTAAACGTGGCAGAGTTTCCTTGTGAGGAGGGTGTATGATTGGGACACCGCAAGGATGAGAACAAACTGTCAAAGGGTGGGGAGCTCTTGTGAACTCAACAGCCATCATTGCTGTGCCTACTGTGTCTGCGGATGTACTGAGTTTCGGGTAATTTTATGGGAGTTTGGTGGCAGATATTGCACTCCGGAACGTATAACGCTTCATTCCGCAACAGTAGAAGCTTAAAAATATCTGAACTCTCCCGTGGGAGTACCTTCTGTGCGCTTTAGTTCAGGGCGTACAGATGATGGGATTGGGGCAAAGTTAGGTAACCAATCTTGACAATAGAGGGAACAAGGGTAACTTGAATAGAACAGATTGCGGTTAGTGTGTGTGGGGTGGTGCTGACGTGTGTCACAAATAGGGGTCTCTTAGTGTAACTGAGGCGGTCATTCAGGTGGGTGCTGGAGGATGTCTAGTCCTAAGAGAGGGAATGATACTGTCCTTTATTCATCTGAGCTAGGCGTAGGGAATCGGTATTGGCAGCAATCTTTGAGGTTCGGAGACGGATTGGCGGCGAGATGATGGCGGTGGTTAACACTACTATTGGTTGGTCGCTTTGAGGGTTACATGCCGCGAAGTTCCCTATAGCTGTGTCATAAGCGTCCAATGATAATTGAGGTAACACCGTCAAAGAGCATATTATGAGACTAGGATGTTCATTCTTGGGTGTCATTTCCTGGTTCTGTTTTAATGTCGGGTCGACTGAGTGCGCGTGTTACTGTGAGCGACCTTCTACGCCAGCTGAGTCTCGGTGGCGTGATAGTGCACCAGACGAGATCGATTTAGTCTTGGGGAATTCAATGCATAGCTGGAATGAAAGGATGGTTATGAAACGTGGTTGGTCCCACATTGGTTGAGCTGTGAACGGAATAGCAGAATGTTCTTGACTTGCAAGAGTCATGGAATTAGGGTGCTGGTTCATGTTTCAGCGCCAAAGCTCAATTGCTGGAATACTTGGTTTCAAAATGGCGGTGTGGCCAATGGAGATTGAGCCATGTTGCTTTTGCTGGTCACTGGAGATGATCCAGAACTGGCAGGGGTTGTGAGTGCCAGTTCTAATCTGACCAAGGTTGTTGGAGAACTCTGGAATTGCAGCTTAAATAAGGAGGAATGATACCATCCCAGCTAGCTGGATGTTGGCAAGCTCAAAGTGAGAAGGTGCTGAGGAGCTTGCGAAAGGGCTGGAGTGGAGATTTCGGGGGGGGGTCTGGGTGCTTTGGGGGTCTAAGAAAGAGATGTGGAAGTGCCTTCCAGACTCCGACTCTGCCTTCCTTGATCGTTGTAGTGGTGTCTTGGAATCCAGGGAGCGTGAGAAGGAATTTTGTTCTCAAGGGCACTGATAACCTTGACCAAGTTGCAGGCGGCTGACTGGCAACTGGAGCATGTTTCAGGGAGCTGGCGTAGAAACTGTTACGTGCACCAAGGGTGGACAGGAGGCTATGTGGAGGAAATCTGTGGGGGGTGAAGATCACTGTGGTCAAGGTGATTCTCGTACTGCTTTGGTGATTATTATTGGGTGATCTTTCACAACAAATGCTCAAGATGAAGAGATGAACACTCGTCAGGATGGGGAGCAGAAGCAGTTGTTAAGGATGATAGAGACGAAATTGCTAAGGATAGACGGATGCATGAACGGCTTTGCTCGGATGACGGAGCACAATGTGCGCTCAGGATCGACGGAGGACGAACGACTCGTAGGATGACGCGCATGACATTGCTCAGGATGAACGGAGCACGAAGATGTTAAGGATGATAAGAGAGACCCTTGTCTTAGGATTTGAGGAGACAATGACTCGTTCAGGATGAAGGAGGCACAACGACTGTCAGGATGAAGGAGCACGAACGACTGCTACGATGGAGCAGCTTGAACCATCGCTGCAGGATGAGGAGCACTGGTAATTATCGACTATAGAAGATGCAGTGGCTTAAGCATCAGCAAGACGTCCCCAATGAATGGTTGCTAGGAACGGCTGGGCAGGCTGTGGCTGAATTTATAATAATTTAATGGAAGACAACCTGGAGACTGAAAGGTTATCAGCATGAAATATAACATTGGCGATAATCGCACTTGGGCCTGCTCGTCTGTGCAGGTCTCAATGGTAACAATCGTCGCAGTACCAGCAAATTAACTTTGTTGTTAAAATGCGTTTTTTTTTTTACCAGATTTGCTTTGTCCTGTGGAGCACCTTGCAACCTCAAAAATATAGACACTGCTGATCTGGAGAGCTATGGTAAGAGTCTTGGGAAGGGCAGAGGGTCAGTAGTGAATTGCTGAAATCATATAGCTTGAAGGCAGCGGTTAATTTGTGTCACATTCTATTTTTGTTACCGTAATGTCATGTCCACAGTACGTAAAGATAAGCTTATATTTGGAATTTCCATGTTTTAAGTCCCATGAGAATTCTCTCTTCTCTCTTCCTTCCTCTCCTCTCTCTTCTCTTTTTGTACATTTAATTTAGTCATGAGAAATGATGTGGACAGATGTATTATATAATGATGAAATTGTCCAACTCTCCTACTTGAAATTATTGCGCTTAAAAAGGCTAGGTATCCAGAGTTCGTAGCTTGATGAAAGGGTTCAATAATATGAGTGAGGCAAGTTCAAAAAAAAAAAAACTTTATCGTTAAGTAATTCGTTGCCGTGTTAAAGTCAATGGCAGCGGTTGGACGCAGGCAACCAATGGACTCAGACCAGCGAAGTCGCTAGATAACCTTAAAAGCCAAAGAGGGAGGTGGCCGGGAGCAACTGATGAAGGATTAATTAACAAGTCCGTTAATTATCTCAAATGGAGGTTTTAATTAACCCAATACGCCCAATTTTCACTCATAGATTCCTTGAGTCCCTTTTTCAGGTAATGCATGCAAAGTTTCAGGCTGCTAGGATTTTATGGTTTTGTGGATGTAATGGGGAGGAGACACACACACATCACACTGATCGCCACTGACAGCCTGGACAATTTATTAGTATAGGATAAGATTGGTCAGAATCTTTTGGCAAATGTTTGGTGTGAGCATAAAGTTCACCGGTACATTCCAGTAACGAGGTCTATTTCAATTATATGTACCATACTTTAATGAGCTAGTGAGGTGATCTGCTCACCAGAATACTCTAGCGAGGATGCTCATGAGTGGAGGAGGCCAAGGGTTTTGTTTTTTTCATATAGAATGAGATGTTTTTTATTTCAGTTATTACAATGATAATGTCACTGATTTGTTTGAGACTGTTAAATGAGAGAGGAAGATGATATAATAAGAAGAAGTTGAAAGAAAAATGCCTGACGATTGAAGTAGTAGAGAGATTAGAGAGAGTGTGTGGCCACTTTTTTTGAAAAGAAGAAAGAGAGGCAAGGGAAGATGGGGAAGAGAATGTATCCGACATCACTCACAATTGATGTAGAGTCACTGATGAGCTAAATAGTGGAGGAAGTGTATTGTTGAAGACTAAATGGAAGGCTCGGTAGAAGCGATACTTCTGCACAGTAGAATGCTGTCACGGGAACTATAGCGCCATTACATTTTTGAAAAATATCGTAGCCTATACCGAGGATATATCAGTTTTTTGGCCCCATCTCTATGGTGAAAGAATCATTGAATCACAATCCGATTCAAACACTTTGAAAAATTAAAAAATCAATTATCGTATTCATATCCGGATTCAGATATTCCAAAATGAATCATTCGTTCTGAACCTAATACCTTGTCCACAGTTTTTCGTCCGATCATCCAAGCAACTATTTGAGATGGGGGCCAAGATAATTTTTCAAGTTTATTTTTAATTTTTCAAAGCAACCTTTTTACTGCACGAAGGTGGAAGGCAGTTATATATTCAACTTTCTGTCGTTTGTACTAGAAATTATATTGTGACTTCGTCCTTGTTTGTGTGTGTGTTTGTGTGTTTGTTTGTTGGCACGATAACTCGAGAACGGAAGAAGCTACCAATGTCAAATTACACCACGTGATTCAGAGGGGTGTGGCTAGCGCTAATTAGATTTGGTCAAAATCGGTCAAAGGTCAAGGTACAGTGAGTCACATCCAAAAAAGTATAACTCGAGAACGGAAGAAGCTACCAATGTCAAATTACACAGTGATTCAGGAGGTGATGGCTAGCGCTGATTAGATTTTGGTCAAAATCGGTCAAAGGTCAAGGTCACAGTGAGGTCAACATTG
>CM068964.1:65337221-65351988 GCA_035128595.1 Eptatretus atami
GTGTTTTCGATAAAGATGGTGTTTAAAAGTCATTTTTCATCCCAATAAAGCTTATCGTCGCATGCCTGACCCGCTAAGCCGTTGGATGGTGTAAAGATTGTTTGTGGATGGCCGAATATTACGGTTTTATGACTTTGATAAAATAATATTAAATAATTTCCGTAAATTCCTGTGGAGAAATGGAGTATTTTTGCTTCGGTCAACGTTACGAGTTCGTTTTAACTTCGATTTTAATTTTGTCTTCCGTTTTTGCGATCGCTTAGGATGCTTAACACTCGGTTGTCGAATTCTGGTAAAAATCGGATGTTTTGGAGACGTTTTAAGATTGTATAAAAATATTTCACCCGCCGCGTCACGGGTCGTCACGTGCCGCAGCGCACTCGAGCAGACGCGTCGTTGAGTCACGTAAAGGTTTTGCGTGTGCGCGCTGACGTCATCACGCTCGCCCCGGCGTCCTTTCGAGTTGGGGGGGGGGGCGTCGAGTGTGACCTTTACGTTACGTTAATCTGCGGTAACTCGAGAACGGAAGAAGCTACAATGTCAAATTACACCATGTGATTCAGGAGGGTGATGGCTAGCGCTGATTAGATTTTGGTCAAAATCGGTCAAAGGTCAAGGTCACAGTGAGGTCAAACATTCGATTTTTGATGGTTTGGTACAGAATCGTCGTAGAAACTTCTGGTTTGCGTCGCTACCTTCTCTAGAGACAGCTTTTATTAGACAAGGTCAGAGGTCAAGTTGACGATTTCGTAAGTACCAGTCTATGACTGCTCTGTTTGTTTGTTTGTGTGCAGGATATCTCAAGAAGTTGTGGACGGATTTGGATGAAATGTTGTGGACAGGTTCAGTGTGTGACAAGGACGAACTGATTCGATTTTGCTGAAGATCCGGATCTGGATCCGACTACTAGAATTTTTTAAGTGATTCATTACCATTGAGAGAGAGTGCTAAACTAATATATAACACGCTATCTCAAAAAGTTGTGGACGGATTCGGATGAATCTTGGTGGACACGTTGGGTGTGTGGCAAGGACGAATTGATTTGATTTTGGTAAAGAGCTGAATCCGGATCTGGATACGAGAATTATTTATTTTTTAAAGTGATTCTTCACCATTGAGAGATCGGGCCAAAAACGATGAAGTACTGTCTCGCATGATATTTCAAAAATGTATTGGGCCCGATATGTTCTCGTACATCAGGCATTCCGTGGCGGAGGTTTGCGCTCCACCGAGTGTCCTTCTAGTTACAGTAGAGATTGTCATGACTCGTACATGAAGGTATGTGTGCATAATAATGCAAAATAGTTGTTTTTGAAACATTGCAATTTCCATGCATTTAATTTTGGTTGCTTTATGTCAACAGTCACCATGTGATTATATATGTCTCGTACCTCATTTATTGTTAACCTAATTTTGATTGACTTGTTTATTGCCTCATTTCCCTGCTGGATGACTTTAACTGCTGCAATGTATATTTTTTTCTGATTTCCCTCTAGTATTTGGGATTCTAATCCGGTCAATTGCTATTCTCATTTTCTTTATTTTATCAGAGGAAAGGTTTCCTTGGGAGCAAATCATTTTTCCGACCATTTACGTATTATGCCTGGTGTTGGCCTAATGGTTAGGGTGGTGGGCTTTCGGATCCTGAGTTCAAATCCCACTCGGCTGTTGAATTAATACCAGGTGGGGTTGACTCTGCCTGTCATCCTAATGAGGTCGGAAAAATGAGTGCCAGCATGCTGGTATCCTGTGTCAGCTATTGGACACAATCCTGGACAGGACACCACTCCAAGGAGACTGCTTAGGCAGCACCAACGCTCTGCGCAGAGTATGGTCCCGATGGATGGATGGATTTACGTACTAATGCCCCGCTCTGTTTACAGGCTTCAATTACAAGGTAAAAGAAACAGTTTGCTGAGGCAATTGGAGGAGGCAACACGACAGGCTTCTTATCTCCACTCTCAGCTGAAGAGGTGAGCAGTATTCAGTTGAGTCTCATAGCCGTGTTTTATGCATTGTACCTTGGGAATAATCTTTTCCTTACATTGTGATTTCTTCGCTGTCGGTTTGTCACAAGGCCCAATGTTCTTTATTTGATCTGTGTATAACTGGCAGTTGGGGGTAGTCCAAGCTTGGATATATTTAAAAGACAAAGAACAAGCGATACATGAAATATGCCGACACTGCACTGTTCACAGCAAAGCCAATGATTACTGCCTCCTCTGCTGCTCCCCTGAGCTCTTATTCTCCCACTAAACCTTTTATATATACTCAGTCTCACAACACCACTATAAACTAGTCATAATCAGTTGATGGTTCTATAACCAGATCCACCGAGAAATTGCTCATTAACACGATCTTCTTCTTTTTATGCATGGCAGCTTGGCTGCCGGGTAGCTATAATTTTGTTGGGGCACGTCTGTGCCGCTGATGCTCTGTGCCTATACCAGTACACTGGTACTCATTTTACCAACCTCAGAAGGATGACCAGCTGTGTGAACCCCACCTGTTGGTAATTCAGCGGCCAACGGGGCTCAAACTCAGGACCCTAAGTTCCCACGCCAGCCACCCTTACGTTAACATGATTATGGTTCAAGATCTTGGAGAGAGAGAGGTGGGGGAGAGGGAGAGGAGGGTGGGGGTGAGGGGGATTCTGGCAGATGTTTAAAGGCACACACAATGCTGAATCACCCGACCTTTGAAACACCGGGATGACCATTTATAGCTGGGTCAGGACTCTAACCCAGGTTAGACAGCTTAGAACGAGTGTGCGTACCTCTCAGCTATCCTGCCATATGATGTTAACGAAACGTTTCTTTTTTGTTTGTTTGTTTTTTTTATACGTATTTATCTATGCCGAAGTGACGGGTCGTAAAATGAAAGAAGAGCGTCTGAAAAGGGGAAACGTGGTGTAAAATAATATTGCACATTTTAAACGGGCCAGCCATCCCCCGATACACCGCAGAACAATGTGGGGCCAACGCAGGTGAGTAGCTCCTGAACATAGTTAAAGTCGATCGATATACAGTGACCGTGCGAATAATGTAGAGGGGTCACAAAGTGGCTTAAGCACTCCAACAAAATGATTGATAAGGAACGGCTCGCTTGGCAAGCGATTAGCGTTTGCCGAGCCGTCATATTAAACACACTTCGCGGAGATGCCTGAAATGTCAAATATGTCCGAATTAGACAAATGAACACTTTTTTTTGTTTGTTTTTGTTTTTGTTTTTTAGCAGTCCGAGCTGCCGCTAAGTTCAATTCTGGACCTTAAATTTTGTAATTCAGCTTGGTTTAAGGGTTTCTCGAGGTTTTGGCATGTGTGGAAATGAAATAAAGCCAGGAACGCTGGTGCGTCCAGGTGTTTATAATCATTACAATGTAGCCAGCGATTCGTAACTATGATGATCAGGCGTTCGATAATGAGAGAGAAAAGTGAAGAAAAAAATTATCATTAAAAAATTGGTGCGGCCTGTTCCAAGTCGAAGCACGGCTGAGCAGGCCAAAAAACATGGCAAACCAGAGGGGGAGCACTCGGTAGAGTGCAAAACCTCCGCCACATCTTGCTGGTCACTTAAGTGAACCTGATATCCTATTCATTGTAGGTCAAAACGGATCAGACTCTACTGAACCACGATTGAATAAACTAAACTAGATCGACGCGCATGTAGAAATGCCCAAAAAAAAACGAAATTTTTTTGAAAAAAAGGTGCAAAATTTCTGGGGTTTTTTTTCTCTAACAAATTTTTTTTGGTTGGAAATCACTTAAAACATGTAGAAATGCAAAAAAAAAAATCAAATATTTTTCAAATAAAATCGAATTTTTTGGAAAAAGTTGCAAAATTTTCTGTTTTTTTTTTTCCTAACATTTATTTATTTTTGGTTGGAATCACTTAAACATGTAGAAATGCAAACACAAAATTCAAATATTTTTCAAAATGGCGCCATTAGCGCCATATTGGACTTGGGACCGAGTCCAAAATATAATGGCATGATCCTTCGACCATACCTAATCCCCCCACCAAGTTTCGTCGAAATCCGTCCAGAAGTTTTTCCGTAATACTGTTCACAAACAAACAAACAAACAGACAGGGGTGAATCAGTAACCTCCGTCATCCTCGATGGCGGAGGTTAATTAAGACACCAGCGAGGTAACATTTGATGCGCCTCGAGGGAGAGCGAGGTGACGCACCTGATAAAGCATATAATTAAATAAAGCCGTTAATTATCTTCAAAAGGGGTATTTTAATTAACCCAAACACCGAATCTTCACTCGTGCAATTCCTTGGAGTTCCCTTAGTATGCATGCAAAGTTTCAGGCCGCTAGGTTTCATGGTTTTGGAGTTATTCACAAGATGCACACTGACTTACTCACTGACTGATGCACACTGACATTTATTAGTATATGTGTATATATGTATATGTATATACATATATGAGGCACCACGAGGAGGAGTGATGTAAGCGACATTTTTTAATGATATGATGATGATAGGGTAAGGGTTAAAATTGTGCTATATGGCATTAACTCCAAAATGGCCGATGTGTCCCTTGCATCACTCCTCCTCACGGCGCCTCATATATGTATATATATTGTTCCATGTGTAATCACAGGGTATGCAAGTGTGAACCACGCACTGAACCCAATATGCCGCTTAAAACAGTCACTCGTGAAGAATTTGTGACAGGGTTGTATGCTTACATCCTATGCTATTTTATTGTCTGAAAGTAAATTCCTGATGCATTTCTCAAATTTGCAATGGATGTTTGACTTTATTTGAAATGAAGGCTCATGCCAAATGAATGCTTTGTTCATGGTTAAATGTTTACAGATGTCATAAATATCCTTCGGGGAGGCAGTGGCTTTCTCTTTTCAAAAGGTTTTAGAACCAGTTACAAGACTTGGAGAGAGGTCGGATGTGCGGATGGGTGTGGGGGGGCTGGGGGGAGTTGACTTGTGCACCACTTGTGAAAATATGTGACACTGGTTGGAATCTACATAGAAAATAGGACTGACGTCTATATGGAATTTTGCTGTGTCAGAACCATTCCTTCAGGGTTGGATGAAAAAAATGTTGTAGCTTCCACTTGTATGTTGTTCAACCGTAACCTACAAGCTGAATGTTACGGAAATTTAAATTAATGTTCTTAAACTTTGCTTTAGCTTGTAGCTATAATGTTGAAACTGTTCAAGTCGATTTTATTCGGGGGTTCTGTGCCTTGACTGATATAATTTGTGTAAAATGATGAGGCCATTTGGCTCGTAATTGGTGTATCACTTTTGAATATCGTTGGGTCAGTTGCAATTTTAGGTTAAAATTAAATGAAGGTGATCCCAAACTTAAACTGCAAAAGAAAGTACGAATGGACTTTAGCAAGTTTATTGGTATTCCTTTTCAAAAAATGTGGAGAGAACCAGTTGATTGAAAAGTGTATTTAAACATGTTTGCAAAGTATTTTTGTGATGCAAGTGCATCTGGGGAGTCGTTTATCTTCTTGCCGGTAGTACCAATCGAGAGTAGAAAAACGAAAAGAGAGATGTGTGGAGAAAATAAAGTTAAAGTGCAACTTGCAGCATAGTTTCACTCTGAAAGACACACAACCACCCACTGCGAAATGCAGTGTCAGCTGCTGCATTGCTAACTAACTGCAGTATCACTCAGCCTTCTGGCTTTCGAAGCCTTTGTGGCAACGACCCTCCGCCTCCCCCACCCTGACACCGTGAGGTGGAAATCAATCCACTGGTGTGTTTCTTGCTAACTGACCATCGTCGGCACACAGTGGATTCCAGCCAACAGTTAAGATTGGAAGCTGTCCTGGGACCTTTTACTCTGCATGTGGGGAGGGAAGGTCAAGATCTTTACAGCATGTTCGGTTGTGGCATCTGGGTTTTTGCAGTGTCTGTAACAGTTAAGAAGTGGCCTTTAGATGGAGAAAATGTAAAGAAACGGTGGAGATCATGAATATATCATAACCATGAAGAACAAAGTAGATACAAGTTGTGAAATTCAGGGAAATGTGAATATGAGAAGGATTTATACCAAAATACTGACGTCTCATGGCAAGAGGCTAAGTCTCTGGTTCTGCTGAAAGTTGAAATCGGTGTATTTTAATTTGAATTACAGGGATTTTAGTTGTCAATGGGTACATACCTATCGTAAAAAGGGAATTTAACCTGGATCAATACCGTAGGATCGTAGGATGCAGAATATGATCTTGGCTTTGGGTGGGACAGAGTATGTGTTGTCGCAGTGAAAATATCTATCAAGTTGAAAATGTATTTGTGAAAGTGGATCATAGAAGTCATTAAATCCAAATCCCCGAGAATCAACATCTTTCCAAGATTGAAATCATCTTTTCAATGCAGAGTTGATAGAAAAATCTGAGAAGTCATCAATAAATGAAGCATTTCCTTGCAGGATGCTTGCAATTTGTACATGCTGTTTTCAATGTGCTGTTGGACTGACAGATATGCCTGGTATGTGAGAGATGGGTATGATCTAAAGCAGGCAGTGTGAGTTAGAAGAATCCACTTGGATTCACATGCAGTGCCTCCACCTTAGCCATGCTCTTCTTTGCAATGTTATAAGATGTAAATAGGTCAGGTTAGGTATGGGAGCATGCGCCGGAGCAGCGTGTTGCTGCGTCCACTTTCCATCGGTACTCCAGGTGCCTCTGTCTGGTAATCCCCCAGGCAGATGCCTGGCCCATCCCCATCTCCTTGAGATGCTCACCAACCTGCTTGCACCACAAGGCACGCGATCGTCCCATTGGCCTCATCCACTCACGAGGCTCCCTCGCTGAGAGAATCTGGTGAGCAGGATCAGCATCAGGAAATCGAGCCACATGTCCATACAGCTGCAGCTGATGCTCACAGACTATGCAGGTAACAAATCTCATTTGAGTCTCTCTCGGAAACCGCTCGTTGGACACAAAGTCTGACCAGCGATAACCAAGGATTCTCCAAAGAGACCTGGTACCAAAGGAGTCAAGTCTTTGTCTCAGAGTCCAAGTCTCACATCTGTAGAGCAAGAATGGAAGCACCAAGAACCTGAAGACTCGGACTTTCATCCTCCTGCATACGTTCCAACGGTGCCACACCTCATGATCTCCAGTGAATCCATGACTCCCCAGGCCCGACCCAGACGTCTATTGACCTCCGGCTCACAACCTGCGGAAACATGAATATCACTGCCAAGGTAAGTGAATCTCTCCGTGACCTCAACATCCTCACCACAAACAGGTACAGACAAAATAGCAGCATCCAAGATGTCATTGAAAGCCTGGATCTTTGTTTTGACCCAGGAAACCCGTAGTCCCAGCGGCTCCGGTTCCTCATTCAGTGCCTCGAGGGCCCCTATAGGGATAATGGAAACTATAATGAACATTCGTTGTTGTATTGCTGGGTGACATCCACATTTCAGGAAGAAAGGGCAACTCAATATCCAAATGTGAAATTCCCTCACAAAGGAGGAGGTGTCAAATTATTTGCGAGTGACTGTTAGGCGGTATATTGTGTTCTGTGGATTGTTAATGCTTGTTTGATATGGAACTAATTATTACCCTCATCAGGGAAGATGGTTTTGCATTTGGTTCTGTTTGTTTGTCTGTTCATACATAATGTGCTAACATAGACCACAACCGCCACCTGGTGGTAACCAGTATTACACGTTATCTTTTTTTTCAACCGAGGACCCTTGTAAAGTACGTACAATTGCAATGAGACCATGTCTGTTTTGTGTGCACAATTAGAATGTAAGTACGTCTCTAAAGTACGTATGATAAAACCACACGGAAGCATCCGTCTGTCCGTGTGTCATGTTTCGTTCTAAAGGGTTTCTGTTGTGGAATAATAAGTCGGGGCAGTACCCATGGGCACTTACCTAGTACAATAATGATACTGAGGAGGAAGTCAACGTGGGACGAAACCAGCAAATACCTATTTTGGGGGGCATCCTCCCCCCTCCCCCCCCCATAAACCCCCTTCTACGCCGATTTAAAAAAATATATAGCATGAACAAGCTTTGGTACATACAGGGAGATGAAGTTTGTGGTTAAGTTTCATCGAAATCGTATGTGTAGTTTCAGAGAAGTTCAAGTGTTTATGGACTGACGGACGATGTGCCATCCCATAAGCTCCCCGGTTCTACGCTACAGGTAAGCTAAAAATGGGGACCGTTGGGAAGTTGATTAGTGATTTACTTGGTTTGAAAGCTGATGATTACGTGCAAGAAAAATTAGTGTCTCTTTTTAAATCTTAGATGCCAGTTTTAAAAGCCCTCTTTCAGGAATTGAAGAAGGAGTAGTCAGGGGAAGCTTAATCCAGCGGTTCCATCAGTAACATTTATTATTCTGACAGCAGAACCCCTTCAGAAGGACACGGAAGGAGCACACAAAGTTATATCTACAAGTAATGATCAGTTTAAGTCGTATTGGTTTACATGTTATCGTTTTAACGTCGTTGGCAAATAGGGGACGTTATTATCAGTTTAAATCATTGACAAAGAAAATATTGTGAAAATTTGGAGAAAATAATTAATAATTTATTGTGTAGAAATGCCCTTATCAGCCCCGCCGCAGCACGTCAGGTGTGAGATGAACCGTTTTTAGCTCACCTGAAACACAGTTCAGGGGAGGTATTGGTGTCGCGTGGTGTCAGGTAGTGAGTCGGTCAGGCTCTATGTAAACACTCGGATTTTCTTATTCAAAACTACACACATGATTTCAATGAAACTTGACTACAACCTTCATCACCCGTGATGTACCAAAATTTGTTCACACCATTCTTAAAAATCAGGGTCTGAGGGGTCTACGGGGGGTTTAACCCCAAAATAGGTATTTGCTTTCTTTTCCGCAACTACACTCACAATTTCGATGAAACTTGACCACAATCTTCTTCACCCATGATGCGAAAACTATCCTATTTTCACCAAACTTTGTAAAACTTCTGTGGACCAAGACCTCCTGATGCCTTACACATCCCATCAAAAAAATTGCATATTAAGTCAGTCGATTGAACGGTCAAAGGTCATTACGATTCCTGGATCGCTACTTTTGACTTCTTTTCAAAAAGTATTCACCCATTTAACTATAGCTTAGTAAGAATTATCTCTGCATGGTCCTTTCACAAGTTTGTTTGAACCATCGTCTAATTTACATATTTTGTGGGTCATCCACACCTACCAGTGGTTCCCTGGATATTCCAGGTGAGTGTGGGGGCATTGCCCCAATTTTTATTTTTGTTATTATGATGGATGTTCTGAGAGCTGATGTGAGAACACGTGCATCATGGAGCATGCTGTTTGTGGATGACATGCTATTGTGTGCCGAAAGTAAGGGAAGGGTAGAATTGGAAGAATGGAGGAAGGCATTGGGAGATCGGGGCTTGAGGATTAGTCGGTCAAAGACGGAGTACATGAGATGTACAGCGAGTAGTGAGGAGGAAGAGGGAAACGAAGTGGTGATACAAGGGGAAAGACCAAGGCAGTACAGAAGTTTAAGTGCCTGTGGTACAGGCAGGATGGAGTAACTGGTGAGTTAGATGGGGAGATGAGCATCAGGATACAGGCAGGATGGAGTAACTGGGAAAATGTTTCAGGAGTACTTTGTGATAGAAAGATACAAATGAGACTGAAGGGTGTACAGAACGGTAGTGAGGCTGGCACTGTTGTTTGGCGTGGAGACTTGGCTGTTGATAAGAATGTTGGAGCAACGATTAGATGTGACTGAGATGAGGATGCTGAGATGGTTGTGTGGTGGAATGTGATAAGACCGTGTGAAGAATGAACAACATCAGTGGAACTGTGAAGGAGGTTGAAGCATCGAAGGTACAGGGAAGTAGATTGAGATGGTATGGGCATGTGATGAGAAGGAATGAGGATTATGTGGGTAGAAGGATGATTAGAGTGACACCACCTGTAAAAGAGACCACGTGGCAGACCGAAGAAGAGATGGAGTGATTGTGCGGAAGCGGGCATGAAGGAGAAAGGTGTGGATAAAGATTGGGTACATACGATTGGCCCAGATGGTGGAGCAGGATCTGTGTCAGTGACCCCACTTGATGTGGGAAAATAATGCCGGAGAAGAAGATGATGCAGCATTGTTTTTGGGAAGGCCTGCCATCATAATATTCATGATGTCACCAACCATCAACTTTCCACGGTGGGCTTGTAAATATGTGAGACCACCGGGAGACACTTTCTTTATCTTGTAGTTATAATGAGTTTGGGAATTTGGCATAAAATCGAGTGAATCGGAGCTCTTCATGAATTTTCATTTGGCATAAAATCCATTTAATTGAAACTTTGGCTAAACAAGTCGACAGAGTTGGTTGGTTGGCAGGTTCGTTTTTGTGGGCTGGTGAGAAGTGGAGCTATTATCTCAGTTGAAGTTGATGTGTGGAAAGAACAGTGACAAAGCTCTGACCATGGAGACTTGTGAAGCCCTGAGATGGTGGGACTATAGCTGAAATTGCCAGTGGATATTGGTGCACTGAGATAGCAACAGACACATTTGTGAAGCATCAGGTTGCTGCATTTGATGGTACTCAAGTATCAATGCCATAATACTCTTTGGATGTTTTTGCACTTTATTGGAAGGAGAAGAGTGTGACAGGCCATCACAATCCCACTCAGCTAGACAGACGGACATCTCTGGCCATGCACTCCTGAGTTCAAATCAACCTTTACCTGCATGTCAATGTCATACCAGGTGCCAAAGCTTTGTCTTCAATGGAAGCATTCATCAAGGCTGTCTTGTCATTCTAATGCCCTTTGACCTATGACACTATTTTCTTCCTGCAACAAATTGTTGAAAAATCATGACCAGATCAGCATGTAGTTGTTGCACATACGAGTCTAGCTAATGCAGCATTTACTGCTTCATCCCTTACAACCTGCATCGTTCACATCATCTTTCATTCCTCATCTGCACCATGCGTCACCATGGCTACTTGCATCATCTTCGTTGCTGACCGGTTTTTGTTATGTTTTTTTCTGTTCTTCCATTCTCAGTTCAGTTCTCCAGAGTTTACAACTGTCTAGTTCTCCATATATGTGGCCACGAAGGAAATTTATAATCCTCCTGCCATTTATACCCCCCACTGTGAAACCTGAAAGTAATTATGTATTGTGCTGAGATGAGATTCGTGAAGGCTTATTGGGAATTTTTTATTTCTCTTCGCACCATTTCTCTTTGTTCAAACATCTGAGCCATCCGGTCTTCTCCGTGATTGTGGTTGGGGTACCCGCTTAACCCCCCTGGAATACTATTGGTGAACTTGATGGATTATGTTTCTTGTTATTACGTGCTCATACTTTGTTATTTTATTTCCCTTTCTAGACTCTCAACCAGCACAATGTCCATGTCCTCGGGAAGCAGCCGTGGATCCCTGTCTGCATCCAGCCGGGGCTCATTGAGCTCTCTAAGCCTCAGTGACATATATGGCATGCCACAAGAGGATTATGGGCCTCCGTTCAACACCCTGGGTGATATCATCTGTCAGGGGGAGCCTGATAACCGCCGAAGGACTGACTTGGGAATGCTGGAAGAGCGACATGCACTGAGGATGACTCGGCTTTGGTAACTAATACCATAATTTCCATTTTATTTTTGCTCACTTTCTATGTCTAATAAATAACGGTGGTCAGCTAAAAAAAAGCTGGTGTGTGCGTGTGTGCCCAGTGTACGTTTGGTAGCATTACGTCTATCTCCCCCCTCCTTTATATCTCCTTTTCCTCCCCATTAACTACATACGTCGTCTGATGGGCTGTGTGACGTGTGGTTCTGCAGCATTCCTCCTGGTTTTCGTGAATCCAGAGAATCACTTGGCTCATCACTTTCTCCTCATTCATCACTATCATCCCTCTCTCCACCCGGCTCTCCGCTGATCACTGAGTCTGGCCTGGCATTTCCAGCATTGCAGAGCTCAAGGCTACATGAAATGAGCTCAGGATGTGAAAGAGAAGAACCAATACTGGAAAAACTGGAGGAGGATGCCAGAGGCCTAAAGGCAGATAGTGAAGGAACGTACACTGCTGAAGACAAATGTATTATACCTGAGACGACATGTGGTGTTGCAGATTCTGAGCCTCTTTTGAACACCATCATTGATACTTTGTCAGGTGGAAGTTATATATGTAATTCCATGTGGGGATTATAAATGTGAATGTTGATGGATACATGCGCATTGTACCCTTTATGGAGATAGTGGGTTGAGGAGAATTACATCTACAGTATATGTAATAAGTGCAGGAATATATTGAGAGATGAGGCTGAGAATCAATGAAATATTTATAATTAGCAGAAGCCCTTGGTAAAAAAAATACCACAATAATGATTTAGAAGGTAAAATTAAACAATGTCCTCTTTTTTTATTTTATTATCTTTATTTTTTTAAGGTTTAACTGGACTGGCAGGATAGAGAGATAGTAACTAGCTGTCTCTTGATTTGTAATATTGTTTATCAGGAGAGGGGGAGGTTGAGCAAGGAAAGAAAGTGCAGGTAATGAAGGAAGGTGAATTTTTCGAAAGAATATCTGGCAAATGAGGTTGCTTTCACGTTAGGAAAGTTTATTGGGTTTTTTTTCTTTGTTTTTGTAATGTATATTTACAGTAAAAACAATATCATCTGGCTCACATTCATTTTCAAACCCCCTCTGTGACATAGTGCTTAGAAATAATAATTGCGTCGAACAAGAGAGGTCAAATTTAGTGAAGAATGTTGAATGTATCGAAGAGTACAATTAGGTTAAACATGGACACATTTGGCCTATTTACAGTACATTTGAGTGTGCTTAAATGACGATGTCAATATAATAAATCTCATGCTGCACCCCGCACCGAACGGCGTCGGGCTGCACCCCGCACCGAACGGCGTCGGGCTGCACCCCGCACCGAACGGCGTCTGGCTGCACCCCGCACCAACATTTTCCACATTCCTGAGGATCTCCTTGTTTTCTCAATGTCTGACTAATTTATATGTTTTGCATAAATGTCTAGTAATAAGATATTCTTTCACTTTTTAAACGCCCGATATATATTGGGGCGTATTATGTGATACCGGTCGTCTGTCCGTCTGTCCGTCTGTCCGTCTGTCTGTCCATCTGTGTCTCTGTCTGTCTGTCTGTCCGTTTGTCTGTCTGTTTGTCCGTCTGTCCGTCTGTCTGTCTGTCCGTCCGTCCGTCCGTCCGTTCCTGTCCGCACTCTAACTCCCAAAGTTTTCAACTTTCACGTTTCATATTTGGTACATAGGTACAGACTGTGGAGACGGTGTGTCACGACATACGTTCGTCATCTCAAGTGGTTGCCATGGCAACCAGGATGCTGTTTTCCATGTTGTAGCACAATTCTGTATATACCTTCTTGTTCGGGCGTATATTGTGCTCACTTGCACTCTTGTTAACTTTTGCGTTGACTGTGAAGAATTCCCTCCTTTATCATTTTTCCTCATTGATCAAACGGAGGAAATATTATAGAAAGAGGGAATTTATGTTGTTCTGTTTTTGTGCTGTACTTTTTAATTTGTAGGATCTTTAGTTTTTGATTTTCTTTGCTTGTTACGCCACAGTGACTCTCATTGTCACCATGGGGCGAATGAATAATTTATCTTTTGTGGCTTATGAACTTGTAGCATCAAATATTGCATTGTGTCATTGTGTTTTAGTATCTGTTCGTGTCCTATCCTGCTTGCCTGCTTACTTATACCATCTCTCACTCTGCACCGTAAAATTTTCATCCATTTTACATTGCTTCAGCTCAACAAGAGTCTTTTATCGAAAATTACTTTCTTGCTGATCCTTCATTAATCTAGTCTGGCACATTCAGTAAAATCCACTTGACATGACATATTTTCTCTTTCTTTAGGTGCAAGTCTGGACTGTGGTTCTAAAGAAGAGAAAATGCCAAAGGGAACACGGTCTATCAGCACCACCGTATCACACAAGTTGTTACTTGGTTGCAGTGACATTTTCGAACCTCTGACGAATCGGTATGCTTTCTACTTTACTCGTCAGGATTAATTAACAATCATTCTGAAATGAAGGCACATTTGTTTTAAAGAATTGATGATTGATTGCAACATTTATTGTCCTTTCGAGGAACAACAAATATCTTTCCAAGTACATTGTATATGTTGTGCAGAAATCTGCAAAAATTTGTTTGTCCAGAAACTTTTCTACATATAATTTTTATGATATATTTCTTACTTTACAGGCTCAGTGATTTGGAAGAACCAGGTGATGAAAAGCCGAACTCCTTGTATTCTGCACAGGTTCAACTTGAGCTGAGGTTATATTGAGCATCTCATTTGTGTAAACATGCTTTTTGAGCTTTTCTTGATTTATCAGTGAGACACTTTGCAAATATATTACTAAAAGGAGGTGTGTGTGTGTGTGTGTGTGTGTGTGTGTGTGTGTGTGTGTTTAACTTTATTCTAAAGGGTTCCTACTATCCTATAAAAATAAGAATGGTGCCATTGGAAAGCTAATTATCGACTTACTTGGAACAAAAACTTGTGTCCGTTTCATCATTAAAATGCCTGTTTTAAAAGCCCATCTTTCCTGCAGGGAAGAGGAAGAAGCAGCACTTGAAGCTTTAATTTAGCGATTCCAATGGTATGACAGCAGGAACCCCATAGAATAAAGTGTGACAGACACTGAAGTAGCACACAAATTGATATATAGTAGTGAACGTAGTGAGCGTCATACTTAACGCGTGCACATGAGAGAATAGGAAACAACAACAACAACACAATACCCTGGCAATTTGGAA
>CM068964.1:65352000-65368813 GCA_035128595.1 Eptatretus atami
CTTCCGGTTTTTTTTTGCTTCCGGTTTTTGTCATGGGGAATGATGCATGCCGGGAGATAAAGGCATCATCAGAGACATGAAAGACCCAAATATCAGACATGGTGTATATTTCCTCCACTGATTTTAAGAAAGACAAGTCTGAAGACGACGATGGTTCACGAGCGGTATTTGACAATGTAGATTGTTTCAGAAGTCAAGATGCAGTACAATGTGATAATGTTTGACCAAGTTATAAAAATGATCAACATGATGTGGTACGGTGACGGGTTATTAGCTGCAAAATGTCGAAAACCTGGTTTCGTTCAACAACTTTCAAAATTTGACCTTTGCATAACCTTTAAAGGTCACAAAACAATGTTGTGGACATTAAAATAAGGAAACAGATACGTGCTATAGCTTATTGGATTAGTTCGTCGAAGAAGGTCGAAAACCCGGTTCGATTCCCACAAATTTGACCTTTGTGAACTTTAAAGGTCAAAGGTCAAGGATTATGACCTTTGGTGCAAAACTTCCTCTGGAACATTCCAGGAACAATATACGTCATATAGGCTATATGGCATTTCGCACTCCTCGGATTATCCATACTTTGATGAAATCAGCGTAAAAAACAAACTTGAAGGGGCGCCACGGCCAAGGTGTTCGAGATAGAGCAAAATGGTTTCAAGACTTTAGGTGGGGAATGACCTCAAGATTATGCATAAAAAATATTGTCATCCTAGCTCTCAAAGTTTGGGCGTCGTATGTTTTTATGTCAAAATTCGCAAATTTCTAAGTTTGTGACCTTGTGACCTTGACCTTGGGATGAAAATGAAAAATCGAGCTACGTGGAGCTATGCAGGTGCCATTGGGCTAACCAAATACCGAAACCCCTGCCAGATTCAACAAACCCCTCGGAGAAGATGGATTTTTATGTCAAAATTCGCAATTTTCTAAGTTCTGACCTTGTGACCTTGACCTTGGGACGAAAATGAAAAATCGAGCTCCGTGGGGCTATGCAGGTGCCATTGGGCTAACCAAATACCGAAACCCCTGCCAGATTCGACAAACCCCCTAGGAGAAGATGCAAATTGAAATCGGCTACCCCTAAAAACACAATTCGCAATTTTCTAAGTCTGTGACCTTGTGACCTTGACCTTGGCGAAAATGAAAAATCGAGCTCCGTGGGGCTATGCAGGTGCCATTGGGCTAACCAAATACCGAAACCCCAGCCAGATTCGACAAACCCTCGGAGAAGATAATTTTTTATGTCAAAATTCGCAATTTTCTAAGTTCGTGACCTTGTGACCTTGACCTTGGGATGAAAATGAAAAATCGAGCTCCGTAGGGCTATGCAGGTGCCATTGGGCTAACCAAATACCGAAACCCCTGTCAGATTCGACAAACCCCCTAGGAGAAGATGCAAATTGAAATCGGCTACCCCCTAAAAACACGTTTTTTGGGCGTGGCTCCGTCCATAATGGGCGCACCACGCCCATTCTCAGGAAAACACAACTAGATCATGATATAAACCTCCCACAAAATTTTATCAGGATCGGATCAAAACCCACGGAGCTATGCTCGGGACAGACAGACATACAGACAGACAGACACACAACAATAACGAATACAGTGCTCCCTCACTATATCGCGGTTCACTTTTCGCGGCTTCACTACATCGCGGGTTTTCAAGTAGAAGTAGAAGAGTAGAAGTCGCCTCCAGGAGAGAGATTTAATGCTCTTCTTGGCTGTGCAGTACTACATTCATCTCATCATCGTCATCTTCATCCTCATCAGTACTGTACAGCTATCATCATCATCGTCATATCTTCATAGGTCAGTACCATAATACGTTTTTTTATATTTTATAGTACAATATAGTATTTTAAAATTATTTTTGGTCTTAGGCTTTGCAGCCCCATGAAGTCGCATTTCCGATGAAAATTTTTGAATTTTTTTTTAAATAACTGATTAAATGTGTGTGGGGAAGGTTAATAAGAGTGTGTGGATGCTTTATAATGGTTTAAAATACGTTTAAAATGTGTTTAAATATATTTAGATAATTTAATAAATATGTGGTTTCTACTTTGTGGATTTTCACCTATCGCGGGTGGTCTGGAACGCATTAACCGCGATAGGTGAGGGAGCACGTATCGTGGTCACTTATTTTTTTCGTGAAAATTTTTTCCCGTGAACCAATATCTCCCGCATGATCAAAAATATATAATTTTCATCGTGATTTACATTATTTGATCGCTGATCCCCAATCCAGGCCGAAGTAACCGGAAATTGCGTATACAGTTGTGAACAAGTTATAGGTAAAGTCAGAAGCGAATGTAAGGGCTCTGTCACACCTTGACGTTTTAGCTAGCATATGGCAACGTATCAAAATGTATGTAAAACGCTGGCGTACGCTGAACTATTGATGTTTTTTCAGTTTTGGCGTATTCATAACGAGTTGGACGTATGCATAAAGTATTAGTAACGTACACAGAACGTTCCGATAACTTATAGATAACTTATACCAATGAATGCTTAGCGTGTTGTCGGCGTTCACAATGTATGCCCAACGATAGTCTAACGTATGCATAGCGTGCGGCAGCGTATCGCCGACGATCACGTGGCGTAGGCTATTAATAGGCTGCCGCTCAACGATTTAAATCATAACCGCACTAGACATCGAAGTGTCAACATCACCGTCATGCCCTGTCACACCTTGACGTTTTAGCCAGCGTATGCCGACGTATGAAAAATTTGCCGAATACGCTGACACACGTCGAATACGTTATGGGTAAGTTTTGTATACGTTAAGAGCACGCTGAAGCACGCTGGCATACGTCGATAGTACGCCGAGCTCGTCGAACATTTTAAGCATGCTCAAAATTTGTCGACGTATGCCAGCGTATGACGCACACGTTCCGCATATGCTGGCCATAAGTTGTAGGCACGTTATGCGATCGTTGACACACGTCGACACACGTTACTTGTAAGTTACTCATAAGTCGAAACACGTCGAGGTAATGTTTAGTGTACCCAAAACTTATTTCTAACCTATGAGTAACGTGCTTTGAACCTATGTGTAACGTATATCCAACGCATATTGACGTATGTAGACGTATTTGATTGACGTCTTCCGGACGACCACAGAACTTACTGAGCGCGTTTCTAATTTACAGCTACCGTATAATGGCGTATTTTTTTTTTTTTTTTTTTTTTTTTGTATACCATGTCGAGGCTCGTATGAGAGCTAACACACAACGCACAGCAAGGGGCATGAGACAAGAGGGGCGGAGTGGAAGGGACAAAACATTGGGGAACAGACACATTAGGAGATCTGTGGAAGGGAGAGGGATGGGACGGGAACATGGGGAATAGAGATGGACATTACAGGGACTTTCAGGAAGGAAAGCAGGGGAATTGAAGGGAGTGGGCTTGGGTGGATTATCGGGGGTAGAAAAGATCGAGGATTTGGATGGGGGATGATAAGAGGTGGTGGTGAACAGCTGTTTTGAAAGCCTGGAGGGAAGAATGGGAAAGAATAGAGTGAGGGAGTTTATTCCAAAGGCGGAAAAAAGAGGAATGAAGGAGTGAAGGTGAGCAGTGGTTCGTGATTTTGGTAGTTTTACCAGAAGGGGGTTGTTGGCGGACCTTGAGCGCCCTGTGCAAATGTGGTGGGGACAAATGGCAGAGAGAGCAGGGGGGCAAGGCTGGAGAGGAGACGGTAGAAGACAGAAAGACCACCGGCCAACCTGCGGTGATTGAGTGAGAGGCCCAAAGACTCAGCTTCATTGCGGGAATGCCGATGATCCTAAATGCCCTGGTTTCGACAGCGTGAAGCCGAGAAAGGTGGGAGGCAGGAGCACCAGCCCAGAGGGGAGAGCAGTACTCCATCAGGCTACGGACAAAAGCTTTGTAAGTGGTCAGGAGCTCAAGAGGGCCGAGGAAGGACTTTGCACGACGGAGGATCCCAGTCGGCGACTGGCTTTTGAGGCGAGGTTGGAAATGTGACTTTCCCAGGAAAGGTCATGGCAGATAGTGAGACCCAGAAGCTTGAAAGAAAAGACTTCTTCCAGAGGAATGTTGAGAAAGTGGATGGGGGGGTTTTCTAAACGGTCCTTTCGAAGAGACATAGTGAGAGTGTGAGATTTGTCTGGATTGAAAGACATGTTCCATGTGTTGGACCAGTTTGTGATTTTATCCAGATCTGCAGTGAGCGAAGAAGCTGCTGCTTGCCGGTCTGAGGGATGACAGATGGTACGGCAGAGGTCGAGTCATCGGCAAAGAGATATAGAGGATTTTCCAGAGAGTCGGAGAGATCATTGATGAAAACCAGAAAAAGAACAGGGCCAGAACGCTACCTTGAGGAACTCCAGCCTGCACAGGAAGAGGGGATGAAAGAACTCCATTTAGGGCCACACGTTGACTGCGACAGGAGAGGAAGTCTGCGAGCCATGAGTGGAGATGGCCTTGGATACCATGGGAAGAGAGTTTGGTGAGTAGTGCAGGGTGCCAGACTGTGTCAAAAGCACGTATATGTCCAGGGATACGGCTCGGATTTCCTGTCTGGCATTGAGGACCTCCATCCATTGATGGGAGAGCAGAAGCAGCATATCCAGGGTAGAGTGACCTGGTTGAAACCAAATTGATGATCGGAAATCAAGCCATTGGAGAAGAGGAAGGATTTCATGTCTGAAGCGATGATGGATTCCATAACCTTGCTGATGTTTGGGAGAAGGCTGATTGGTCTGTAGTTACAGGGATCTGTTTTTGCACCTTTTTTATGCAGGCAGTGATGTTAGCAGATTTCCAAGCAGATGGCAGATGACCTGTAGCAAATGAGAGGGTGAATAGAACAGAGAGAGGGTGAGCAAGGGCAGAAAGAGCAGGCTTTGAGGACACGTGGGCTGATGCCGTCTGGACCGGTTGCAGAATCTGAGTCGAATTGAAAGCAAGCTCTCCACCTTGTTAGAAGAAAAGGACACAGAGTCCAGGGACAGTTGGGTGCGACTGGGTAAGGTGGGTTGAGAAAGTGATGGGTTTTGACACAAGATTTAGCTGCAAAACACCGAGTTTAGACATTCAGCTTTATCACGTGCGGTATCAGCAGTGCAGCCATTTGAGGTAAGGGAGGGGATGGAGGGGAACATACACCAGAAACAGATTTGATTAAACGCCACCAGGATTTTGAGGAGGGAGAGAGGTTTGAGAGTTCAGACTTGAGATGAGAAAGATGTTGTTTTCTGGCTCTCCTGAGGGTAGATACACATTTGTTCCGAGCTTTGTGGAAGGAACTGAGATTGCCCACAGTTGGGTTTGCTTTCCATGAGGCAAAGGCAAGTTGTTTCAGGACAACTGCCTCGCCACAAGCTTCAGTAAACCAAGGGCGGGAGGAAGGTAGGACAACTGAAGACGAGAGGGATAAATCTGTGCATGAGGTAGAGCAAGTTTCTTTGAAAGAATTCCCAGGATGAGTTGATGTTTGAGAAAGTAGTGATAGGAGACCAGTCTGTAAGTTTGATAGCTGCTTGGAGACCCTGCCAGTCGGCTTGCGTGAAATGCCAGACTCGACGGCGGTGAGGTGGTTCTCTGATAACAGCCAGAGAGATGTCCACTTTGACAAGGACGTGTGTCAGAAGAACCGATTGGAGCGGAGGAAGAGCAGCAGATATTGTCAGGGAAATTTGTCAAAATCAGATCTAGAAGAGATGGAGTACCATTGGTTGAGATCCGGGTCGGGAAATTGACCGATTGAGTCAGTCCCAATGAGTCACAGAAAGCTTTTGCTGAGGTACCATGACAGGTGAGAGAGGTACCCACACCTAGCCAACTGGGGTGATGACAATTGAAGTCACCACATAAGAGGAAGAGAGAGTTTGATGAAAGATAGAAGATGGTCCATGTTTTCGGATAGTGAGGTGTAGATGGAGTCATCACTGTTCGGTGGACGGTACAGTACACATATAACATGAGGTGGGAGTGGAGGGGAAGCCGTAGCCAGAGGTATTCCTGGGGTGTGGGGGAGTGAGAGCAGTGCAAGGAGAGTGAGGAATAGAGTCTTTGATGAAGAGAGCAACACCTCCACCAGGACGAGGCTCAGGTCTGTCAAACCGGAGGAGGGAGTAACCGGGGAGAGATACTTGGGAGTCAGACACGTCATGGGAGAGGAAAGTTTCTGTTAGGCAGATTATGTCTGGTTTGTCAGTGGCAGCCTGTATGGAAAGATCTGAAAGGTTTGAGCGAAGGCCCCGGAATATTTGAGTCCACACTTTTAATGAAGAGGTAGGGGAGGAGGCTTTGGGTGCAGGGGGTGGGGGGGAGGGGGAGGGTAGGACAAGGGACGAGGGGGGGAGGTAAGGAGGGTTGTTGAAAGAGTGTGGGGGATTGCAGAATAGCTAGAGGAGGGGGCCGAATGAGGAGGAGAAAAGGCTCTGTTGCTGGGGAGAGGGGGGACAAGAGACAAGGAAAGGCAGTTGAGGATTTGAGGAGGTGGAGTGAAGAGATGGAGGTGAGAGGGCAGTGGAGGGAGGCAGCTTGGTGGATGAAGGGGGGCAACTTTGAGAAGGATGAGTGAGGGGATGAAAGGTGGGAGAAAGGTGAGGGGGAATTTTTGAGAGAGAGTGAGAGGGAGGCTTGGAGGGAGAAGAGTGGGATGGTTGCTTTGAGAGTGAGAGTGAGGGGTGAGGGGGGTGAGTTGGCACTGAAGTTGGAAAAAAAGAATGGTTGATGGAAAGTGAACATCCATTGCAAACTGTGGTTTTTAAAAGTTTTAGGTCGGAGATGCGATTTAACACAATTATTGATGGATGCAATGAAGGCGAATTCAGAGAATGGAGAGAAGAAGCGCTGTAATAGTTGGATTTTTAGGCAAGAATGAAGGAGAGGTCGAAATGAGAGCAGCCTGTTAAAATAGCAGAAGAGTAGTGCATTATGAAACAGTAAAGAGTACCACATGTGTGAGAGAGGAAGATGAAGCATAATAAGATCGTTTTTGTTGTTAATATTAATGTTTGAGAGAGTTTTCAACAGATTAAGTCATGGAAGTGTTGTCGAAAAAATCGAGGAAGAAGACGAGGAGGAAGATAAGAGGAAGAAGAAGAAGCAGAATCGGGAGAAGGTTAGCGTGTTGTTGTAGTTGTTGTTGGGTATTGGCAGCGTTTAGGGGAATTTCGGTATATAAAAATGGGCTTCACAGGAGGAACCCGTCAGTGTTCCAGACTCCATGGTGAGTAGATTGTGTTTCAGTGTTCCAGACTCCATGGCTTGAACGAACATTGCGTATGATCGACTCGGTCACATGATACCCATGGCTGATCGATGCTACACACATCCCACCATGCAACTTGTCTAAAATCAGGATTTTTTTCTGCTAATGTCATAACCTTAAGATATTTATTCACTCCACCACCACTTGGAGAGGCTTGATATTTCAGTGCCATGCTGTACTTAAGGGTACAGTATACGGCTAAATAACTTTGATTTCAATAAAACTCCTGGGCACAAGCTCACTCGACTGCGGTGCTGTATGTTGACTGAAAACAACGCGGGTAGTAGGCGGTGGCTGAAAACATCACCTCTGTGCATGACGTGATCACAGCGCCACATTCAAACCCACGTATAATCAAGTTTTATGTGCATTTAGGAAATAACCGTCGCATTTATTCCCACGTGTAAAAAAACGAATCCACGTAAACCCATGTTGGACAAGGGTTTACTGCACCAAATTGTATTTTTATTTTTGCCAACTTCATTAGGTCTACTAGCTTTCAAAAGGCAATGGCTCAAGTTTTCTGTGCTTTGTTTCTTTGAATGTGTTTGTAATGCATTATCCATTTTAAGAAATCCATCTACCATTGTTGCAGGTATGACGTTGCAGACAGTACTTTTACAGTTGTCGTTCATCAGTTGAAGAACCTTCAAGTATTGTCTGTTCCTCATGGCAGCAAAGTGTAAGCTTTGAAGTACAAGTTGCATGAAGTAAAAGTGAATGGGTACAAGATAAATTGTGAGCCCATCGTATTTCTTTTCAGCACTGCTTTCTATTTCTCCATTTCCAGGATCTTTGCTGATTTATGTTTTATTACTTTTTGGTGGATTACAATGAGGCAAATGGGATTCCAGGTTTCATTTAAATTTGTCCATTGCCATATTCACTTCATCCCTCGTTTGAAACATCAATTTAAGAAGTAGAAACTCTGAAGACATTTGTACACACATTTTCTTTTTTCACTTGTAAATTAAAATGAACTTCGGCCTTTTTTATTTTGAAGAAATATGTTTTGGTGCTGAATTGAGAGGGGGGAGTTGGTGAGGTTTCACTTTAGTTTCTAATCACATTAAATGAGTCTTCCTCTGATCTTGAATAAAACAAAATTGAACAAACTCCATATCTTGTTTTCACACGTTATTGATTGCCCTTGTTTGCCCCCTGTCCCCTTTCTGCTGCAGTGTGGTCTTTGTCACGCTTCTCCCCAACTTTGAAACCTCGAAAAGATTTTGCAGCCCTGAAATTGAAGTGGGGCAACACCACTGTTTGGTGGGATGGCAAGCTTGCCAAACAATTGCAGCTTCTGCACTACATGGAAAGACTTTGCAGATTGATGTGCGGGACCATGAAATGCTTCACCAATCTCTTGTATGCAGCTCTAACTGCCCTCCACTCCATCTCCCTCCCACTAGCTTTATTGAAATAGTGAAGGTTTTTCTTTAAGTACCTACTAATTTTTTTGGGGGGTGGGCTTTCAACTGCAGTAAATAATCAATCAATCACTTCATACACTGTTAATTATGAAATGTGTCGAGTGTCACTCCTTTTGAGTTGTGCCCCTGGTCCTCGTGAATATTAGCGAACTCATAGAATGATTGGTTCAAAGATGCGAGGATGAGCAGTAAGTATGTAGCAAACATCTACACTCCCCACCAACAAGAACTTCTAGTCATCTGTACTAGTTTGTGAAGAATAATAACTGTTAAAAACGCCAGTAGTGAATGAACCCTCATTCATGTGATTAACTTTATTTGGCAGAAATAGTGACCTCTTAGTTCAGAGTTTCCATAGCAATCTTAGATTTAAAATGTATATATTACTGTATACAACATCGTTTATAGGACAAGGATCATGCTTTATCGCGTGCCTTTTTGTCAATGTGATTCTGATGGAAATTTTCAATGTTTTTGAATGTGGAAAAGGGAAGCGTGCAAATCAGCCTCACCAATCTAATGGCACGACTTGACAACACACCAAGGCATTGGTACAATTTGTTGAATCTTCATCACGTGCAGGAGCAAGAACCTCAGCTTTCTACAATACTTGCCAGCCACTCTAACCGACAGCCAGTTGTAAAGGTAAGTGCAAACAATATATTTTTTTCTTCTTCAGAATTTTTCAATTGGTATAAGTGATTCTTCATCATTGAGAGACGAGCCAAAAACGATATACTGTATAGCATTATATTTCAAAATGTTGTGGACGAGTTATGACAAAACTAGGTGGATGAGTTGGGTTCGTGACGAGAGCAAACCAATTTGATTTTGGAGGTCCGGATCTAGATCCAGCCTATCAGTGGGATACAGAACATAAACTGTTAAGCCTGGCAAAGATACGCGCTCCACCGAGTGCCGTTCTAGTTATCCTTGCAATCTCAACCTTTGTTGGTATTTCACATTTAATGATGGCAATTCAATTTATAGTTTTAATTGGCCAAATAAATCTCCAAAGAATATCGTTCCAATTTGATGAATACATTACTACCTTGTACGTCTGAAAACTTTTGAATAATTTTGTAGGCAACTCTTTCATACATCGCATCATATGCTGTTTGCCGCACATAGGCTGATAAAGAAACCAACACAGACATTAGGATGCTTGACTTGTTGGTGACTCGACCCAAGGAACTTTGCACTTCCTTCAAGAGAGCAAATGCCATTGTGAGATCACAGACCTTTTCTTCAAGCGCACGCAATCAATATGTGTGCCGGGTGAGGGTTTTTTATACTATTTTAAAATGCCAAACAGTAATAGTTGTGAAGGATTTACTCGTCTTGCTGGTGAAAGCTCATGTCCTGTTTTCCTCTGACATCGGGTTAATGCCCAAAATGTCAGCTTATCCTTGCTTCCCACTACAGTTAACAAACTTCAATCCTGTTTATTTCATCCACAGTAATAGGTGTACTTTCATAGTAAAGACATTCTGGGATCTTACCTAGTTCTATTTCTCCAACTTACTGACTTTTTATTTGGCACAACTGTTGTCACATTCGTTATAAATATGTATTTACTCCCACAGCTGAACCGGAGTGATAGTGACAGTTCAGCCTTGCCCAAGCGGACAATGTTTTTACGAAGTGCCGTGGAACGGAGAAGCCTGCGGATGAAAAGAGTAAGTCAACAACAGAAGACACTTTATTTTTTTTTTTTAGATACTTGTGTTTGAAAAGGAGTACTTGAATTAATATGTTTTAAGACTTAAATTTGAATTGTAAATGAAATGATATATATATATATATATATATACATGCAATTTCAAAGCACACCTGGGTCACAAGTATGACTTGCTGACCAGGTCTTCAGTCAAAATCCTCAGCACCATTCTGTTTTGGCCCTTAAACCGTGATACAGTCAGCTTAGGTGGTCCAGCCGGGGCACATATGCCTCCACATGCAGCAAGTACACTTGGATGCATACGTATCCCTAACCGCAGTTAGCGAGAACACAAATTACAACAACAGCAGCTTCCATTCCCAGAATCCACAGCACTGAAAATATGTACTGGAGCAACCAACCAACCACCCAACCTTGCAACATGCATCAGTCAACAGGAAAACACAAAAACACATGCCAAAATACACACCACACAACCAACCGACGAGCCTCATAACATGCACTGCTCAAATCAGCAACTATACCATACACATATCTCTGCATATCTCTTCCACACTCAGTCACCACCCCTTTTGATGCTGAAGGAACCACCACCAAATCAATCTCAACCTACACCGTTCGACCTGCCTCCATAAACTTCTTCCAAATCCAAAGTGAGCCATTCAAGGCAACCTGGGCCACTCTCTCGTACATATCCTTTCCATTCCACACACTCCTAGTTGAGCAAGAAATGCATAAAAGGAATTGCCAATACACCCTCTACAGCCCACCTCAAATGGCTGATAAGAAACTCACTAACCCTTCTCCTGACACTCTGCTTCCAGCTCACCATATTTTCCTCTCTTACTCTCATACACCTCCTCCATATTCTCTTCCCAAGGTCCTGACAATTCTCAAAATATGACCTCCCTTGTTGTACCTGACCAGATGACAATGTCAGGCCGCAATCTTATCACACAGAAATCCGCCGGGAAAACCTTTTGTGGCTTTAGGTCTGCAACCACCTGCCAATCAAATGCATTTGGCAAACCTCTTGCCTTCCACTTCCACCTCCTCCTTCTTTTGCCTCTTTTTGCCTCTTTCACAAACAACACCTGTCTCCCATCACCTTCCTCCTCCTTCTTTTCCACCTCTCTCTCTCTCTCTCTCTCTCTCTCTCTCTCTCTCTCTCTCTCTCTCTCTCTCTCTCTCTCTCTCTCTCTATCTCATCACCTCTTGTCACACCATCTCCACTACCACCGCCAATGCTTGATCGTGCCACCATTTATATCTTCCTGCTGCCAAGGCTACTGACCATGCACTCGGTGCATGCTGCATTGTTCCTTGACCTCCACACCAAGGGCAGCTCTCCTCCTGCATAAATGCTCACACCCTCAAGTTTGCTGCCGATAGAAGCTCATCATATGTTTTCCGCAATAGGAAATTCAACAGTATTGGCTCCATCCTTCAAATCTCTTGACACTTCAATGTTCTCATCTGCACACCCTCCCACCGAGTCCAAGCACCTCACTGTGCCTGTCCGACTGCGTTCACATATCTCCTCTCTTCCTCCTTTCTTCTCACCTCCCTCTCAACCATCCTCCTCCTTTCTTTCGCACATGCCTTTCCCCATTGATCATGCTTCATCCACCACAAACCATGTTTCCCATGCTGCATCATTCCCATCACCTCTTTCTGTTGCAAACGCTCCTCCATTTCATCCACCTCTGCTCTTGCATTCCACCTCCGACTTGCCATTTTCTCTGGGAGAGTTTTCTTTACCACTGAGTCACTTAAATTCTGCACCATCATAAACTCCCGCACCCTCACCACCTTATATTCCTCGGTTATGGATGTTAAGGGAAACAGGAATTTTCCACACTAACCAAAAAAGCAATATTGGTCAAACAGCGTGGCACTCCCAACCACCTCCTCACAAACCCACTCACCAAAACCTCCATCCTCTCCACATGCCCAATCATAATATCCTAAATCATCAATGGCCACAATACTCATGGCATTAATCCAAGCTTCAAGCACCAAACATTGCTGGCAAACTCTGACCAGGAGCTAGCCCCACTTCTTCCCCATGTTCACTCACGGCATGTAGCAACAACTCCATAACCAACCCAAATAAAATAGGGGAGATGGCACATCGCTTCGGGATCCTCACTTCCAACGTATGCCACTCTGTTATGTGAGACTGTGTCGCAAACCGCATTCAAAACTGATCATAATATGCCATCAGAAAATCCCTAAATCTCTGTGGCACTCAAAACAAATCCATAACATATCTAATCAAGGCATGTGGCACTGACCCATATGCATTCCCCAAATCCAGCCATAACACTGTAACATCCTTCCTTTGCCTCTTTGTCTCTTGTAATACAGGGTGTTCCAAAAGGACCCAGACAACTTTGGTTGTTAACATATTTAGAACCACAAATGATACAGCAATACCCTTTTGTTTTATATGACACAGAAACTCATAAAGTTTTGTGCACACCATCAATACACTTCATTGTGAGCTCCATTTGTCATGCACAGGACACCAAAGTGATACAAAAGTTCTTGCCATGTTCGGCTCGACATGTTTGTGTCCACCAATGCGCATGCAACTGTAATCAGAGAACGAAGATCCTGCTGGTGTGCCACCTTGGTGTTGTGGACATCTTTGGTAAACCCCTACAGAAAAAAAGCAAATATTAAAGAGGGTTATCTCTGGTAATCGTGAAGGTCAGGTGGTTGGTCTGTCTCAGCCAATACAAGCGACTTGGAAATTTTTCTTTCAGGACGACTCGAATGACTAAGGCCCAATGAGGGGGGAGCGCCGTCCTGTTGAAAAATTATATCGGGTTGCAGGTCTTCAATCTGTGGGAAGGTGAATACTTCCAACATGTTCATGTAAATTGTTGAGGTCACTGTATCCCCCGCAAAGAAAAATGGACCCACCAAGTGGTCATGGAGAAGGCCACACCACACATTCACCTTTGGACTATCGGGTACGTGTTCAATGATCACGTGGGGTGTTTCATAGCCCCAGACCTCACATTGTGCCAGTCTCTCGATTACCTTTCATACATGAAAGCAAGCTTCGTCTGTGAACATGACCTTTTTCAGGTAATCTTCATCATCCTTGATGCGACTGAGCATTTCCAAGGCAAATGCCTGGTATTTGGGTCCGTCATTTGGGTTGATTTCTTGCAGGATCTTCACCTTATAGGCATAAAGCTTCAGTCTTTTATGCAAAACCTGTGTAAAGTGGTGGTTGGTAGTCCCAGTTCTCTAGATGCACGTCAAATTGATTTTCTGGCACTTTGTTGAAATGATTCATGCACTCGTTCAATGTCTGCTGCACTTGTTTGGTCGACCGGTACTTTTCTGTTTCTGACAACTTCCAGTCTACTTAAACCTCATGTACCATTCTCTGATCCTAGTCCGCAAAGTCGGATTCCTTCCATACCCTGTACGGAAATTACGCTGAACTTGCATGTTGAACTTCGTCTCGATTTAACCATTCGACGCACTAAGCTTTCTCCTGTGGAGTCGCCATTTTATTTTACATTAAACCACCAGACATGAAAATAAAGAAAACTTAATGAGTTTCTGTATCATATAAAACAAAGGGTATCATTGTATCATTTGTGATTCTATATATATTAAGAGGCAAAGTTGTCCAGTTCTTTTTGGAATGCCCTGTACTTGCCACACCATTGCCGAGTGTTCAATACATCCTGGTGAACTTGGTATTCTTGCCTTTTGTACAGAGCCATCCACAAAACCATTTTCTCTGATGAAGTCTAAGGGCCATGCAGCAAAGACCCCCCCCCCCCCATCAATATCTTCCCATCTACATTGAGCAATGATATTTGTCTAAACTGCTCAAGTGTCACAGCCTCCTCCTGCTTTGGAATATAAACTCCTTTTACCCTACTCCATTGATTGGGCACCATTCCTTGCCTCCACACACCTACAGAGCCTTCCACTATATATATATATATATATATATATATATATATATATATATATAAATATATATATATATATATCATTATAATTGTTAGGAGTATGTGGTCCGGGTGATGAGCGGTCTTTCTCGGACCCACTTCCCGACTTTTGACCCAGATAACTCTGCGACACTCATATACACACATTCAGGGTCTGCCTAGTAGGCACATAAGACATCCGCCATTATAAAGATTGCAGTGTTAGTGTGAGAAATTTGTGAGGATATCCCAAAAGACTCAGCTCAGTGGGCTGTCACCGCATAGGTGGTGAGGTCCTTGGGTTTGATTCCTGGGATGAGTCACAATTTTTTCGCACTAGCCCCTTGCAGGAATTTATTCCTGTTTTTTTGTTGTTGTTGTTTTGTCGACATTGTCAAGGCTCATATGAGAGCCAACACACAACGCACAGCAAAGGGGGTATGAGACGAGAGGGGTGGGAGAGGGAAGGACAAAACAGTGGGGAACAGAGACATTAGGAGATGAGGGATGTGGTGGGGAACACGGGGTATACAAGATGGACATTACAGGGACTTTCACGAGGGAAAGCAGGGAATTTGAAGGAGATGGGTTTGGGGTGGATTAACGGGGAGAAAAGATCGAGGTTTTGGATGGGGGAAGATAAGAGGTGGTGGTGAACGGCTGTTTTGAAGGCCTAGAGGGAAGAATGGGATTGAAGAGAGTGTGGGAGTTTATTCTAAAAGCGGGAAAAAAAGAGTGAAGGTGAGCAGTGATTCGTGATTTTGGTAGTTTTACCAGAAGGGGGTTGCTGGCGGATCTTGAGCACCCTGCGGAAATATGGGGGGGGGGGACATATCGAAAACAGAGCTGGGGGGGGGGGCGAGACCGGAGAGGAGACGGTAGAAGACAGAAAGACCACTGACCTGCCTACGGTGAAAGAGTGAGAGGCCCAAAGACTCAGCCTCACCGTGGGAGATACCAATTATCCTAAATGCCTTGGTTTCCACAGTGTCAAACAAGAAAGGTGAGAGGCAGGAGCACCAGCCCAGAGGGGAGAACAGTACAAAATCAGGCTGCGGACAAAAGCTTTGTATGTGGTCAGGAGCTCAGGTGGGCCAAGGAAGAACTTTGCATGACGGAGGATTCCCAGTCGGCGACTGGTTTGTCGGCCAGGTTGGAAATTGGTTTTCCCAGGAAAGATCCTGGCAGATTGTGAGACCCAGAAGCTTGAATGCAAGGACTTCTTCCAGCGGATTGTTGAGAAAGTAGATGGGGGTGGGGTGGGGAGGGTTCCAAATGGTCCTTTCGGAGAGACATAGTGAGAGTGTGAGATTTGTCCGGATTGAAAGACATGTTCCATGTGTTGGACTAGTTTGTGATTTTACCCAGATCTGCAGAGAGCGAAGAAACTGCTGCTTGCCGGTCTGAGGGATGACAGATGGTACGGCAGAGGGTGTAGTAATCAGCAAAGAGATATAGAGGATTTTCCAGAGAGTTGGAGAGATCATTGATGAAAACCAGAAAACGCACAGGGTCCAGAACGCTACCTTGAGGAACTCCAGCCTGGACAGGAAGAGGGGATGAGAGAACTCCATTAGGGCCACATGTTGGCTGCGAGCAGGAGAGGAAGTCTGCGAGCCATGAGTGAAGATGGCCTTGGATACCAAAGGAGGTTTGGGAGGTTTTACCATTGGATACCATCGGAGGTTTTCAGATACCATAGGTTATATATATATAGTTTGCTCGGAGTATGTTGTCAGGGTCACGAGTGGCCTCACTCGGACCTCCTTCCTGACGAATAGCTCAGTGGGCTGCTTTCACATAAAGCTTTGACCCTGAAACTGACGAGTCGCAGATAAATCCGTGACCCGATGGGTTGCTAAGCAACCACAGATGCTGTCTGAGGTGACAATCCTGCAGGGTCCCCATGCCCATAATCTCGCATTACCTTTCTGGTGATTTTGTTATCCCAGATGGGGAACCATGCTCTCGACACCCCACCTTTATCTAATAATTACATACGGCCGAGTGGAACCATAAGTGGGACGTCAGCTAGGCTAGCGTAGCGAATCAGTGGGGTACAACCTCCCATCTACTTTGACATACTATGTCTCATGAATGGTGAAAATGGACACCTAGCATGTTTGGAAATGACAAGTCTTGTATCGAAAGGCACACATTTACAGGAGATTGCAGTGTCACATGAGAGACAGTCTTAGCCCTGAGCACTCAAAATAACCCCTTATACAGAAAACCATATCACGAGCAAGACAATGTTGCCTCATACATCTGGGGAAATTAGATTTGAAAAAGGAGACAGAATGAGGAAGAATAAGAAGTCGGGGAATGTTGGTGACTCCTTCCTCACCCGAACCTGAGCCGGGTCCCAACAAGGTGTTAATGCCGGTGAGTGAGAGATGTAGGTGGGAGGTGTACTGTCATGTGGTATTCTGTAGTGATAGTTTTGAAAAGAACTGTTATTGGACTCAAGTTGATGCTCCACAACAGAGTGAGT
>CM068964.1:65395592-65409133 GCA_035128595.1 Eptatretus atami
ATATATATATATATATATAAAACACCAACAACAATTTTCATACAGAATTACTGACCTTTGATAATATTCTGTGTTGAAAGAACAGTGCGGATTTATTTTTCACGAAGGTACATTGCAGTGCTCACTTTCATCGGGAATGTTATAAAGAACGTTTAACAAAATACATATTTGTGACTCATAAAAACTTTTAAATACAAGTTGCACTACAGATTAAATGTAAGCATTGTAGTTGCAACAGTGTGCGTATTTGTTTGAAAATGCAGTAAGCATAATAAAAAGTACAACTTCATTGGAAACATCACAACAAATATCAGGCAGCCATATGATGTCATCATCACTCAGTTTGACAAAATGAAACTCAAATTTTGCTTCACTCATTTTTTTCTGCAAGATTTTGTTGGTGAATGACGAGTTTTGTGCAAAAGGTACGTCATAAAAAAACTATACCAAAAACCATTGTGCAAAGAAAGGTCAGTTGTTATATGTCTCAGTCAGACAATACTCAGGGGGCATACTCTCCCGAAGACATCTTAACTGTTCTTCACCGAGCTTTATCTTCTCATCTAGCTCACGCTGTTCTTCAACAAGTGCAGACTTCAATTTGATGAAATGCTGATAGTCTTGCAGGTGATCTGGTGACAAGAGACCTGCAAGGATGGAGTCCACGAGATGACGTCGCCGCTCAAGATTTTCCTTCAATTCGCAAGCATCTTGATACTGTGCCGACAGTACCCTTCTCTTTTCCTCCAGCAGATGCTGTGAAAGGAAGTGGGGTAGAAAAAAAGAAAAAAAAGAAGGCATGGCAGTGTCAACAAATCAAGGCTTTGTATAGGTAAATTGTGAACTCTATTAAATCAGATGCTGAAAATCTTAGAAGCATAATAGAGGCATTAGGAGAAGCAGAATTTGACTTTATTCTGAATCTGGCTGTTTGAAACAAGGGGAGGCAACTAGGTGGTACCATGATGCATGGAAAACATCCCATTATTTGAAAAGGTTAGAGTTTACAAATAATATATTAGACCGGTATTGATGTATGGAAGTGGAACATGGCCAATGGGGATGAAATGTGAAAATAATGGAAAGGAGAAAGAGGAGAATGATAAGGTGGATGAATGGATTGTCACTGAAAAATAATTCTGAGCTCAAAAATCAGGAAGAGATTAAAAATCAACACGAGTGAAGAAGGACATCGGAAGAGAAGACTTAGTTGTTGATGGTCATGTTCATCGAAGGTCTAAAGAAAGCAATAAAGCTCAAAGTAGAAGGAATAAGGCTGAAGCCAACCTAAAAAGTCATGAATTTCAATTGTAAAGAAAGATATGGAATGTTTGAGTTTGTATGAAATTGACACAATGGACAGATCCACAGGGAGGAATGTCATCATTTGACCAACCACCTGAAAAAAAGGGGAAAATGGTTGTAAGAATTTTGTTGTTGGTATCTGTCGTCGTCACCGCTGTATTCTGAAAAATCTTTCAAAGGAAATGCTATGGCTGTCTTTTCGACCACTTAATGTGTGACTGTGTAGGTATTTGATTGTAATTCATTGCTTGTCAGGTCAGGCCAGATCAGATCTGTGACTTGCTACGGGTAACATGTAAACCCATACTAACACGTTCATGGTAGTGTCGGTGACTAAACCGGCTCTCCCCACCAGATCCCCTTGGTGTGGAGGGTGTGTGGACATGAACACCCAGCAGGATTAAATACAAAACCTGCCAAAGGGCAGGGGAGCTCCTTGTGAGCCAATGGCCATCCATATCTGGTGCCAACTGCATCTGCAGACATCCTCCTGCAGTTGGTTACCTTTCCTAGGAGGTTGGTGGCAGGATTTGCACTTCAGCCACCACAAAACACACTGAGGTGTGTGGCTGGTGGTGCTGTGGTGTCATCCACCAGATGGCGTCGCCTCGGGGTCACCTGAGGCAGTCCCTTCGGGTGTGTTCTAGGAATGCCCTATCCCCAAGAGATGGGGATGGGCCAGGCATCTGCCTGGGGGATGGCCAGATGGAGACCCCTGGTGTACCGGCAGAAAGTGGATGCAGCATGCGCTGAGAAAAGCACATGCTCCCATTGTCTGTGCAAGCATTGGCATTGTGTGCCAAGTGTCAAGTGTTGAGTATCATCCAAAGGGGGAAAGAGGTATCAAGTGACTGCAATATTCAGACAATGAAAATTACATTATGTCTGACAATCTGCATATTAGTCTGGAGGGCATTCACAAAAATGTGACCTTGGCATAACATTTATGTTGCAAGCCAGCAACAGAGTTTTTTTTCTGAAAGAGGAGACCTTCCTGGATCAGAAAAATCATGTTGCCACCATGGGAAATTCTAATTTGAAGCCGAATTGGAGGCAATTATGTTACACGATATCAGACATCATTTAGGCCAAAACTGTTGATGTTGAAACCACCATCCAGTCACATTTCCATTGATAAAGGTGTCGTATCGGGTTGTGTCATGCATTTCTATGTTGTTTGTATGCCTTGTGTTAATATCTTATTTAACTCTACAAACATAACAAACATCATCTCATTATCATAAATAATAAACCAATAAAGTTTAAATAATGTTACAAAGACTGTCGTGTTACTTTTCTATCAAAAGTGGGGGAAACCATCATTGGGGAAACGCAGGGACTTGGTTCCACAGACAAGATAAAGGTACAAAGAAATAGAGGTGAGCATCCAGCTTTGACTTGGGGGGGGGGGGGGAACAAGGTGTGGGTTTCTAGAATAACATATGTGACATGGAGAGGTTGTGGCTGGATGGAAGGAAGAGAGGAAGGGTTCAATGAGGCCAGAAATGTGGCAATAAAAATCATGTCCCCACCAACCTGCCTACGATGGACGAGAAAGCAGACGGTAGAAGTCGGTTTCGTTCCAGGAGATAATACAAAAAGCTTTGGACTTGACTGCCTCCAGAGGAACACGACAGGCAGCTGCACTGGCCCAGAGTTGGGAGCCATATTGCACAGTACTTTGGATGAAAGTCTTGATAATGTGATCGACTCTCTATAGCTTGGATTGGACTTTGCTTTGTGAAGAAGACCAAGGATGGGTCAGCCTTGGAGGTGAGTTTGGAGATATAGTCTGCAAAGAAAGGTTGTGAAGGACAGTGAGACTGAGACCGAGGACTTCTTGGGATTGCACCTCTTCAAGGGATTTAGCACAGAAGTAAAATCGTGGGTTTGATGGCCAATCCTTATTGATGGACAGAGTGAGAGCTTGGAACTTTCCTTTGTTGAAAGATGTTCCAGGTAGCTGACCAATGACTTTTTTCCAGATCTGTGGACAGAGGTGCCATGGGAGCTTGCCTCTCAGAAGTACGGTGGACTGTTCGAGTAATCAGCAATGTTATGCAGAGGATTTTTCAGAGAAACAGCGAATTGATGGAGATCAGAAATAACATGAGTCCAAGATCTTGCCTTTGGTGCACAAGCTTCAAGAGGAAAACCCAAAGACAGAATCCTATCAAGAGTCACCTATTGCTTCTGCTTGCCGAAAATTTGATAGCCATTCAAGGAAGGTCCCCCAAATATCATTGGTCGACAAGAGACAACAACTGATGTCTAAATCAATGATCGATTTTATCACCATGTGAGTTGTTAAATGAGTAGTTAGGAAACCATCAGTGCAGTAAATACTGTAAACAAATCAATCTCAATGCAACAGATGACATCAGCATTCCTGAAGTGACTTCCAGTTCATCCTCAGTGACTGTGTGGTGCGGAACATTATTGCTTCAGCCAAAGAGAGCACCACTGTGTGAAGGTTGGAAAGTGCTTTCCTCGTGAAAAACTTGCAAATCTTCTCCACCAAGGTGATCCAATTGGAATGCAATAAAGGCTGTGCTATTGAGCAGGCCGATGCTTTACTTAGAATTTCATTGCAGGGGAACTCTCAGAGGAGGCATGGCAACGGGAAGGTGCAGAGTGGCAGTCAGCCCCCTCGGTAAACAAACATAATCACGTGTTCAAGTACAAAGTTAAGTAATTCTTGTATAATTATAATACATAAAATGACATTAAATGAAAACAAATGAAAATCTCAGTGAAGACGATCACAGTGTATATTTACATATTTATTATATTGTGTGTATTTAAACAAACAGATGCGTGCATCAGTTGAGTTTCATTTGCTCTTGTGTTGGTGTATGGCACATTGGTGTGTTGTCACTTTTTAGCAAATTTCACAGCATGGAATTCAGACAGTGATGGGCTTGGGAGTGATGCTCATCGAGCTAAAACATCACTCTTGGATGGATATACACACATACACACCAAATACTACGACTTCTTTAATGGCCCCAATTATTTGCAGCTTCTTCAAGTCTTTGATGAACCAGCTGTCTTGGTCTGACATTCAACTGAGGGTGACAGGAATTAATGAAGAGGAGGTGAGTTACCACTGCCCCCCGGCGTAATTCCAAAGGTCACCATGAGGTCTTTATTATCGTCCACCAGCTAATGCCAGCAGATGGGACACCCAATTTAATGTTCATCTGTTGGATGGTGCACACAATGATGCATTGCCCATCCTGTAAAACACCAGTGTTACAGTTTATAGCTGGGCCTGAGATTCTAACCCAGACTAAACAGCTCAGAGGTGTGTGTATGAGCGCACGCGCACACACTCACACACACACACACACACACACACACACACACACCTGGCAAACTGACTTAATGTACACTCTGATTATCAGCATGCTTTATTAATGCAACATCTTGACAGCGACAGATATAATTTTGTAATGGACATCATTACCATGAGGTTAGACGACTCAGATGCGAGTCTAGAACCTACGAAGCTATCACGCCACTTCTAAAAACAAGGTACAAAAATTATAAAAGGGAAAACAGAAATTTGTGGAGATGCAATCCAGTTGATTTGACTTTTCAGGGAACAATTATAACTTGGCTCAAATATGATTTTTTTAAAATTTTAATTGTAAATAGCCATCACTAAAAATCCCCACATTTTCCTTCCCACCATCACTCCACCTCTCTGACATGAATATGAAATAATTAAATATACCATCAGAGATGGGGAATCCCCCGCCATTGAATGAAAAAGGTCATACATGTTCCAGATAATGAGGGAGGTGAATTGGAAACAAGACACCATTTGGTCATCATCTCGAAAAAGTTCCCCAGGAGTGAGGAACGTAGTAACCAAAAATAATTGAAATCAGATAAGCGGTTTACCATTTATTACAAAAAACTTTTTTCAAGATGGCCGCCCCAGTCGGCCATCTTGGATCCGACTACGCCCAAAATCAATAGGGCTTCTTCCTTTTCAGGAGGTACATGTGTGACCCAAATTTCAAATCGATATGGCGAAAAAACATTTTTTTCAAGATGGCCGCCCCAGTCGGCATCTTGGATCCGGCCACGCCCAAAATCAATAGGGTTCTTCCTTTTCAGGTGGTACATGTGTGACCCAAATTTCAAATCATATGGCGACAGTTTATGAGTTATCGCACTCACAGCTATAAATGTTGACGCCATAAATGTTGACGCCCAGCCAGCCAGCGCGGACCGCCCCAGTCGGCCATCTTGGATCCGGCCACGCCCAAAATCAATAGGGTTCTTCCTTTTCAGGTGGTACATGTTGACCCAAATTTCAAATCGATATGGCGAACAGTTTATGAGTTATCGCACTCACAGCTATAAATGTTGACGCGCCCCAGTCGGCATCTTGGAGCCGGCCACGCCCAAAATCAATAGGGTTCTTCCTTTTCAGGTGGTACATGTGTGACCCAAATTTCAAATCGATATGGCGAACAGTTTATGAGTTATCGCACTCACAGCTGTAAATGTTGACGCCCCAGCCAGCCAGCCGACGGACGACCCGGGTGATAACAATATCCCCCTTCCGCCACGCGGCGGGGATAAAAACAGGTGCAAGTGGGGAGTTGAGGGAAGAGATTTTGCATCCAATTCGCATATGCAATGACAAGTGCCATCCCACCATTTGTGGTTTGTTTGGGAGAGAAAAGACAGGGAATACATAAGGAATTCAATTTAAGACTTTTCATTAACAGGCAATGTACAGCTCACCCTATCCTCAAGCCTGGTATCCTCCCCAAGGCTGCAGAGCGCATTGTCCACACGAGCCAAACGCCCTGACAGTGACAGCAGCAGGTTCACAACCTTGTCCAGGTCGCCAACAAACATGCGATACTTGTCCAGCTCATTTGGCTTGCAGACGGCACACACATTCACCTCGACATTGGCACCAAGCTGCTCATTCTCATGCACATCCTGAAGAAGCGATTGCCGTGCTTCACGAAGTGTCTGCAGCTTCTGCCCAATGCTGTGGATAAGTTCAGCCTGCAGTGTATCAGCATAACGATTAGCTTACATCGCCTTCATAGCCTCAAATCATTAAACGAAAAACATGACGTGTGTAAAATGGAAACTTCCAATGTACATTGATGAACGAAAATTTATGGGAATATTAATTTGACAAAATAAATATAATTAATTCAAGACAAAACTTGCACAATTAGCAATTACCAGATACAACGTTTGTAAATGTCTTAAGTTGTTAAACTACTGAAAGAGGCAGCAATTCCTGACCTTTTTCTCTGTGAGATCTGGGTACATTTCTTCCTCTTCACCAGGACCCGATGGCTGCATTTCCTTGAGTTTCATTAGCAGCTCAGCCTTCGCTGCTGATACCAAGTAATATGCTGGACAGGCAGGAAGGCTTGACGAAGACACCATCAGTTCTTCCTCCACCCTAGATAAACCACAATAAAATGTAAGTACAGTACTGCATTCACTGTTCCAATGAGATTTGTATATTTGCGCCATCCAAGAATGGCTAAAGCCCACAGTACATGCTCAACGGCTGCTATAATATCAGCCATCATCAAACTTCTTCCCTTCTCCTCCCACTCCCACTCTCTTATTTCTTTCTATATTATCGCGTAGGCCATAACTCCCATTTCCACCCTTTTCCTCCCCCCATCTTCTCGTCCTCAGTTTCCTCTTTCTCAACGATCACTCACCCCTCTCCCAAGCTCCCACCCTCCAAAGCTGACCCCTGTTTGACATGGCTGAAGTCAGAAATTCCTGACCGATCAAATCTGTTGACACTTTAAATTTCCATTGTTTCTTCATGTAAACAACCGTTTTTTTTTGGTTTTTTTTTTTGAATGCTTAAAGAACGTACTCTACATTTATTAAACCCGCTTCTGATAGACTATAAACCCCCTTCCAGACACAGAAGGTGGACTTTTTAAAGCATACGATAATCTTTTTTATTACAGAAAATCAAATGAAATGGACTACAATCAAATTTGACATTGCAGATTAAAAAATGAAGCGAATAGATTGATAAGATTCACAATAAAGCTCATGAACTAAAAGTCTGAGTCCTTAATGTGCTTGACTATTAACTACTTCCACATGGCATCTAATCAGGGATTAAAAAGGCTGCACAGTCGAATAGAATAGCAAAAGTAAATAAAAATTGGACCAGTGTCCGAAGAAAGCGGTTCAGTTTGGCATTTTTAATATGAAATAAGCAAAGCTTAGAAACGAACGAAACCCCTCAGAACCCATTAAAATTAACCTTTAAAACCCTTTAGAACCCATTAGAGTTACCTTTTACAACCCATTAGAGTTACCCTTTAGAACCCATTAGAATCACTCTTTAGAACCATTAGAATTAACCTTTAGAACCCATTAGAATTACCCTTTAGAACCATTAGTTACCCTTTAGAATTATAATTACCCTTTAGAACCCATTAGAATTACCCTTTAGAACCCATTAGAATCACTCTTTAGAACCCATTAGAATCACTCTTTAGAACCCATTAGAATCACTCTTTAGAACCCATTAGAATTACCCTTTAGAACCCATTAGAATTAACTACCTTAAGACTAGAACCATGAGAATTACCCTTTAGAACCCATTAGAATTACCCTTTAGAACCCATTAAAAATTACCCTTCAGAACCCATTAGAATTACGCTTTAGAACCCACTAGAATTACCCTTCAGAACCCACCAGAATTACCCTTTAGAACCAATTAAAACCCATTGAAATTTACCCTTTAGAACCCACTAGAATTACCCTTTAGAAACCATTAGAATATACCCTTTAGAACCAATTAGAACCCATTAGAATTACCCTTCAGAATTACTTATTGGAACCCTTTAGAACCAGTTAGAATCCTTTAGAATTACCCATTGGAACCCTTTAGAATTATCCATTAGAACCAGTTAGAATCCTTTGGAATTATCCATTGGAACCCTTTAGAACTACCCATTGGAACTCTTTAGAACTACACACGGTGGGTTATAAAGGTTCTTCTTCTTCTTCCTTTATGACAGGTGGATGGATGGAAAGAAGGACATACCCAAGTAGTGAAGTGGCTTCATTGCTTAAAAATGATAAATTAAACAAATTTTGCAGTCATCTGTTAAACAGAAGTTTTCCCCCATGGAAGCTCCAATCTCAATTTGAAATGTGGAGAGGGTTCAGATACCACATGTTGGTGCCAATGTGGCGGTCCTTAATTTAAAGGTCCTTCATTAGACCAAGCTCTTTAACCTCAGTCGAGATGTGGAAGGAGGTTTGAAGTGGGGGGAGGGAATGAGAGAGGTTGAGAAGAAAGGGGGGGGGGGGCGGGTGAGGAAGGAGTGGAGAGGAAACGAGACACGGCAGGACTCCGAGGCACGGCAGGACCCAGGTCAACATGATTAATAATTTCCATAGACTTAAGTTAGGTTATTACCACCACCCACTGACATCAAAAGACAAAAGACAAACCCTTTGAGCAGGTACATGTCTCAGCTAAATTAATTTCCTAATCAATCAGTCTGAATGGTTAAGAGTAATTACAGGGATCGTATGTACTGTGTACAGTATGAGGAGTACTGGACATCTTCCATTGTGCTGGCTGTGGAGGCCAGCTTTGATATGTGTTCTGCTAACGAGAGATCGTGGCTAATAGTGATGCCCAGAAAGTTGAGAGACTGTCAAATGAACCCACCTATGGATTTTCACAATCAACCACTGGAAGAGGTTGAAACTTTCCAGAGCCACAGGGTGATAATGTGAGATATGTCTGCGTTTAAATAGTGTATGTTCCATGTTTGAGAGCACCACCTGATCCTTTCCAGGTAAGTAAAAAGGGAACCCATTGCTGCAACACTGTCAGTGAGATGTGGAATTGTACAGAACAATATGGTGATCTGCGATTCAGAAAAGAGGGTTTTCCAATACAATGGAAAGAACCTAGGACGTCTGAGGCCAGGATCCCTTGGGACATAATAGCCTTCATTGGGGAGAGTAGATGAGAGGAATCAGTCGACAAATATGAGCTGATAGCACGAGTGCAGACGTAGGCAAGTCAGGAAAGAAGGTGGTCTTGTATTCCACATGCAGAAAGCTCAACAAGCAACGGAGCATGCTTGACATCTTTGTCGAATGCCCAAGATAAGTCAAAAGACACCACCTTGACCCTCTTGCTCAAGGGCCTCAATCCATTGTTGAAACAATAAGAAAGCCTATTCTTGGAGAATCAAGATGTTGGACACGGCAGGACTCCGTGTTGTCTCATTTCTTTCTATATTATCCCGTAGGCCATAACTCCCATTTCCACCCTTTTCCTCCCTTTTCCTGTGAGCCACAAGAGTGGCTCACAGGATTTCTATACAAGTTTTTTATAAATATAAACTGAAATGTGACACTTTCAAACATTACTCCAACATAATTGGGTTTTTTTTAACAGTGTGATACAAATCCATCCATCCATCCATTGGGACCATACTTTGTGCAGAGTGTTGGTGCTGCCTCAGCAGTCTCCTCGGCTATTGGGCACAATTCTGGACGGGTCGCCACTCCGACACAGGATACCAGCAAGCTGGTACTCATTTTGCCTTATGGTTCATGAAGAGTTTGGTTTACATCTAAGCATTGGTTTCTTAGAAGATTTTAAAATAAATTACCTGAATTTGAGGCAAAACCTGCCTTTTCAGCCTCTTATAGGGGCGGATCCGAATTGGGAGCACAACCCCACAAGACCTTACTGTTCTGATGCATTGTACCAAATTTGGTCTTTATCGCTCAGGTACTGTAGTTGTAGAGAAGATGTATTAGTGAAAATGAGGGATTCGGGGAGGGGACCTATGGCCCTCTTTTCACAGGATATATGGACAAGAGGAGCACAACCTAAGGTTAGGGCATGGTCCCGATGCCTCGTGGCGAGTTTGGTCTGGATCTGTCATGTGGTTTCTGAGAAGAAGATTTTTGAATAAAATACCAGTATTTGTGGAAAAACCCTCTCTTTCACTTCCTTTTGTAGAGGGTGCATCCAGATGGGGAGCACAACCCCATGAGACCTTGCTGTTCTGATGCATCCTTCCAAATTTGGTCCATATCGGTCGGGTAGTTTGTGAGGACAAGATGTTTCAGTCAAATGTTAACGGATGTACGTACGGACGTACGAACTATGTATGGCTGGACACCAGAACCCACTCTGGGCTTATTTCAGAGAAACAACGTAATAATTGTGCAAGTGCAGGTCCAGCCACGAACCCACGTAACTATGTCTCTTAATTACGCATACTGTTTTAACAGCAATTGCACCATGATTACGCCTTTTAATTACATACATTTGGAATGTACCCTTTTAAACCTTTCGACCCTTTAGACTGCTGAGACCCCCTTAAACCTTTGAAGACTCTTTAAGAACCTTTAGACATTGTCAGACATTTACATTGTGTAGACTCCTTATACCCCCTATATGCCTTTAGGCCCCTTGAGACCCAACCCTAAGACCCTCTAAACCCTGTTAGAACCTTTAGATTCTTGGAACCCTGAGACAATTAAGACCCCTAAGACATACAGACCCTTAAGACAGCTAAGACAAAATAGATCCCATGAGATCAGTTGACCACCAAGATCCTTAAGACCCGAAGACCCTTTAGAGCTGCATGACTCCTATAGCCCCCGTTAAACCCTTTCAACCCCTATAGAACCCTTTAGCTTAAAGACCCTTACAACACTTTAGACCCCTTCACCATTTTGACCTTTTATACCCTTTAAAACCCTTTTTAGACCCCTTAGACCTTACCACCCTTTAAACCCTGACATCCTTCAGACCCTTTAGACATTTTGGGCATATTTAGACCCCTTTGGACTGCTTGGGGCATTGAATAATTCAAGCTTTAGACCTTTTAACCCTTCAGACCCTAACCACTATTGGCATGTACCCTTTGGACCTTTAGATCATCTATAACCTTTTAGATGAACATCTACAGTCTTGCAAATCACAGACTATACTTTTTTCAACAAGTAATGCGCAAACTCTACCCACCCAGAGGGAGAGGGGGTTACTAGTCATAGGAATGAACCTAACCCTAACCTTAACAGCAAGTAAATAAAACCTACTTTTGACAAGGTGTATCCGTTGTGGCACCGCTCACGTCCCGTCTGTGCCATAATTCTTCATCCAAATTTAAATTTTCATGTGAAAACATTCTTTCAATAAGCTCACAGGTTGTAAAAACCTCTGTGGCTGGGACCAGCACATCTGCAAGTGAACGGTGGTGCTCCTCGATTTCATTAATCAGCTCTTGGTTCTTCTGATCTTCAGTATCTTTATTTTTTGAGGAAATGACATCCAACTGAGAGCCGTTCATCATCACCTCCACTTCACTGTTCGTGTCACTTTCATCAAAGGCTTCCTCGGGTTCATCTTCCTGAATTGCCGTGAACATGAGGTCCCCTGGGAACGCCGTCTCCGTTGGGTACATCTGATTTACACGGCCATTGGATGCAATTATTGTCAAAGGAACAGTCTTTACACGTTGTGGTGCTTCCATGTGGGTTTCACTCCTGACAAATAGACAAACAACAATAAAAATCAGGAAGAAACAAAACACCAACAATGGGATGAGCTCCCTCTGTGAAGCCTGACAAATTCCGCACAGTTAAAGCAGGAACTTAAGGCTAAAAATTCTCTGAAAAACCAAACTTCAAATCGATGATCAAAATGGAACAATAATATTTTAAATGAAGTACCCTTTATATTGACAGAATCTGTTTATTGCTGTAAATTATATTCAAGATTCTGTTCTGTGTGATCATTAGTGATGAGCATACATCATGAGTAAGAAATGAAACTTTTAAGGAAAAAAAAATGCTTTCCAAAGATGCAGCAACAATGACTCAGGTCAGGTATGGGAGCATGTGGCCAGAACAGCGCGTCACTGCGTCCACTTTCCGCCGGTACTCCAGGGGCCTCCGTCTGGCCTTCCCCCAGCTAAAGGGTGATCGCCAAGACTGCAACAACTACCGAGGGGTGACGCTGCTCTCAGTGCCGGGCAAGGTCTTTGCTCGGATAATTCTTGACAGGGTTCGCCACCATCTGCTTGAGCACCAGCATCCAGAGCAGTCAGGCTTTACACCAAAGAGGTCAACGATTGACCGTATCCTTGCTCTTCGTGTCCTCACGAACGCAGACGAGAGTTTCTGCAGGGGCTGCTTGCAGCCTATGTTGATCTCTGTAAAGCGTTCGATTCAGTGAATCGGGATGCCCTCTGGAGGATTCTTGGTCTTCGTGGGGTGCCACCAAAACTGATCGATCTGATGTCTGAACTCTACTCTGGTACTGAGAGTGCTGTGAAGTGTGTGGTACCATCTCTGACTTATTTCCAGTTGTTACTGGAGTTCGTCAGGGTGTGTACTGGCCCCCACACTTTTCAGCACTTGTATGGACTGGATTCTAGGGAGGATGTCGGAAAGATCAAGCTGCGGTGCATCGTTTGGGAATGTCAAGATCTCGGACCTTGATTTCGCAGATGATGCAGTCATCTTTGCGGAGACTTTAGATATCCCTTTGGGGCCCTCGAGGTGCTGAATGAGGAGTCGGAGCGCTGGGATTACGGGTTCTTTGGGTCAAAACTAAGATCAAGGCTTTCAATGACATCTTGGATGCTGCTGTCCTGTCTGTGTCTGTTTGTGGTGAGGATGTTGAGTCATGGAGAGATTCACTTACCTTGGCAGTGATATTCATGTCTCTGCTGGCTGTGAGTCAGAGGTCAATAGACGTCTGGGTCGGGCCTGGGGAGTCATGGATTCACTGGATCATGGGGTGTGGCGCTGCCGGTACCTGTGCAGGAGGACGAAAGTCCGAGTCTTCAGGTCCTTGGTGCTTCCAGTCTTGCTCTATGGATGCGAGACTTGGACTCTGACCAAGGATCTGAGACGGAGACTTAATTCCTTTGGTACCAGGTCTCTTCGGAGAATTCTTGGCTATCGCTGGTCAGATTTTGTGTCCAACGAGCGGTTGCTGAGAGAGACTCGGATGAGATTGTTACCTGCATGGTCCGTGAGCGTCAGTTGCGGCTGTATGGACATGTGGCTCGTTTTCCTGACGCTGATCCTGCTCAGCAGATTCTCTCAGCGAGGAGATCTCGTGAGTGGAGGAGGCCAATGGGCCGACCACGTGCCTCGTGGTTGCAGCAGGTTGACCAGCATCTCAAGGAGATGGGATGGGCCTGGCATCTGCC
>CM068964.1:65443172-65481224 GCA_035128595.1 Eptatretus atami
TCTTAATCAAAGTTCAGGTCAATCGGATGAAAACTGATTATTTTTCAGATTGAAATTGACGATTTTAGAAGTTTGACCTTAGGTTGACATTTGACCTTTTGACCTCAAATAGTTGGTTTCCCAATTCAGTGACGCAATATGCAAATATTGGTCAACTTTCAAGTCAATCGGATGAAAAATGACGATTTTGAGAAACTTGACCTCAAGATGACCTTCGACCATAAAAAATCAATAGGCTTCTCAGTTGCAACTACCTCTACAACTTAGTAAAGTTTCATGACGATCGGTTTAAAATTGTGACCTGTAGGCGATTGACAAACAGACAGATAAACGGACAGAACAACAAAATCGACTGACTAACGTACTTGAAAAATCCTCGATTTTTGCAAGTAACACAAACAAACAGACAGAGAGGGGTGAAAACATAACCTCCTTCTACTTTTGGTGGCGTTGGTAATTAATAACTCGTCTTGCTGGTGAAGGCTCGTGTTGATCTGTGTCAATGGACAGGTAGAACAACGGATGAAATAAACAGGATTTTGATTGAGGTATGCTATCTACCGGGGGGGAGCAAGGTTTGCTCTGACGAAGGGTAAACATCCAAAAGGTCAGCTTCTCGCTTCCCATGGCAGTTAACAAACCTCAATCAATGTCCTGTTGATTTCCTCCATTCTACTCAAACATCAATCAAAATTATTCAAATACATAGTGCGAAGCAAAATTGTATTTGCATTATTTACTTCATACAGCTTTCTATGAAGTGCTTGCAATACCCCCAAAAATATAAAAGAAAAAAAATTTATCATCAATTTTCCTCAACCTCCTCGTTGCTATCACAAACATTTAATGAGCTACAACTTTACAATTCAACGTTTCTTTCTTCTTTTTTTTTGTTGCCTCTGTCATGAAGAACTGACGTATTTCTACATTAAATAAATTCATTAAAGTGGAAACAAAAGAAAATCAGCCTGGAATCATAAATGACGGGCACAAAGCAATATTCTTGACATGAGAATAAGGGATGTAAATAAAATCACGAAACAATTACTATTAATACCTCCACCACCGAAGGTGGATGGAGGTCATGTTTTCACTCCTGTGTGTTTGTCTGCCTCTGTCTATGAGCATGATATTTCAAAAAGTTATGGACGGATTCAGACAAAACTTGGTGGATGGGTTGGGTGTATGACAAGAACAAGCTGATTATATTTTGGTCAAGGTACGGATGCATATTCGGCCTATTAATGGGATACAAAACATAAACCTGGTTCAACCTGGCGGAGGCATGCCTCTACCGAGTGCCGTTGTTGTTGTTGTTGTTATTGTCATCATCAAAATAAGTGGACATATTTTGTTAGAATAGTTACAAGGAAATAAGGTATAGTGAATGGACCAAAAGGTTTGACAGCTTTTGAAGTTCTTTAAAATTCTAAAATTTTCTAATTTTATTCTAAATTTTTTATTCTAGTTTTATTCTAAATTTATTATTCTATTCTAAATATTCTAAATTTATTCTAGTTCTAAAAAGTCCTTCCGGTTCCGGGTTTGGAGCGTCAAGAGGTCTCCTTAGGGGCTCTCTGCTGACGTTCTCAAAGATAAGTTTCCGGTCGTTATTTGTCCCGTTTTAACTGTTTAATTTTCTCACCTACATGTTACTGTGTGTTCCTAGTTCGCTTTTGTTTCAAAAATCGTGCTATTTTGTGAGTTTTTGTCGACGTTCTTACCGGGTGTTTGAGGCCTAGGCTTGAGGCCTACCGGTTCCCCTCGGTGTTCGATCGTTTTTTTTTGTTTGTTTTTTTCTCCCCATTACCTTCAATTTCTATCTTCCCCATTACCTTCAATTTCTATCCTCCCCACTTTCCTAACATCCCCCATTCTCCCAACTAATCTCTCTATTTCTTATCTTTAAAAAAAAACAAAAAAACAACAATACGCAAACCTTCTCCCGATTCTGCTTCTTCTTCTTCCTCTTATTCTGCCTCCTGCTCTTCTTCTTCCTCGATTTTTTTCTACAACACTTCCATGACCTAATCTGTTGAAAACTCTGTCAAACATTAATAATAATAACAAAAACGATCTTATTATGCTTCATCTTCCTCTCTCACACATGTGGTACTCTTTACTGTTTCATAATGCACTACTCTTCTGCTATTTTAACAGACTGCTCTCATTTCTACCTCTCCTTCATTCTTGCCTAAAAAATCCAACTGTTACAGCGTTTCTTCTCTCCATTCTCTGAATTCGCCTTTATTGCATCCATCAAGAATGTGTTAAATCGCATCTCTGACCTAAAACTTTAAAAAAACCCAGTTTGCTATGAATGTTCGCTTTCCATCAACCATTCTTTTTTTCCAACTTCAGTGCCAACTCACCCTCACTCTCACTCTCAAACCAACATCCCACTCTTTCCCTCCAAGCCTCCCTCTCACCTCTCTCAAAAACTCCCCCTCACCTTTTCCCACCATTCATCCCCCTCACTCATCCTTCTCAAAGTTGCCCCCCTCTCATCCACTAAGCTGCTCCTTCCACTGCCCTCTCACCTCATCTCTTCACTCCACCTCCTCAAATCCTAAACTGCCTTCTTCCCCCACTTGTCCCCCTCTCCCCAGCACCACAGAGCCTTTTCTCCTCATTCGGCCCCTCCCCTAGCTATTCTGCAATCCCCACACTCTTTCAACAACTCTCCTTACCTCCCCCCTCGTCCCTTGTCCTACCCTCCCCCCCCCCACCCCTGCACCCAAAGCCTCCTCCCCTACCTCTCATTAAAAGTGTGGACCTCAAATATCCGGGGCCTTCGCTCAAACTTTCAGATCTTTCCATACAGTTGCCACTGACAAACCAGACATAATCTGCCTAACAGAAACTTTCCTCTCCAAGACGTGTCTGACTCCCAAGTATCTCTCCCCGGTTACTCCCTCCTCCGGTATGACAGACCTGAGCCTCGTCCTGGTGGAGGTGTTGCTCTCTTCATCAAAGACTCTATTCCTCACTCTCCATGCACTGCTCTCACTCCCCCACCCCACAGGAATACCTCTGGCTATGGCTTCCCCTCCACTCCCCCCTCATGTTTATATGTGTACTGTACCGTCCACCTAACAGTGATGACTCCATCTACACCTCACTATCCGAAAACATGGACCATCTTCTATCTTCTCATCCAAACTCTCTCTTCCTCTTATGTGGTGACTTCAATTGTCATCATGCCAGTTGGCTAGGTGGGGTACCTCTCTCACCTGTCATGGCACCTCAAGAAGCTTTCTGCGACTCATTGGGACTGACTCAATCGGTCAACTTCCCGACCCGGATCTCAACCAATGGTTCTCAATCTCTTCTGGATCTGATTTTTACACAATTCCCTGACAATATCTGCTGCTCTCTCCGCTCCAATCGGTTCTTCTGACCACGTCCTTGTCAAAGTGGACATCTCTCTGGCTATTATCAGAGAACCACCTCACCGCCGTCGAGTCTGGCATTTCACTCAAGCCGACTGGCAGGGTCTCCAAGCAGCCATCAAACTTATAGACTGGTCTCCTATCACTACTTTCTCAAACATCAACTCATCCTGGGAATTTTCAAAGAAACTTGCTCTCCCTCATGCACAGATTTATCCCCTCTCGTCTTCAGTTGTCCTACCCTTCCTCCCGCCCTTGGTTTACTGAAGCTTGTGCGGAGGCAGTTGTCCTGAAACAACTTGCCTTTTCTCATGGAAAGCAAACCCAACTGAGGGCAATCTCAGTTCCTTCCACAAAGCTCGGAACAAGTGTGTATCTACCCTCAGGAGAGCCAGAAAACAACATCTTTCTCATCTCAAGTCTGAACTCTCAAACCTCTTTCCTCCTCAAAATCCTGGTGGCGTTTAATCAAATCTGTTTCTGGTGATGTTCCCCTCCATCCCCTCCCTTACCTCAAATGGCCGCACTGCTGATACCGCACGTGAAAAAGCTGAATGCCTAAACTCGGTGTTTGCAGCTAAATCTTGTGTCTAAACCCATCACTTTCTCTACCCACCTTACCAGTCGCACCTATTGTCGCTGGACTCTGTGTCCTTTTCTCCTGACAAGGTGGAGAGCTTGCTTTCTAACCTCGACTCAGATTCTGCAACCGGTCCAGACGGCATCAGCCCACGTGTCCTCAAAGCCTGCTCTTCTGCTCTTGCTCACCCTCTCTCCGTTCTATTCACCCTCTCATTTGCTCAAGGTCATCATTCTGCCATCTGCTTGGAAATCTGCCAACATCACTGCCCTGCATAAAAAAGGTGCAAAAACAGATCCCTGCAACTACAGACCAATTCAGCCTTCTCCCAATCATAGCAAGGTTATGGAATCCATCATCGCTTCAGACATGAAATCCTTCCTCTTCTCCAATTGCTTGATTTCCAATCATCAATTTGTTTCAGACCAGGTCACTCTACCCTGGATATGCTGTTCTGCTCTCCCATCAATGGATGGAGTCCTCAATGCCAGACAGGAAATCCGAGCCGTATCCCTGGACATATCACGTACTTTTGACACAGTCTGGCACCCTGCCCTACTCACCAAACTCTCTTCCTATGGTATCCAAGGCCATCTCCACTCATGGCTCGCAGACTTCCTCTCCTGTCGCAGTCAACGGTGTGGCCCTAAATGGAGTTCTTTCATCCCCCCTTCCTGTCCAGGCTGGAGTTCCTCGAGGTAGCGTTCTGGGCCCTGTTCTTTTTCTGGTTTTCATCAATGATCTCTCCGACTCTCTGGAAAATCCTCTATATCTCTTTGCTGATGACTCCACCCTCTGCCGTACCATCGGTCATCCCTCAGACCGGCAAGCAGCAGCTTCTTCGCTCACTGCAGATCTGGATAAAATCACAAACTGGTCCAACACGTGGAACATGTCTTTCAATCCAGACAAATCTCACACTCTCACTATGTCTCTTCGAAGACCGTTTAGAAAACCCCCCATCCACTTTCTCAACAATCCTCTGGAAGAAGTCTTTTCTTTCAAGCTTCTGGGTCTACTATCTGCCATGACCTTTCTGCGGGAAAGTCACATTTCCAACCTCGCCTCCAAAGCCAGTCGTCGACTGGGAATCCTCCGTCGTGCAAAGTCCTCCTCGGCCCTCTTGAGCTCCTGACCACTTACAAAGCTTTTGTCCGTAGCCTGATGGAGTACTGCTCTCCCCTCTGGGCTGGTGCTCCTGCCTCCCACCTTTCTCGGCTTCACGCTGTCGAAACCAGGGCATTTAGGATCATCGGCATCTCCCGCAATGAAGCTGAGTCTTTTGGCCTCTCACTCAATCACCGCAGGTTGGTCGGTGGTCTTTCTGTCTTTACCGTCCTCTCTCCAGCCTTTCCCCCCTGCTCTCTCTGCGATTTGTCCCCACCACATTTCCACAGGGCGCTCAAGGTCGCCAACAACCCCTTCTGGTAAAACTACCAAAATCACGAATCTCTGCTCACCTTCACTCTTTCATTCCTCTTTTTCCCCGCCTTGGAATAAACTCCCTCACTCTATTCTTTCCCATTCTTCCCTCCAGGCTTTCAAAACAGCTGTTCACCACCACCTCTTATCATCCCCATCCAAATTCTCGATCTTTTCTACCCCCGATAATCCACCCAAGCCCACTTCCTTCAATTCCCCTGCTTTCCTTCCTGAAAGTCCCTGCAATGTCCATCTTCTCTTCCCATGTCCCCGTCCCATCCCTCTCCCTTCCACAGATCTCCTAATGTGTCTGTTCCCCACTGTTTTGTCCCTCCCACTCCCGCCCCTCTTGTCTCATGCCCCTTGCTGTGCGTTGTGTGTTAGCTCTCATACGAGCCTCGACAAGGTATACAAAAAAAAAAATGGTATACCAAGAAAGACTTGATCAGCAGATGAATCAAGGTCCAAAGGAAGGAGAGAGTAATGAAGAGTAGAAATTGGATTCAATGAAGGGAGTTCAAGGTTGATGTGGACTCTTTAATATGCAAAATCCTAAAAGTAAAGAGAAGTTGACTCAGCGTTCTCAAGGTATTCTTTGCTACAAGTACATGCCTGTTCGAGTGATGTGGTAATCTTCTTTTTGCAGTCTATGTGTAATTCTTTGGGATGGGAAAACAGCCATTTTGGGACAGAATCTATGATGTCTTCATCATTCATATGCTGAATATCACCTAGATGTTCTTTGAGTGGTCAAAATAGATGAAAATCTCAAGGTGAATACTTTGGACTGAATGGCGGATTATTTGGAACTTCAAAAATCTTATCCACAATAATAGTAATGGTCACACCTATCATGTGAGGACGAGCATTATCGTACAGGAAAGAAAACAAACAAAAACCAGGCAGTCATCTGCATATTTTCTCTCTCTTGATTGTGTATCGAGTCACAGTAGAACTGTGCTTTGCTAGTTTCAAGAAATACTACACGAGTTAAATCATTATACAAGGTCACAAACAATATATTGTCATAAGCTTTTTGCTCAAAGTTGAGGTCCTTTCTTACTATACCCACTTTGCACTAATCTTATTGAATTTCAAGTGAGAATGAAAGTGTTTCCACATTTCAAACACTGACGCCGTTCCTCCACAATTTCACGTATCGAAATCCAGGGATGTTTCATGTTCGCTTGAGTGACAGCAGTTTGTTGCACGTGAGAATGCTCAAGATTGCATCTGAATTCACAACAAAAAAAAAAAATTTAAATCCTTGCATCATTTAAATGAATTGCACAACTACGTAGAAGATGTACATAAATCACCAAATCGTGCAAACTGTCTCCTGTGAACTTCAGCTGGTTTATTCCCATTCACAAGGAACTTGACGACAGCTTGGTCATGGTCGACACTCTCGTTGCACAAAGTTTCAGCATTAATCTATTACATTACATGTTCTACAATGAAAAGTCCATGGCAACCTTGAAGGGCCCTCGCAGAACTTGAACAGAAACAGAGTGATAGAATGAACAATATGTGTGCAGTTAGTGAAGGAAGCAAGCTGCAGATGGTTAAAATAAGACAAAAGGCAATTCTTCTGCACTGCAAGCTTTTGGTTGTTTTTCACCTGTTTCAAGTTGACCTGCATCAGTGCTCGTTTTGCATCGACTCAGAACAGCCTGTGGTTTCTCTCTCACATTGACAATATCTGTCTGGACGCCAAAATGTTTCTGGGAAAGAAAAAACAAGTGCATATATTCAGTCCATGTTATATATACTCTCAAACTACAAAATTTCACCCTCTCCAATTAACAACCAACAGTTGCCAAAAAGGGACCACTAAAAGAAGGAATGGTAAGACCCAGAATAAGTGGCATAATGGTTAGAGAGTATCTGCTCTGAGTCTAGGAGGTCGGTGGTTCAACCCCCAGCCGAGTCACACAACAGACTTAAAAAAATAGGACAGCGCGTCCTGAAGCTCACAAGGATCAGGAGCAAGTCACTCTAATCCCCCGCAGACCCCTTACGACCTGATCTTTTTTTAATGCCTTGAACAAACTTTGGTACATCACTGGTGATGAAGGTTGTGGTCAAGTTTCATCAACATCATGTGTGTAGTTTAGGAGAAGAGAGCAAATACCTAATTTGGGGGGCGTCAAAACCCCTCCCTGAATGAGCACAGATTTTGATGCGATCAATACACCTCCGTTAGGCATCGGACATGAAGCTTGTGGCCAAGTTTTGTTAAAATTGTGTGTTTGGTTCAAGCAATAATGACTGAAGTGCTTACTGACTGACTGACCGACTCACCTGCGGACACTGCTCGATCACATACTGTAAGTTCACCAGACTGAAGTCCAGGTGAGCTAAAATGGTTCATGCTGCTTCCTTTCTTGATGCTCAGCATTTAAAAAGGATAGAGCACAGCCAAAAACTGTAAGTTGGCAATACTGGCTCAGGTGTTGATGGGCCTAACGGCCTCCTCCTCCTGTGTTGAAATTCCTTAAAAGAGAACTCGTATTGCAATTTAAAAAAAAAAATTTTTGGTTTGGACGATGTGGGTGGAAGTGCCTTTTATTGGCAGAAGTTTACTGTCAGTCGGGTCCACCAGGATGGCAGAAAGTAAGTGCATTTGCCTTTGAGTTGTCTATTTTGGGATCAATTGTGGACCAAACAATACAGTACCAGTAGGGTGTTGTACAATGAGTGCAGGGCAATCGAATGGAAGGGCATTACGCTGGGGATTTATGTGCTAGCATTGGCTGGTATATGCCTGGTGTTGACTTAATGGTTAGGGTGGTGGGCTTGGGATCCGAAGATCCTGAGTTCAAATCCCACTCTGCTGTTGAATTAACACCAGGTGGGGTTGACTCTGCCTGTCATCCTTCCGAGGTCGGTAAAATGAGTGCCAGCTTGTTGGTATCCTGTGTCGGAGTGGCGACCCGTCCAGGATTGTGCCCAATAGCCAAGGAGACTGTTGAGGCTGCACCAACACTCTGCACAGAGTGTAGTCCCAATGGATGGATGGATGGATTGGCTAGTGGACACTAAATATCTCACAGAATCTTTTGATGAAGAATTCCTGACCTACAGCAGAATAGCCACACATCAGTGATGTTGCAACCAGCTGGACCATTTCATATTGGAATCCCAGCTGAATATGCATCGACTAGCAATGAGTGCCCATCACAAATTGTCCTGAAGTTTAAAATATTTGACTGTAATGTGTGGACTCGTGCCTCATGGAGGCCAGTATACATGTAATGGGAATTTATCTCTTCCTTCATAGTCATTAGTGAGCCAGCTGGGTATTTATTCAATCCAATAATGACTGTGGAATTCTCTAGAAAGAGGTGGCATTCCATAAGCTCACAATCGACATTTGAAAATATTGGCGTCTTAAATTTTTTTTTCAAATATCGTATGTACAGAAACATACAGTATACTTCCAATTTCATACAGTTTTCAATTTCAAACAGAAACACATCGTATAATATGAGGCATGTACTAATGCTGTTACCTCCAATACAGCCTCTTGTTCCTCGGCACAATTGTCTTCCTGAGTTTCAGCTTGCTTGCTCGAGAACTCCAATGCAATTTTCTGATCCATCTCATGCTCAGCTGGGTCCCTCTGCAGATGCTGGGGGTCCAAACACCTGCAAGAGAAAGAATAAAAGACGAGGAAAAACTATTCTTGAAACATTCAGCTCTTCAATATTCATAGCTAGTCTTTCTACGTATTGCTTTGTGGTGATGATGATGCCTGGTTCTTCGCAGACGGAGATCAGGTAATGATAATTTAAAATAAATTCTGAAAATGTCATATTTAAATCCAATGTACACTTCTTCATCTTTCTTTAATGGGCATAATTACTCTCACATGATTTTGTGCTTGGCTGGAGGAAGTTTTTGGCATGTCCTTCCTGAACTGGCTGGCCAGGCCGAATGTTAGACAAAGTAGTTAGGGCAAGAATTTGTAATTTGGCCATGGTGCCAGCAATAACTCATCAAAACTTCATGAAGGACATCGTGGGATCTCTACTATCCACCAACTAATGCCGGCAGATGTGACGCCAAGTTTAACTTCCATCGGAGAGACGGCACACACATTGTTGAATCACCCTGCCTGTGAAACACCGGGATGACAGTTTGTAGCTGGGTCGGTATTCGAACCCAGGCAAGACAGCTTAGAGGTGAGTGTGTATACCTCCTGCCAGCCCGAATTGTTACTGAAACCACAACAGACTATAAAAATAGTTCAGTTTATATAGGAGCTCTGTTTATGACGCAGGTTAGCTAACCTCATTCCAAGCTCTTCTCAGAGGGACATGTATTCAATGCTCGGCATCATTCATGAAAAGCAACTTCACAGTTACTGAAAAAAAGGAAACCGACTAACGGCGCAAATAAGAGCATATAAACACCTGATGTGAAAGTTGGAGCTGTCACTCTTACCAAAATTTCTTAAAGGAAGCCTAGACGATTCGAAAATAATTAAATATATATATGATAGAATATTTTGGTAAGAACAATAAAAGAAACTCAGATAAGTTGAAAATCCAACCACCAAAAACAATGACCAAACGAATTAAAAATAAATACTAAATGAATCAAAATAATTCACAGCTAGTACCAATTTCATTTTATGAATAAGATCTTACAAACATCATCAAGAGACACTACCAGCTCTTCTCCCAGATACAAAGCTGTCCTGGCCCCCAGTCTATGCCAATGCTGTCCTATTTGTCAAGCAGACAACAGCCACAGGCTTTAAAGGAGGGACATTTCCAAAAACTCCGCCCATGATCCTCTCCCTTTTCCAACAACAAAATGAGCCTTTGTTAGCCTGTGAGAGAGCCACATGGAAAGGGCAGCTTTATAAAATGTCAAAACCTCACAATAAACACATCACAAAATGGAATTGTATGAACTGTGGTCGATTGAAAAACCAAATGGACAGTACATCCATTGTATACAAGTTGAAATGCAACCATTTAGCTTTAATGTTGCTTTGCACATTATTTTGTTGAATAGATAAATTAAAATGTCTGATTCCAATTAGCTTATGCAACTACTTTTCAAGGAAAAATGCAGGATTACCCTAAGAGTACACACACTAGCCTCTGAGCTATTGAGCCTGGGGTTGAATCTCGACCCAGCTATAAACTGTCATTCTGGTGTTTCGCAGGCATGGCGATTCGTCAGTGTGTGTGTGTGTGTGTGTGTGTGTGTGTGTGTGTGTGTGTGTGTGTGTGTGTGTGTGTGTGTGTGTGTGTGTGTGTGTGTGTGTGTGTGTCGTCCCTCAGATAGATGTTAAACTGGAGCATTAGCGGTGGACAGTAGAGATCCCATAATGCGCTTTGTGAGGAGTGGGAGATGGCACCTTGACCAAATTCCAAATTCCTGCCCTGACATCCTGTGTCAGAGTGGTGACCTGTCCAGGATTTTAACCCCTGCCAAGAAACTGCTTCAGCAGAACCGACACACTATGTATAGAGCACGGTACTCACAAAAAAAAAAATCAAAACACAAATATATACATCAATCATATTGTAGGAGACCTCTGTGTTGGTTAACAGGTTAAGAGTAACGCTGAGCTAAGACAGATGAGCACATTTATGATAGAAGCTCAAATTTCAGAAGACCCCAAGCAAGTGTGCATAAGTACACCCAACAACCATTCAAGCAGTTTTAACGGGCTACCTCTATAAAGAGGTGTCTACTCTCACTAGATCATGAAATGTGTGCGGTTTATTTGTATACATAGTCGAGGCTCGTGGAAGAGCCAGCACACTGAATAAATCAGAATGTAACAGGACAAAAAGGAACAGGAGAGAGAATGGGGGGCACCAACAGCAGAGTTGAAGGCCAAGACATAGGGAAACTTGAACAAACACTGGGTGTGGCGAAGAATAGGGGGCAGCAAAGGACACATGGGAATACTTGACAATATGGGTACAGAAGGAAACTCTTAGGAGGGAAAAATGGAAATTTGGAAGGGGGAGGGATTAGGGTGGGGTGGTGGGAGAAGGGTTAATGAGGGGAGAAAAGGTCATGGTTTGGATTTGGGATGATCTGAGATGGTGGTGAACACGTGTCTTGAAGACCTGTCGGAAGAATGACATCGAAGAGAATGTGGAAGTTGGTTCCACAGGTGGGAAAAAAGGAACAAATAAGAGGTGAGCAGAGCAGCAATCCTGGATTTAGGTAATTTCACCAGAATGGGGTTGATGGTGGGCCATGTGAGTCCTGCAGAAACATGAGGGGGGGAGGGGGGATGTTGGGAGCAAAGCACGAAAAGAGCAGATGGTGCAAGACGAGAAAGGAGCGGTAGAAGAGAGAGACCACCGACGGCAAAGTGATAGGCCATATAATCAGTTTCATCATGGGAGATTCCAATAATCTTGAAGACCTTGGTTTTAAATGTGGGATCAGGAGAGACGATGTGGCAAGCAACCTGGGGAGAGAGTGTGTAGCTCCAGAGAGTCCAGTGGGGAAAAGAGAACGAGCAGCCCAGAAATAGAGCCACAAACATCTTAGAGACCCAAAACATGAATAAACCCTCATGCTTCATTGCTCTTATATACTCTCTCCCAGACTTGTTAAGCACCCCGTGGGCCGCGCTAATTTGACAACACCCCAGGCATGCCATCATCTAGTACTCCTTGGTCCATCTGGTAGCCTTATGCTACACCCAGCGACGCATCAGGGGGCTACGGTGATTGGCTGTTTGCTGAAAGAAAACACCATATATGGATAGAAACAGCAGGGAAGATTCAAAAATGTAAGGGGGGGGGAGGGGTTGATGGGGCTCAGAAACAAAAATTTGGGTGCAAAAGACGAGAGTTTCACACACTTTACTCGACACTTTCTTTAATTACAGGAATTACAGCACTCTTATTATAACACACAATAGGAAAATAACTATTCTAAACCATGCCCCATTTACCCTCAAGACTAGATCTGTGTGTGTGTGTGTGTGTGTGTTGTATACATATATATATATATATATATAAAATATATGTATATACGAGCAGGGTGTGCTTACACATTGTGTAAGCATACAAACTGTGTTTCCCCATTGTCTCGGGTCGCTCACATGCATTCAATTTTTCATTTATTTATTTTCTTTCTTTTTTTTCCATTCAGGGATTCTTTCTGACGGTTCTGTGATTTTTCCTGGTGTATCAGCTTTGATGTCCATCGCACGCAAAGTTTCAGCTTTCTACATCACCCGGAATGGTCTGATCTTAATATCAGTGAGTCAAGTCAGTCAGTCAGTGGTTACAAAGAGCTTTAATATATATATATATATAATATATATATATATATATTAGATATACGTTATATATACACTGTATACACAGGTGGTGGATAATATTGGAAACACCTGGGAAAATGAGGTACAGCAAGTATATTGAAAGCAACAGCTTCCACACAGATGTGGCCCATGTGCTAGTTAAGCAAATAACATCACAGCATGCTGAGGATCATGTGTAAAAAAAATTATGCACAGGCCTGGTTGCCTATAATTATGGTTAGCATGGCTGCAAGAGGAGGCTTCAGTGATGATGAAAGAGGGGTGATTGTTGGGGCACGTTTGGAAGGAGCTTCAGTGACAAAGACAGCTCAACTTGCTGACGTTTCATGAGCCACCAAGCTCGCTGCCGTTTAGTGCAAGTTTGCATTAACATTTCTGTCGGTCTTCCCTGTTGGCGGCAACCATTGCACTGCCCGGGGAAACCATCCCTGTCCCTCTAAGATGCTTGTGCTACCAGCGGGGAGTGATACATGTTGCCCCCACTTTAAGTCGGGAGGTCAGCCTCGTGGCCCTCCTCAAATATGAATGAAGCCATTTCCAGTCCAACAGCTTTGCAGAGAGGGTGACGTCTCGACACAGTCGAAGTCTGGGCCAATGGGCACGGCACGCTCAGAACACAAGGGGCAGAGATTGGTTGCCACACGGCACCGTCACACCTGCTGGGGATGCTGGGCTCCACCCTGCTCAGAAAGTATAAAATGGTGTTCCAGGGGATTTTTGAGATGATATTCAGAGGTTATTTTTCAGCTCGATTATAGTTGGACTTTTTGGTGGTGGTTTTGAGGTAAAGCAACTCAGGACGCAGTGGAGCACTATTGGATGAGGTGGAACAATAACCCGGCCGCACAGTGACACCCCTCTATCACACTCCCCTCTCCCTTGCTTTCTTCAGCACAAGAAAGTGTCGGGCTCAACAGCCCACACTGGGTGAGCGCAAAGGTCGATGAATGCCTCAAGCTCTCTCTTTTCTTTCTCACTTATCTACCCTTCCACGGAATGAAACCGATGGCGCCTTGCATTGTGAAATAAGTAAGTGTGTAAGCTAGATAGATTCGGTGTTCGTTCTGCTCTTTTGTCTTTTTACTTTTGGACCACATTGTATATCTTTTGCTGCATACCCCACATGAATTTCTGTATGTCCCTGCTGTACAAATGCCTGTAAATAAACCCATCTTAAATGTGCCACATGCTTTTCCTCACCCTTATAAATAAACCTTTGGTGTTTGTTCCTGACAGGTTTTCTACCCCACTAGTTGGCTGACTTGATGAGCCGATGCTGCACTTATCTGTTCGGCTCGGCAGAAAAATCACCAGATGCAGTGCCGAGGGCGTGGCATCTAATTAGGTTCCTGTACCAACAGGAAGGTATCGCAGAAACTTGAAGTTTAACCCTGCTAGGCCAGTAGTCCAAGTTAAGTGGCTACGGCTGAGTAAGATCTGCAGCCCATTGGATTGTGGAGTTATCTGTGGTCGGCGTCCTCAGGGCCGGAGATCGGGAAGATAAGCCCGGGGAACCCCCAACATGGTAGCCCCGAACCATTTCTGTAACAATCTATGCTGCATCCACCGCATGTGTATATAACTATATATATTGTTGTGGGCCGGGGACCGGTGGCGAGAACGACCACTCGGTGGGGGAGGTTACGTCGTCTCCCACCAAACTCCCCGGAATTGCAGGCCGTCACTCCGGATAACTCTGTGAGGCGGCGGGTCGCTTAACCGACTGGAACGCACAATAACTTTCAAAACACACGTAGGGGTAAGGGTCTTTTTGTCTAGAAACAATTTAACCATAATTAACCACGCGGTGTCGTCTACCGTGGAACCACGCCCTCGGCACGGTCTTGCTCGAACCGGGTCACTCTAACGACTGGCGTAGAGGTTCCAACTACCGACTACCAACTCGGTTCGGGTGCAGTCGGCGGAACTGCCAAAGCCGTGCCGGCTAGGATAAGCAGATTAAGGGAACAAAGACCCGCTAAAACTCAGATCCGAACCATGATGGACCAATGAAGGAAAAGACGAAAATGAACTGGGAACATTTCTACATAATTTATTTATAAACGACGGAAAATTTATGTGGCACAGAAAAGGTTTATTGGGTGTTATGCAGGGGAAAGAAAGAAGATGTCGTGCGACAATTTACAGGCAACTTACAAAGCAGACCATAGAGCAGACTTACGTGGGAATATAACAGGAAAATTTACAATGATCGAAAACACATACATTTTCTACTTATTAGACTGGCGCCACAACCTCAGACACACACATCGCCAAAATAAACCAGATGAAGGCAAAGGACTTTTGCAGCCAGGGAGGGAGGCGGGCTGAGGTTGCAGTTCTTCGAGTACCTGAGTCTCGGGGAAAGGAATGCTCCTGGTGCGGCACCTGCAACAGTCGTGCAGTCAGGTCACAGCGCGCCCGTGTGGAGTTCGGGTCCGTGGAGGAGCTCGAGTGGGCCGGGACCAGTAGTCGGGCCGTCGGGGCGAGACGTGAGCGGAGCCAAGCAGCAGGAACCCTTCGTTTTCCAACCAACTCCAGCCCCAAATACAGAACGAACGACCCCCAAAGAACTGAACGAATGACCCCCAAATAACTCAAGACCGAGGATGATGTCGTGGTTTATAGACCTCCCTCAGCGGGGCAGGCCTTGGTCAAAACTGACGTCACTGTCCGCCCTGATTGGACGGGACTCCCAGGGTCCGCCCTTTCTGGCGGGGCCTCGGCCAGGCACCGGCGAGGCCCGCCCACTCCACGCGTGTGGACTCCTCAAGAAAGTGTTGGAGTGTTTGGAGAAGCCGATAGGAACTGCGACAGCGAAGATTTGTCTTGGAAAAACGAGCCTCCAGAGACAACAGGTGGACCGTGGTACGTTGTTGCCAGCGAACCGAAGGCTGCAAGCGCTCGGTACCGTGGATCGCAATGGAGGATGGGATATAAAGATTTATACCCTAACTAAAAAAATATCGCAACGCACCCCTTCCATTTCCCCGACACACAAGGGGGGTTCTGTCTACACATATACTTAACGGCATAACTGACTTGGGACACCTGTATGTTGTATGCGTACGTTCCTAGAACCGTAACAATATATATATATATTATATATTATATATATATATATATATATATATATATATATATATTATATATATATATTATATATATATAAGCTTGCAAAAGTAGGTATACAGTAATGAAAACAAAACGTGCGCAACAAAACGTATTTTATTGATATACAAGCATATCAATAACATACCAATAATAAACATATCAATAATAAAATATCAATATAAACATATTACCCATCCATCAAATGTTCAAATTAAATTAATTCTAGTATTAAATGAATCCGAGCACCACTATTATAAATACTGGCATTACTGTATACCTACTTTTGCAGCCCCTGTATATATATCACCCCTGCTTTTTTTTTTTGCGAACCCAGTCTTGGTGGACTTAATTCAGAAGAAAAATAAGATATTGTAGCTTACAAGACAGGTGTTGCTTCCTTCCAAGAATTTGTATATGGATTCATGAAGACCAATATTGAATAGAAGATGGGTTTTTCTCCACAAAGGTTAAGAAAAAAAAAAGATACCACCATGGAAAGCAATTAGTGAGGGTAACATTTCAGACATTGACTCAGTCAGCAAAGAGGTCTCTCATATAGAGGTTAGTGAAAGAGACAAAAAATTGGAAACACCAATGTGAAGTCACTTAATAGGGCGTTGGACCACCACGTGCGGCCAGCGCAGCCGGTATGCGCCGTGGCATAGAGTCCACCAGTGTCTGACTTTCTTGTGGAAGAATGGTGCCGCATCCCTCCTGCAGAATTCCAATCAACTCACACCTGTTTTATGGAGGTGGGAAACGCCTTCTCAGGCATCATTCCAGAATATCCCTTAAATGCTTGATTGGGTTCAGATCTGGTGACTGAGAAGGTCATGACATATGAATAACATCAGTGTCATGCTTATCAAAATAATGGGTGACCACACATGCTCTGTGGATAGGGGCATGGTCATCCTGGAAGACACCCCTCCTGGCAGAAAATTAATTCTGCAACATGGAGTGAAGATGATCACTCAGTACCATGAAGTAGCAATTGGCATTGACCTTGCCTTCTAAGGGAATGACTTCACCCAAACAATGCCAGGAAAATATGCCCCACATTACAGAACCACCAGAACCCTTCACTGTTGGAACCAAGCACTCAGGGTTGGAGAGTTCTTTATATTGGTGCCACACGTGAACTCGTCCGTTTTGCACTGCAACCTGACTATGGTATCACACTCTGTGGAGTTCTTGGCGGAGCGTTTTGATGAAAATGGCTGCTCGTGCCCCAGGTTGAAATTTACAGTCAATTGATCTGCAGTTGCTCACCTGTTTTGCCTTGCACTTCAAATTAATGCAGGGATGTCACAATCCTGGAGTATGCACTTCCGCCCACTGTTGCCCTTTGCTGATGATGTCTTTCCCTCAGAGTTCCATGCCAAAATCACCTTAGACACCGTTGCTCGTGAAAAATCAGCAAATTGAGCTGCCTTTGTCACTGAAGCTCCTGTCAAATGCGCCCCAACAATCACCCCTCTCTCAACGTCACTGAGGTCTCCCCTTGCAGCCATGGTAGCCATAATTATAGGCAAGCAGGCCTGTGCAGCATTGTTATACATGATGCTAAGCATGCTGTGATGTTATTTGCTTAATTAACACATCAAATTTTACATCAGCCTTATCTGGGAATACGGGGAACGCCACCCCACATGTTGAACAAAAGGCAATCTTACAGATATGCCTTTCTACACAAAGCGGCAGAGTGAGCTAGTTAGTCTTTTCATTCCTGAGCAACATGGAACCAGCTGTCTTTATTGGTTCACGAGTCAGTAAGTGACCACTATATTCGTTATGGGTGTGTGTCTGTCTGTCTGGCCCGAGCATAGCTCGTGGTTTTGATCCGATCTTGATAAAATTAGGGTGCGAGGTTTGTATCATGATCTAGTTGTGTTTTCCGGAGAATGGGCGTGCTGCGCCCATTATGGGCGGAGCCACGTCCAAAAAACATGTGTTTTTTTAGGGCGTAGCCGGTTTCAAGTTACATCTTCTCCGAGGGGGTTTGTCGAATCTGGCAGGGGTTTCGGTATTTGGTTAGCCAATAGTACCTGCATAGCCCACGGAGCTCGATTTTTCATTTTCGTCCCAAGGTCAAGGTCACAAGGTCAAAACTTAGAAAATGTCAAAAAATCAATAAATTGGGCATCGAGCTCCTAGGGTTTCAACTGTTTCGAATGAAAGTTCGTATGCAAGTAGTGCTCTTCGAGTACTGCAACTTTCATCATTTACGTTTTTCCCGATTCCCCCAGTTTCCCGTGGCGTCCCCTCGAAGGTCAAAAATATATAAAGGCGAACCGTGTACATTGCTCGTGAACCATCGCCGTCTCTAGACTTGTCAATTAAAAACTTGGAACAACTTTGTTTCTCTCTCTCAGTTTGGTTCCATGTGCCGGGCGGCATTGTGGCAACCATCCAAATAGGAGTTTCTTCGAAATGCGGTTGCCTTCCATTCAAGCAAGATGACCTTGCCAGCAAAGTCTTCTGACTGTAATAATATCTTCTAGTAACTCCCCCATCGTAAACTGTCTCCTGACGTTAACACTACTATGTCCTATCCCTAGTTAAGCCTTGCTGATACCCAAATATGTTTTGGAGGCACCTGTTGTGGAAGCCCTCAACCTTCCTCTTGTTGGTTAGGCACATCAAACATACAACAGCACATCAAACTAATCTTTTTGTTTTCAGCAAAACATCATTGTCCCTCGGTGCAGATCTGCATAGGCCTCCACACATTCTTAAGGTCCATGCTGCCCTGCCTTCTGCATCCTTTGTGATACCACCATGTAATTCAATCATTGTCCTAAAGTATCTGAAATCAGTTACTATCTTGACAGTTTTTCCTTTGATGTATTATGGCCGCGTGTCCTCCTTGCCCTAACCTTTCACCCTCCCTCCCCCTCCCCACCCACTACCAGAACCTTCGTTTTTGCCTTGCTGATCATCAATCCACACTATGATGTGACCTCATCAATTACATGTGCTGCTCTCTCTGGAGGTACCCACGACAACTGCATCGTCAAACAGAAATTCAGTCACGGTCAGTGTTGCAGATCTTCCAGTCCCTTCACCGAGTTATTTCGTACTATGTTTGAACAGCACATCCACCCCAAAGTGTTGGCATCGTTTCCTCCAGCTCTCAATCTCCACATTGAAATTAAAAATTAAAAGTGTTCGGGTGATAGTACAATCCTGGCACAAACCATTCTCAACTTCAAATCCTTGTGATACATTTCCATTAACAGTGACTTCTGACTTCATTCCATCATGCAGGGATTGAATAAGTTTTACAAGCACAAAAGGGATACCATACATCTGTAGCATCAATGAAAGAGCTTGACGAGAAACAGTCGTATGCTTTTCTATTGCAAACAAAAGGCTTGAGGACCTTTGTGTTGTTCTCTTGCTTTCTCTACAAGTTGCCGCACACAGAAGATCAAGTCCACACACCCTTTTTAGCCACACTGTGAAACAGAAAAAAACCTCTTTCTGCAACCTCCTTTGAATAATCTTTGCAAACAGCTTCCCCGCTACATCTATCAAATTTATTCCATGCCATATCACATTGAGCGAGGTCCCCCATTTTGCTAATGGTACTAGCAATGCATCCCACCACTCATTAGGAGCTCATTGCTCTTTCCATACAGGAGTGAAAAGGTCCAAGATATACTGCATCACATCTTCTTGGCAGCACCTTACCATCTCCGAAAGGATTCCATTTTTTCCACAAGCTTTGTTCCCTTTCAGTCTTCTGAGTGTTTCAATTATTTCAACTTTTACAGGTCGCTCACTCATGTCGTCTCTCACTTGATATGGATACATTGATTGAATGGCATCCACTCCGAAGGTGCTTTTTACATTTAGAACAGTTTCAAAACAATTCCACCAGCACCGGCATTTCTTCTGGGCCCATGCGTCGCTGGCCATGACGATTGCTTATTGTACTTGATCTCAATGATCGGAGTGAACCTGACATATTCCTTCACAACATCCTCATTTTGCAATCCTACAACTGCATACCTCTTCACAATCTTCAATTTGGCTACTTGGAGCTGTAGTTGCATTCTGCAGAATGTTGGACTGATCACAATGTACTCAGAGTGTAGCACACTGACATCATAACACATTCCTTTGTTGATGCCTCATCATTACATAGTCAATACAATGCAAAAGCAATCATTGAAAACAAGGACATAATGCTCACGTACGACCTGATGAACCCATCCAGCACGACCATAGAAAACAAAGCACTGCGATCGGACATCGTACTCAGATACAAAAAGGAAAAGGCATTGTTAAATGAGGTTACAGTACCCAGTGATTTTGGTCTAAATAACACAGAAATCAAGAAAATGACCAAATATCAAGACCTCAAGAATGAAGGGAAAATATCCTGGAAGTGATAAAAACGCCAAAATTGTGTGAGTGATAATTATCACTATCAATTATAATTGGAGCAACGGGAATGATAAAGAAGAACCTCACAAAGATCCTTTAAACAATCCCTGGGAACATAACCACAAAGTTGGAGGCTGTCCGGGGTTCAGTGACGACCCTGAAAAGAGTCCTCGGGACAAAACTCTGAGAACAACACAATTTAGGCCATGAAGCACGATCCTTCACCGACGTGAAGGTGGATACTTCGAGTTCTGGGGGGGCTATGTTCCACCTTCTGAAACCCAAATTATGGAGATAACAATCAACCACACACACACACACACAATTACATTTATTATAAAAATGTGTACATTTTTAGCTTATTTGGAATTTAAATTCCAGAGAAGGTAATGTTACCGTGCACCGTCCGTCCGTTTGTCTCCTATTTCGACTTCTCCAGCCAAACCTCTGGGCTGATGTGGCTGAAATTTGGCAGCAACGTTCCTCTCCTGACTGGTAACAGGGATTGCAAAGCTCATTCCAGTCACGTGACTTTAAGTAGGTCATAATGGCCGACTTAGTAAATTCCTTCAAAAATCTTCTTCTCTTGACCCACCAATCAGAATGCTACCAAATGTAGGTTACAGCATTTGGTCGTGGTCCTGATGTTAAATTGTGGAGGCCATGCTGATCACATGACCGGAAGTGTGCCAAAATGGCGGTCGTGTAATTTCCTTCAAAAATCTTTTTCTCCAGACCCACGAGTCAGAATGCTGCCAAATTTGGGTTACAACATTAGGCCAGGGTAGGGAAGTTAAATTGCGGAGGTCATGCCGATAATGTGACCGGAAGTGTGTGAAAATGGCAGACTGAGTAAATTTGGGGGGGATCAAGTAAATTCCTGCAAAAAGCTTCCTCTCCAGACCCACCAATCAGAATGCTGCCAAATTTGAGTTACAACATTAGGACAGGTAGGGAAGTGAAATTGCGGAGGTCATGCCGATAATGTGACGGAAGTGTGTGAAAATGGCAGACTGAGTAAATTTGGGGGGGGGGAAATCAAGTTAAATTCCTGCAAAAAGCTTCCTCTTCAGACTCACCAATCAGAATGCTGCCAAATTTGAGTTACAACATTAGGACAGGGCCCAGATAAGCTACAAGTCCAATGGTCCTCTTTTTCATATACATCACATATTTTACTTCAAAGTTATGCTTTACTGTTAACGAGATGGAATGAATGTGATGACGACATCATAAGATGCACCTAATAACCATGAAATTCAAACTAGTACGAAATTGTGGCAGAAACTCTGATAATTTTCACTACTTTTTCACGATTCCTGGAAAGTTCAAACATTTGCAATCACTCCTGTTGCAAACACACCTGGATAGATCCCATTCAGCGGAAAGCTCACCCTCTTGGCAGGTTGTTGCCCTCGCTGAAGTGAAACGAGATTGATTCTGCATTGACAATACCAGAATGGAACAAATAAATAAACAATAAACAAAGGCCAAGCAGAAGGTCCACAGGAAAAAAGGAAAATCACAAATCCATCTTTCGCTACATTTAAGCTTAAGGCATTTTTACTTTCACATAAATTATGGCAACCATATTATGTGGTATCATCAACAAATTAAATCATATCAATGACATTCTCCATCCTATAACTTGGAAATAGTTGGAACAGTCCAAACCATTATTGGGGGGGAGGGGGGGTGTTGAAAAGTAATGCCTCCTATTCTTTTTCTCCAAAACAGGTTGAGATATTCGAATGAAACAAAGACAGATATCAATATCAATCGTTATTTTACCATGGGGAATATTTATTTCTCAAACACTGTGGTCTACACATTTCTGTCAATGCTCAAGTAGTTTTGTGATGCCGTCATGATGGAACTGTGGGTCCTGCTGACTTAACCAGCGCTTCATAGCGACAATGACATCATCGTCGGAAGAGAAATATTCTCCACGAAGGTGTTCCTTAAGTTTGGGGAAGTGATGGAAATCTGACAGAGTCAAGTCGGGGTTGGTGATCCTTTGTGGCGGTACTCCATTGACTGTCACTTACTCTCAGGATCGTAAAGGTGCACCCAACTCTCATCTCCAGTGCTTCAGACTTCACAGCGCTGACAACATCGTGCTGCCTTCTGCCATCTTGACTTACCTAGCACTGAGACATCTAGTGTCAGAATCATGAAATTTCGCACACAGTGGTGGGAACAACTAATGTGCAGATGGTGCTTTGTTTAATTTGAATATTATTACCTGTTTTGGAGAAAAAGAATGAGGCATTACTCTTAAACATGCCCTCGTATATAATGATTGTGCAGTGATGGGGGTGGGGGGGCTTCCTTGCCAATAATGAAAGAACAAAGATCGACAAGAACATCATTAGAACTTATGAATTTCACATTAAAAATGATGGAGGAAACTCAACAACAAACCTCACCTCGTTTTGAATCCCGGGCAAAGGTGTGGATTTGGAGTGAACATGCTGACAGCAGTTGCCTTGTTCTAGTACATCATCCATTGAATGTCGGCGTCCAAACAACCAAGCAGACTTCCTCTGCTCCAAATTTGGCTCAATCATCTGGGTGTTTTGCAAATTCTTATCTGTGTTAGAACTGTGATGGACATTTTTCACAATGCCTTCATCGTTTTTCACATTGCAGTCGTGCAAGCCTCCTGGTATGTTCAATACCTTCTTTGACGGCTCAGAAACACCCAATGGTGATTCAGCCATCATCGCTGATGACAGGTTTGAATGTTTTGAACCAATGCCATGCTGATTCTCGGGGACAGGCTTTTGGGACATAGCCCCGATTTCAAAGGTATAATTTTCCTGTAATGGGCCCTTTTGCAAGATGGTATCTGTTGATTGTGTTATCGGTAAGAAACTATGTTGCTGTTGATTGTGGCTCAAGCTTTGGTGCCTTTGGCCAACCTTGTTTGTTTCCTTCTCAAAGAACCGACACCGATCAGCAACAGAGCGCCTTTCGACAGCAGTAATGCAACCATCTTCCTCACTACTATTAGTTAACGTTGCCGTATCTCTTACTGTACAGCCAATGTCCTCTTTTTCATTCAGGTTTGGCAAAATGTTTGTGACAGAGAACAATCCAACTTGGTCGATTTTCTCTGGTTCAGAGTACGAGAGTTTTTTCTGTGCTTCCACGAGTCGCTTCCGACCACCAATACGTGGTACATGTAATGGTGGCACACTGCATCCTCTGTCGAAAGGCAATGCTAAAGCTGCACGACTCTCAATCAGCTGTGAATGGTTGCTAACAGGAAGCCGTATCTCCAGATCCTTCCGACAGAATGATGTTGCACGGAGGACTTTGGTCTGTGCCTCCTTCACGTTCTCCTTGTAGGCCTCACCAAAAGCTGCTTCAGAATTAAGCACATCTGATAAATGCAATTTCCAACTATCATTCATATCACCATGTACATTGCTCTCAATTGTTCTGTCCTTTTCTTCTTCATCTTCCTCGGGAAGAAGCTGACCTGAGCTTCGGCTCCTCTGGAGCTGCGCTCGTTTCAATTGGATCTCGTTGCGCAGAGTTGTGGCAAATCGATCACTGCGTCTTATTCCTCGGCCTTCTCCGCCTCCATGAATATCATTCTCAGGAAAGAACACTCCGTTCTGAGTCAATTGATGAAGCATGGGTGTGTTTTCTGCATTAATCAGCTTTGATGGCATATTCAGTGCATGTCCAGAGGCATCATCATGGCAGTCTGGTTCCAGAGCATGGTTTGCAGGTTGCTTTGTGTGTACCGGTTTACTTTTGAAACGACATGGGTTCTCCTCTGTTTTACCCTGTGGATGGCTTTCTTTCCATGGAGTGTGCACAAACTTTGATTTTTCTGACTGTCGAGAAAAATCACACTTGTCAAAGCTTCCTTTGAAGCCAGAGTTGCTGCTGCTGCTGCTGATGCTGCTAATAGTGCAGCGCTTTTTAGCTGTCAAAAGCAGGCCTTCCCTATTTTCGTTTTCTGATAGATAATTTTGGCAATGTTTCTCATCCACAGATTCACCAGGCAATTGTGGTCCTGTGTGTGGTAAATGGGAACAAGTATGTGAAAGCTCGCCACACTTTCCACAATGGCTGCTCAGCTCAAGCATGCTGGTAGCTTTCTCTGGAGCTTTATGTTCCCATACTCCTTCCTGTTCACTTTTAAATTGTGAATCTGAGACCCTTACTACATGCTCAGAACTGCCAAAGGAGCTGTCTTGACGTGAACCTGAACTATGAATGAGTGAAGGTGAGCGACTGTGATGGGAAAAGCTAGATGGAGCCAAGCACTGCCATCCTTGAACACTAGCAGACCTATGGTGAGACTGTGATGAAGATCTTGAAAAGGAGCAGTGAGGGGGCTGCATTGCAGAATTTCTTCTGGAATTCCACGGTATAGGATTTAGCAATTCAAAGGCAGGCTGAACTGCATGCGTAACCAGGTTGCATGAGGAGGTTCCTCGAAGGGGCAGTTGTGGCAATGCTATTGTATCTTCGGGACCCGACCAAGATGGTGAGCGATCATGATTCCGTGTTGCAACAAAGCTAACGCTTCGCACAGGAGGTGGTGGCGGTTTGAGCAATGCACAAGATGATGTGAGACAATCAACACTTACTGCAGAGCTAAGAGATGGCTTCGTCCATGCCCAGGTATTGTAATCTTCACTCTTCCTTTCACACATCTCAGATCCACTAAGGTGGCAATAATCAATGGAGCGTCTTCCACTCTTGTGGCAACCGTCCCTCGCCAAACTATCAAATCTATCTTGCAAGTCAGAACTGACTGATTTCCCGCCTTGTAATTCTACTTTGCCAGTGCCACCAATACAGTCATTGCTTCTCAATGATTCTTGACTGTTGAGATGCCCTTTGAAGCTACAACAGACATTTTCATAATGACTAGCTGACGGCTCACAGGAACAATGCACCTGCCTTTCATCAACCGGCCTGAAGGTGCAATGACCATGCCCCTCACCACAAGAGAGATTAGGTGGGTTAGTCTCGGAAACAGGGACTGGCATCGCTGCGATTGCATCCAAAAAAGTTGTTCCCCCACTGACAACATTCTCAGCTGAATCCGAGCGATCACTGACCGAGAAGGAACTGTAAGCAGAGTCCTGCTTGTCCCTGCTCATATTAGTCTTTGCATGCTGGTGGTACGGCAGCGAGGATGACCGGGATACAGTAGGAATTTCATCCCCTTTGACAGAGAACATGGGTAGTTGGTCAAAGCTGTCCATACTGGCACAGGAGCTGTAATGATCAGTTTGACATGTGTACGCTGGTCTTGTGCAATCAGGCTCTGACAAGTTTGTCGTTGAAGAGCTGTAAATACATTTTTATGTGGTTAAAAAACAAAACAATTATTGCCAATGCCATTGTATTAAACACAAAACCATCACAAAATACCTCCGAAAACAACAAGGCAAATCTACAGTTGTTTAGTTTTATGATTGACCCGTGAAGAACATTTATATTAAAAAGCATATTTGAGGCAAGAGGTTTTTGGCATGTGATACTACCAAGAATAACATCCTGCACAAATAACATCCCACCCCTCTTGTCTCATGCCCCCCCCCCCCCCCCCTTGCTGTGTGTTGTGTGTTAGCTCTCATACGAGCCTCGACAATGTATACCAAAAACAACAACAACAAAAAAACTATGTGTATGACCCAAATAAGTCTAAAAACATATTTTTTGGATACACAGTGGGGGCTCGTGGAAGAGCTAGGACACTGAACAAATCAGGACGCAGCAGGACAAAATGAACAGCAGCGGGGGGAAACACCAACAGCAGAGCCAAACAATAGGTGTAGGGAGGTGGACAAGATGGATAGAGAAGGAAACTATCAGGAGGGAAACTGGAAATTTGGAAGGAGGTGGTCATGGGGTGGGGTTAACGAGGGGAGAAAAGATCATAGTTTTGGAGGGGGAATGACCTGAGACGGTGATGAACAGATGTCTTGAAGACTTGGAGGAAACATGAAGGCATATAAGAGTTTCCACTCTTATTGGCCAACTGTGTGTGCCAAAACTGGAGTACCTTAAAATGTATTGAATCATTTTGTCATATATATATACACGCAGGTTTAGTTGAGCATAAACTAAAGTCCAAGTCAAAGTCGAAGCTGTCGCGATCCCGCCGGTTTAATATCTTCCAGCACGGAATACTGACGTTAATGTCTGAGCTTCAAGCAGTCCACGTGTGGACAAAGAGAACAACAAAACACACCACTGTGTTTCAGATCGGCCTCTAGGGGTAGGCACGATCCTTTATTGGCTCGATCTCCAAAAAGAGCTGGTAACAGAATTGAATACACAGCACAAAAACTGCCAGAACTCTTGACAACAATAAAGTTCCAAAAACACAGGTCGACAACTCACAGCTCCCTCCAAAAATATCCGGGAATAACGATCACACTCTTCCGGATTTAACTCAATCCTTTTAGACGGAGCTATCAACGATCAGCGCGACAGTGCTGTCGAGAGTCTTGAAAATCACTTGAAAAATCGCTTTTAAAACATGCGATTTGGAGCGCTCGATATATTTTCCCACTCGCGATCTTAGAGCCACGTCTGTTGCCAGCAATGGCGTCCCAGCTCTGACGCGGTCCACCCACCACGTGCCGACTAGCCCACCAATCCCGGGGAGCCTGAAAAAGGTCACGTGACGTTGTGGGCGGGACACTAAATTTGGTGAGAACATGGTTTTTTCTCACAGTCCTCCCCACCTAAAGTAAAACCCGTCGGATAGACGGCGTTTTGAAACCAGTTATTGTACTAGTTGCAAATCACAGGGCAATATGATGGCGGTGATCGTGAACATTCTTGTACAATAAACAATGTTCATCCACAACACAATATCAAACACACTACTCCACATTAATATCTACCCCACCATATTTACCCATCGCCCGCACCACAATTGAGAGACAAAGGGAATTAGAGATTTCACCATGATAGCGAGGAGCTTCCTTCTCCACGGTACTGTAGTTCCGCTCCTGGGCAACAGCTTGCGAGAGTAGTAGATGACGGGTTTCGCAACATCATCCTCCGTTTGTTGTGAGCACGGCTGAGATCCCGAGATCGGATGCATCGGTGAAAATTTGGAATGGCAAGGAGAAATCAGGGCCCTTAGAACCGGTTCGGCTGGCAAGGCTTCCTTTCAAGTGATCGAAACGCCGCATCACACTCTGAGGTCCACAGAAGAGATATGGATCCTTCTTACTGCCACGGAGAAGGTTGGTCAAGGGAGCAGCGATTTCTGAGAACCGCGGAATGAACCGCCGTAGAAACCGGTAACTCCCAAGAATCGTCTGAGAGCCTTTTTGGTGGCGGGCGCGGAAAATCCACTAGGGCTCCACTTTGGCTTTGCCGGAGCCAATTGCCCACTGCCCACTTCATAACCGAGGTATTTCACTCGCGCTCGCCCAATGGCATTTGGCGGTGTGAGAGTACCACGTTAATGACTCTCCGATAGTCGTGAAAAGACGGCCTGGAGGTGCTTACGTGGTCTTCCCACGTATGGGAGAACACGCGATGTCGTCGATGTAGGCCACAGCGAATTCTTCGAGCCCAGCGAGAATGCCGGTTAATGGTCGCTGGAAGGTGGCCCGGGCCGCCCCTGACTCAACGCATAACCGTGACTCAAAGTGGCCAAAGACGTGCAGAAGGCACTGACCCTCACGCGCGCCGATCGGTTGAAGCTGGATCTGCCAGTAGCGCTTTCATGGCATCAAGGACAGAGATGAACCTCGCGGTCCCTAGACGATCAACCAGGTCGTCAAGACGGGTAGCGGGTACGAATCGCCTTTTGATACGCTGTTGAGGCGACATAATCGACGCAAGGCGCCAAGTGGCGTCTGCTTCTTGACTAAAATGAGCGGCGAGCCCCACTGCTGTTGCTGGTCGACAGACAACCCAAACCACACATCTTTGGAGACTTCCTGTCTCATGACGTCAGTTTTCTCGCGGGGACACACGAAGAATGATTGGGCGTATGGGCGGGTGTCAACCGGTGTCGATGTTAATGAGAAACCTCTTCATGGTTCCAATCCTGCAGGAGAACAGACTAGGATATGCCCCCCGAAACAGCACCTGCATACCCCTCTTCTGTGGTTGAGGTCAAAGGCTCAACTGCGCAACTGATCTTTCGTGGGTCTTTGATCCACCCAATATTGGGTTGGGTCATAGGACACCTCGAGGGAGTTGGAGTGATATAACTCGGGGGGCATCCTGCGTTGCCTCCGCACCTAGGAGGTTCGCTGCTGTGTCTGGGTGCATGGCGACAGCCGCAATGCATTGCTCATATTAGAGCGACCGGTGCGGTCGTCCAGCCCAGGCTTCAACGCGTTGACATGGGTGATCGGTTTTTTTATCCCTTGTCTGGCATGTACACACGTAGTATGGCTCCCGACTTTCTCACGGATGAGATAAGGCCCCTGATAAGAGGTTACATGGCTTCCGGCATGTGGCAATGGACCAAACCGGATCCCAGCTTTGAAACTCACCGCCTTCGCCTTCTTGTCGTAACGGAGCTTTCCGCTCTAGGCTTGATCCGTCAGCTGATACGGCCGACTTTTAAGGCATCGTGTTATCCTCGAGCAAGTCTCGTGGATGTGGTCCGGTATGGAGCGTTCTGTGGACGGGCGGGGATTCTACCAACGTTCAAAACAGGAGGTGCATGGGCCCTCGGGCCTCTCTATCATACGAAGAAAAGGGAGTATACCCGGTACTTCGATGCGGAGCACTCCCGGTACGCGACAAGAGCGGGATCACCTGAATCCCACTCACCACCAACTTGATCAGTAACCGCCTTGATCATCATTTTTGAAAGTCCCATTGAACCGCTCACAGGCGCCGTTGCATTCAGGACGGTAGGACTGGTGGTCAGGTGCTGAACACCTAGCTCGGACAGGAATCCTTCGAATACTTCCGACAAGACACACTGCCTCGATCGTAAGGAATTTAGTGGAAGCCCATGCCTACTGAACATATCCTTGAGAGACTCTATGGCATGGGCGAGTCCGCTTGCTCCAGGGAATAAGCTCTGCATACTTGGTAGCCTAGGACAAATGACCTGAGCAAATAGCGTTTCCCGGAAACTGGTTTTGGGCAACGGTTCCGAAAAATCCGCGGCAACAAACTGGAAAGGCTGACTGATCACGGGAGGGGCTTTAGGGGTGCCTTGAAAACCTTCACTCCTTTCCGAGTCGATTGACTAAATGGGACAGTAGCGCAATAGCGCTTGATGTCTCGCGACATGGCGGGCCATATGAACCGATCTTTTTTTGGGGGGACCCCCCCCCCTTTAGGTGAGGTCTTGGCCGCTCCGACATGACCCGAGGAAATATTGTCACGGGCCAATTGCAGGACTGACTGACGATGCCTCACCGGTACGACAACTCGGTGTCGTACCTCCCACGTCTGGGTGGAGGACATGTTCTTGGGGGAATAATTAGGCATCAGCACACCTGCACCATTCACATAGTAGCCTGTTCATCCAGGCTCGGAGTCTTCTTCCATTTCCCAGAGGGTGGCAAGGGTGGGATCGAAGTGCTGATCCTCCACTACGCGTCCGTTCAGCCTGTAGAAAGTTATTTTTTTTTGTAATATAAGCTTTTATTTAGTTATTTTCGTCATTAATTAGTATTTATTAACAGTCTACACTCTGCTGTCTCCACGACCGACATTTTATTTAATTATTTTGTTGGTTTGTGTAAACATCAGGCATGCTCCATTTTTAAGATTGGTGGTAGCTTTCCCCCATGATGCTGTCTTTTTGGTTTTTTTCTTTCAGCTATGTAATTATTTTCCTTCAGTCCTCACATCTTATCTTCCACTCTTTTTTATGATCCGAATACATTACTATGTTGACCTAGCATTCTTCTTTGGAAAGACTAGCAAGTGATTGTTTGGAGGAGGCAGTATAATAAATATTCTCTTGAAATGGATGAAATGCAAAAACGGGAGTGAGGTGTCGTTGCGTAATTTATGCTGGACAATTGAAAAAAGTAAATTTTATTCTGAGAAATAAGATAGTTTAATCTATTGAGAGATACAGTTATTTTTGAAAGAACAGAAATTCCAGTGTAATTTTTTATCTCTTCCTGAGGACCGCAAATTAAGAGTGTTTGGTTAGATAGGTTAATGGTAATAAAAATTGATGCTCAGAAGTTGGGGGGGGGAAAGTCGCAATGCACTGCTGCTTAAGTCCTGGAGGAGAGGTAAAACGGCCTCGGAAGCTTGATTCTTACAGATGGCGAGAATTGAGGAAGAAAAAGATTTTGAAGTGCAGTTGCCTGTATTTTGGAAGTTTAACCAGGAGGGATTAGTGAGAAAACGTGGGAGTTCTGGAGTCTGCGAGCTGGAGGCCTGATAGAGCATCGTGGAAAGATTGTCAATAATGATGAGAACTTTAATCTACCAGAATCCAGGAGACAAATGTGGATGTTGGCGGCACCAGCCCATCGGGGAATAAGTACTCCTTTGAGCTATGACCTTGCCTGGAGACTGTGTGAGTAGTCTCTGATTTTCCAATGAAACACTTTGATCGACGAGATACCATTGAAAGTGGGCTCACCATGAAAATTGATAGTTATAGTTTATGATCATTCCGTTGGAGCGAACAGCGTGAGACAGTTGATATCTTCCAAGTATGAAAGACATGTTTTCAATTCTAGGTCAGCAAGAGTGACGCAAGTTCCAGATCCGACCAACTTCAGTCGATTGTCCAGTTTGTCGAAGTTCGTTCTTGCAGGACTTCGTCCAAAGATCCACACTATGAGGCTACTGACTCGTAAGCGTAATGGGAAACAGGCGCATCACCCTTCATAAATTTATATTCTTATCAATATTCTCGTTAACTACTGTTTCCCCCCCCCCCCTCCCCGCATATCAGCGGCTGACATAGCTAAACGACCTCATTCTGGCATATTCACTACAGTTTTGAAGATTGTCACATGACAAGGAAAGAAGCGATTCTCAGTTCCACCGAAGCTCCACATGCACCCAACCCATCATTCAAGTAATCTTTCAACTGAAATTGGTTACATTGTAATCGTTTCAGCTTTGAACTGTTTCTTTTTTAATTTGTGCTTCATTTATTGTGGTAATTTAATTTTATTAACGTTCCCAGCTTCACCCTGTAAGATTGCGTAATCTGATTGCCAACATTGTCCTCCAATTGTAAAGTGTAATTTTATGACTGAGGCATTATGCACAGAGTGCATGATAGCTTAGTCGATTATGGTGCATAGCAGTCAATGTTGACATAGCCGACTCCGTCGAATCCTCCTATCACAAACTAGTGTTTTTGCATCGAATCACTCCCTCACACCTGTCTAATGTCCACAATATACTTTGACTCAGAACCGTTCTTTTCTTCTGTTTTTTTTAACCCTCGCTCAGAGATAAGGGTATTGGCATTTGGGTCCGTTTGTCTGTCTGTCTTCTGTTCTGTATCTGTCTTGTTTGTATGTCCGCACCGAACTGAGTTTTTTTTTTCTCACCAACCGCTTCGGATTGAACGAAATTTACAACATAGGACCGACTCCTTAGTAGAATATTTAATATAAATTATGACATCATAGCCACGTTGGGGGAGCCATACAATTATTTTTAAACCTTCAAAAAATCTTCTTCCTCTGTAACGACTGAAGAGATCGAGGCAAGTTACCTGTGTATGACCGCCTATCCATGAGAAACAAAAACCGTTCACCACACATGAACATCATACGTTTACATGTTTGCACAGCCCATATTGATTACCCCCAAACTTTATAAATTCCTCTCCAGAATGGGCCGGACAGATTGAGGAGAAACTCACACAAAGTTCCCCAAGCCTTGGTATACCCAGGATATCACAAATTAATTGATTGGTCGCCATGTCGCAGACATATTGGATTGAGCGAAAGCTTTAAAAAAAATTCTCTCTCTTGAAACCGCCTTCATCGATGATCGACCATGAAAACTTCAAAATTATATCTAGTAGTGATGCGGGAAAATATGTTTTAAAATTTCAACCTGATTGGCACCACACCCCCCTGTCTGCAGCTAAGAATTATTTAATTTTTTGAATCTGGTATTTATTTATTTATTTATTTGAAGAAGCTCACTTGGCGCGCCTGGATGGTTTGAAAGTATTATAGAGTAGCAAGCTGAAACTTGAATCCTATCCAGATTCCTCCTATGACTATCTTTGCTTTTTGCTGTTTAGGTTCCTTATATGCACTCCAATGCAGGATTGTCCGATAAGCCTGTGTTGCGTTTTTGCGTTAGGTGGCTGGCTTAGATCTTAGGTCCTGATTTTAACTCTATTGGCTGCGAAAATTAACACCAGGTGGTTGATCAAACCTGTCATCCTTCCAAGGTTGCAAACTGAATTTACCAGTGTAACTGCTAGAGGGGCACAGCAATCAGCGCACTCTCCACTTCACAAGAAATGATAGCTACCCCGGCAGCCAAGCTCAATACACAAAGAACAAGACTTACCTAATTTGGTCTTCCATTTGATTGAATTTAATTTATTTAATCACTCTGAATTCAATTGAATAATATTAAATGTCATGGGTCAGGGCAGGTGTCCGATCAATGCGACGTCTGGTACCCGGTCATCACTGCCAGCAGTTATGAACAGTTGCAGTTCAATTATGTCTATTATTAATTTACACAAAATACACACACAAAACAATCTTGGCAAGGGTCTCAATTCTCTGATTACTCTTCCTTGTACCTCCCCGTCACCGAAGTGAAGAGTTATGTTCACCCCTGGTCTGCTGTTTGTTTGTTTGTCTGTTGTTTGGTGCAGATATTTTAAAAAGTTGTGGATGAGGCGATGAAATGTTGGAGTGTTGTTGGTTACAAGGACTAAGATCAGTATTTGTGAAGATCCGGATCCTGCATCCAAACTCTAGAATTGTTAAAGTGATTCTCGCCATGAGAGATAGGCGCCAAAAAATGATATGTATCACGATATTTCAAAAATGTGAATATTACGGACGAAGTGGTGAATGTTGGTGTTGACAAGTACGAATTGATTCATTATGGTGAAGATCCAATCTATTATCCAATACATTTCTTGTGATCTAAATGTTTCCACCATGAGAATGTGGCCAAAAACGATATCTAGCATGATTTTCAAAGATGTATTGCCTGATATTCTTGTGGATCAGGCATTGCATGGTTCGAGTATTGCGCGTTCTACCGAGTGCCCTTCTAGTTTTCTTATTATTGTTTGAGCCACACACCGTGAAAGTGAAGATTTACTCTCATTCAAAGGCTCAAAGATCCAAATATTTTTTCTGCCAAAATGAATCAAGTTGGTGTTGTTTTTCTGTGTTCCTAAGTTCCTGAATCCAAGTTCGATGATAATGTTAAGAACCGTGCAGTTTGAAAAAACGATATTTTTTTTGTCACTAATGTCATGTATTCATTAAACAGTACATGTACTGATATCTGTCAATTGTTTTGTCTTCTATGTGACCATTTGAAAAGCTCAACTTATCCGTTTTTTAGTTGGTGTTTAAAAAATGTTTCAAGAAACAGAAAGTCAGTCGAATATGCACAAAATGATATTAAAAATTACCATTCTCATTTGTTGCCCAGGAGACTTGCAGTATACTCCATTACTTGGTGGATTTATTTCAAATATCTGCCTACGATCATGAAATAGTTGTTCTTAATACAAGTGAAAGTCTTGGACCCAGTACAGAACATTGTTCAAAGAATCTTCAGACCAAACTTAGTGTTAGCACTCCACTGCAACATGATCAGGAAATTATTGCAGCATGTTATAATTATTAATATGAATTGTGTAAGCGCAACAAGCCAAGATCAAAGAAAGATTGAGTGTAGCTATAATGTTTCTCCTTTTTACAGCGCGTGCGCTGTATACAATTGCACCAGAGTTTGAAATTCCCGTGTCTACACGTCTTGGTTCCCCTGGTTCCCCCCCCCCCCCCCCACGTGCCCAAGACAGCCCGAATGACGGCCGTCAGGTAATGCAAGTGCGTAAACCTAGACAAACTAGCCGAGAATGACGGAAATACCCAAGTATTCAATGGGAAATTTGAAACTAATGTATATAATGTGAAACCATTTAATTTATTGCTTGACGGCGAAAAAAAAAAACCAAGAAACGCGCCCTCTCATGTACGAACGAACGAAAAGACCGTCATTTCCCCCACCATCCATTCGCCCGCAAAGACGTCATTTCCGCCCACCATCGCATTTCGCGCCGATCGTCCGAACGCTGAAAAGCTAAGTTCTTCTTATGCCATCATCTTTGCGGATCCCCTGCCATGCTGTATCGAACGCTTCATCCTTCTTTATATATATATAAAGGTGCTTATCACCAATAATAACAAATTTTTACATCTTCAAAATTAAGACGCTTTTTAATTGTTTTCAACTGGAAAAAAAGCATAAAATTGCATATTTAACAGTATTAGTTACTCATTTGCTTCACCCACGTCTGTATGAAGGATTTCACTTGTTATATACGAGGAATCAAATCATTGTCATTTTCAATTAAGATGCTGAGCACCTTAGTTAAACTGAAATACTGAAAAATGGCTTACTCGGAAATTCCAAACAATTGACATTTTAGAGGTCAGCGTTGGAGTTATGATCTGTCCAAGTCAGATACCTGATGCATGAAGTCCAGCAGTGGTAGAGACTATACCTCTCCCCATAGGCTAAACATAAAAAAAAAATATTGCAGATTTAACAGCCATTCTTATTGAGACAACTTGAGAGAGTGACTTTCCTGCATTAAAAACATATGTTTCCAAATAGAGATGAACACTTACTTATTTTTCAACATTCATGAGAGAAATCAGCGCGCAGCTTTATATTACTTTTAATTCATCAACAAGAAAAATTGTCACACAAAAAAAAACAACCAAGTAAGACATGAAGATGCTTTGTGTAGAAAAAAACCATTTCTCCAACCAAATTAGTGTTCCCGCCCACAACGTCACGTGACCTTTTTCAGCTCCCGGAATTGAGGCTAGTCGCACTGTGGTGCGCGACCGCATCAGAGCTGGACGCCATTGCTGGCAACAGACCTGGCTTTAAGATCCGAGTGGAAAATATATCGAGCGCTCCAAATCGCATGTTTTTAAAGCGATTTTGCAGTATTTTCAAGACTCTCGACAGCACAGTCGCGCTGATCGTTGATACTCCTTCTAAAGATTGAGTTAAATCCGGAAGACTGTGATCTTATTCCTGGATATCTTGAAGGGCTGTGATTGTCGACCTGTTTTTGGAACTTTATGTGTCAAGAGTTTCTGGCAGTTTTGTGCTGTGTATCAATTCTTTACCAGCTCTTTTTGGAGATCGACAATAAAAGATCATCCTACCCCTATAGCCGATCTAAACACACTGTGTGTTTTGTTGTCGCTTTCCACACTTAATGAACGCTTGAAGCTCGGACATAACGTCAGTATTCTGCTGGAAGCATTTTAAACCGCGGGGATCGCGACAAAGGCGGCTCTCCCGGGATTCATTCAAGTAAAGACATTCGAACTGAGACGAAATCCACAGTGGGCCGCTATCTTCTTCATCTGATCATCTTCCCTCACCAGCGACGCATCTTGGAGGAGCCTTCTCACCAGCGGACCCATCTTGGAGGACCTTCACCACGGACGCCATCTTGGAGAAACCTTGTCACCAGCAGACGCCATCTTGAGGGATTTCTCACCATAGGACGCTATCTTTGTTTACGCCCAGTCCATAGGCTAACAAAACAAAACAAAAAAAAAACGTTTATTTGTACGTTGCCCCCATTTTTTTTTTTTTCTTTATTGGGGCCCCAAATTTGATGGCGGGTGTGATATTGGTATTCGTGTCGTATTTCCCCAACAGACGTGGTGTGTGCGAGATTACGTGTATACCCCAAATTGTCGTCTCCCCTGTGTGAAATTGCCCCGTCCATTGTAAAAGATATTGCTGAAATATTCGACCCAGCCCCTTTTAACTTAGTGTTTTGTGCCCTTGTCGTCATTGAATAACTCCTAGCCAAACCATGTCGGCGAGAACTGAGAGATCAACCTATCATGGTGACCATTCACGTGGTGTCGATGTGAGCGAACCGCAATCAGCCTTGACCAGCACCTGAAACCCATATGTTAGAACGACCATTCATGACTAAATGCATGCGTCGAAACCTTCTGCGTCGGGCTGCCCCGGTCAAAACTCGACATGATATAATGGAGAATGACAAGGCAGAGCTGAGCGACTCAGGAGCATGACAGGCCAGAGGCTGAGCGACTAGCGAGCCATACGCAGAGATAGCTGAAAGAGCAAGAGCTGACGATTCAGGAGCATGACGCGGCAGAGCTGAACGCGTTTTTTTCAGAGAGCGATGATGGCGAATGTTGACTGAACGACAGCGGCAGATGTCTCTGCTGCACCAGTCCCGAAATTCTTCTGTTCGGTTGCCCCCCCCCCCCGACTGACGGAACAGCGAGGCCAGAAACGTAATTGGAGAGGCGAGAGAGTTGTTGACTTCCGGTTGGCAGTGATGAGAGCTTTGGCGTCGCCATCTTGTTAGCCATCTATCTGAAAAGGCAAGGATATATCGAGGATGGCACAGACCTCGTAAACGAATACCGGAAGTGAAGCGAGATTTGAACGCCTATCGGTGTCCGCGTGTATTATAGGCGTTAATTTTTTTATTGACTCATCAGTCCAGTCAAACTGTGAGGAAACATTTCGCGGTCTTGTTCTGGAACAGCTGCAGAGATGGTTCGAGAGGACAGCTGTGATGTTACCTCCAGCTTGCGAACTCCTGGGGTTACCGTATCGATCAACAGCTTCGTCCGGACCTCTTAGCGTGTTTATTGTTCGAATAAAGACACTGTTCTTTCAGACTATTCAGCTATTATTAACATGTTTTGGCGTGCCAAAATGTTGCAAGCCACGCTGTCGCGTCGAAGACGGAGGATTCTGCGGTCAAACCGCCCGTCTGCCCGGCCAGGCTGGGATCGGGGAAGTCCCCGATGACCCTCCACTGGTGGCTGTACAAGCTGCAGGCAGGCATGGCCTGGTGCGAGTTCTGCAACACGCATGGGGCCACGGTTGAGAGCCGCTGTTTCTCTAACCCAGCGAGCCGCCTATCGGCAACCCGTTGTTACATTGGTGAGGAGAGCAGTGGAGTCATAACTGGGCCCTCGTGCACGACCAGTGGCATGGCTGACACGAGTCACTGCCACGGGCTATCCAATTCATTCTCTGCATCGGATTATTCAGGACGACCTTAGGTGTGGTCCTGATTCGGTGTGAGTTTAAGCCACATACCTTCGGGATACTGGGGCGACGCTTGTTTCTCGGCGGGTAGTTCTGGCCTCTCAGCACATGTATACCGGCGAGATATTGTCAACGTCGGGCATTAACAGTTCCTGGCTGGTATCCCTTGCTCTCACGAGGTCCAGAGTGACATTTTTCGTCGATGACTGTGGGTGGACCCTACTCCCCGGACCGGGTATCTGCTGGATTGCAATATCCATGGCCAGGGAGCAGTATGACTCTACCTTGGGTGGTCACCAGACCCAGAGAAACAGCGAGGAAAGCGGAAGTCAGTTCATATCTTCACTTCGGCACGAGGAGCCTCCGCCACGACTCCAGCTCCGACGCGTGACGTGCTTCGACTGAGTCCACCCGAGCCTCCAGTCAGGCCAACCTCCAGGAGCCGGGCTCCCAGGGGACCGTTCCCGTCTTGACTAGGGACCCACCAGCTACTTGTTCGCCGGTCGTTGAATCCCGTGAGGAGGATTTCAGTCCTCTGAGCGAGTTAGCAACCCCAGTTCGTGCCTGAGTCACTCCCGCATTGTCAT
>CM068964.1:65493133-65503363 GCA_035128595.1 Eptatretus atami
TGAGATCCCTCCAAGATGGCGTTGCTGGTGACAAGGTTCCTCCAAGATGGCGGTCGCTGTGAGGAAGGTTCCTCCAAGATGGCGGTCCGCTGTGAGGAAGGCTCTCCACAAGGATGGCGTCCGCTGGTTGAGGGAACGATGATCAGATGAAGGAGATAGCGGCCACTGTGAATTTCGATCTCATTCGAATGTCTCTTACTTGAATGATCCCGGACGAGCGCCCATTGTCGCGATCCCGCGGTTAATAGCTTCCAAGCACGGAATCATGACGTTAATGTCCCGAGCTTCAAGCAGTCACGTGTGGACAAAGAGAACAACAAACACACCCACTGGTTTCAGATCGCCTCTAGGGGTAGGCTTGATTCTTTTATGGCTCGAATCTCCAAAAAGAGCTGGTAACAGAAGTTGAATACCACAGCACAAAAACTGCCAGATACTTGACAAACATAAATAGTTTCCAAAAAAACAGTGTTCGAAACTTCACAGCTCCCTTCAAAAATATCCAGGAAAACGATCACAGTCTTCGGTTTAACTCAATCCTTTTAGACGGAGCTATCAAGATCAGCGCGAGCTGGCTGTCGAGAGTCTTGGAAAATCACTTGAAAAATCGCTTTTAAAAACATGCATTTGGAGCGCTCGATATATTTTCCCACTCGCGATCTTAGAGCCAGGCTGTTGGCCAGCAATGGCGTCCAGCTCTGATGCGGTCCAGCCACCACGTGCCGACTAGGCCCATCAATCCGGGGAAGCCTGAAAAGGTTCACGTGACGTGTGGGCGGGACACTAAATTTGGTGAGAACATGGTTTTTTCTCACAAAAGCATCTTCATGTCTTATTCTGTTGTATTTTGTGTGACAATTTCTTGTTGATGAATTAAAAGTAACACTAAAGCTGCAGCTGCATTTCTCTCCATGAATGTTGAAAAATAAGTAAGTGTTCATCTATTTGGAACATATGTTTTTAATGCAGGAAAGTCACTCTCTCAAGTTGTCCCTCAATAAGAACTGGCTGGTTAATCTGCCAATATTTTTTTTAGGTTTAGCCTATGGGAGAGTATAGTCTCTACACCTGCTGGACTTCATCATCAGGTATCACCTGACTTGGACAGATCATAACTCCAAGCTGACCTCTAAAACTAGTCATTTGTTGAATTATCCGAAGTAACAAGCCATTTTTCAGTCATTCTTCGTTTACTAAGGTGCTCAGCATCTTAATTGAATGACAATATGTTGATGTCCCTCGTATTATAACAAGTGAAATCCTTCAATACAGCACGTGTGGTGAGCAAATGGTACACTAATGTTAAAATATGCAATTTATGCTTTTCAGTTGAAAAAACAATTAAAAAGCGTACTTAATATTTGAAATGTAAAAATCTTGTTATTATTGTGATAAGCACCTTTATATATATATATAACAGAAGGAATGAAATCGTTCGATTACAGCATGGCAGGGGACCGCAAAGAATGATGGCATAAGAAGAACTTAGCTTTCAGCGTTCGGCGATCGGCGCGAAATGCGATGGTGGGCGGAAATGACGTCTTTCGGCCGGAATGCGATGGGGCAGGAAATTGACGTCTTTCGTTCGTTCGTACATGAGAGGGGCGCGTTTCTTGGTTTTTTTTTCCCGTCAAGCAATAAATTAAATGGTTTTCACATATATAACACATTAGTTTCACAAATTTCCATTGAAATACTTGGGTATTTCCGTCAATTCTCGCTAGTTCCGTCTAGGTTACGCACTGCCATCTTACCGGACGGCCGTCATTGGCTGTCTTGAAGGCACGTGGGGGGGGGGGGGACAGGGGACACCAGAGACGTGGTAGACACCGGGGACATTTCAACTCGGTTGCAATTGTATACAGCGCACGCGCTGAAAAAAGGGAGAACAAATTATAGCTACATCAAAAATCTTTCTTGATATTGCGCATGTTGCGCTACACAATTCATTTAAATAATAATCAATGCTGCCAATAATTTTCCTGATATGTTGCAAGTGGAGTGCTACTACTAAGTTGGTCTGAATGATTCTTTGACAACAATGGTTCATGTACTGGTCCAAAGACTTTCACTTGTTATTAAGAAAACCAAATTTCATGATCGTTAGGCCAGATATTTGAAATAAAATCCCCACCAAGAATGGATATACTGCAAGTCTCTGGCACAAGATGAGAATGGTAATTTTAATCATTTGTGCATATTCCGACTGAACTATTCTGTTTTCTTGAACATTTTTTTTAACACCAAACTAAAACCGATGTGAGTCTTTACATGGATCACATAGAAACAAAACATTGACAGATATCAGTACATGTACTTTACATGAATTACCATGACATTAGTAGACAACAGAAAAATATCGTTTTTCAACCTGCACGGTTCCTTACATTATCATGAACTTGGGATTCAGAACTTTGGGAACACAAAAACCAACACCAACTTGATCATTTTGGCATGAAAAAATATTTGGATCCTTTGAGCCTTTGAAATAGAGAGTAACTCTTCCACTTTCACAAAATTCCCCTTTACTCACCAACCAATACAAAGAAAACTAGAAGGGCACTCGTTAGAGCGCCATACCTCGACCATGCAATGCCTGATCCACAAGAACATATCAGGCACAATACATCTTTGAAATATCATGCTAGATATCGTTTTTGGGCCACATCTCTCAATGGTGGGAGAATCACTTTTAGAATCACAAGAAAAATCGTATCTGGATATAGATTCGGATCTTCACCAAAATTGAATCAATTCGTCACTTGTCACAACCCAACATGTCCACCAACTTTCGTCCGAATATGTCCACAACTTTTTGAAATATCGTGCTACATATCATTTTTGGCCCTATCTCTCAATGGCGAAGAATCACTTTAACAATTCTAGTAGTTGGATCAGGATCCGGATCTTCACCAAAATTGATCAGTTCGTCCTTGTAACACACACACACAACCACTCCACCAAATTTCATTCCGAATCCATCCACAACTTTTTTAAAATATCCTGCACACAAACAAACAGACAAACAAACAAACAGACAGACAGGGGTGAAAACATAAACCTTTCCCCTTCACTTCTGTGACGGCGGAGGTAACAAGGAAGAGTAATCAGAGATTGCAGACCCTTGCCAAGACTTGTTTTGTGTGTGTATTTTGTGTAAATTAATAATAGACATAACTTGAACTGCCACTTCATAAACTGCTGGCAGTGATGACCGGGTACCAAGACGTCGCCACTTTGATCGGACACCTGACCCTGGACCCATGACAATTAATATTATTCAATTGAATTCAGAGTGGATTAAAATAAATTAAATTCCAATCAAATGGAGACCAAATAGGTACAGTCCTCTGTCTTGTGTATTTGCAGCTTGGCTGCCGGGGTAGTATCATTTCTTGGAAGTGCAGCAGTGCCGCTGATGCTGTGCCCCTCTACCAGTACACTGGTACTCAGTTTCCAACCTTGGAAGGATGACAGGTTGAGTCAACCCACCTGGTGTTAATTCAGCAGCCAATAGAGTTCAAAAATCAGGACCCTAACATCCTAAGCCAGCCACCCTAACCACAAAAACCAACACCAGGCTTATAGGGACAATCCTGCATTGGAGTCATCATAAGGAACCTAAACAAGCAAAAAGCAAAGATTAGTCATCAGGAGGAATCTGGATAGGATTCAGGGTTCAGCTGCTACTTACCTTCAAACCCATCCAGGCGCAGCCCAAGTGAGCCTTATTCAAACAATAAATAATAAATAAATAACCAGATTCAAAAAATTAAATAATTCTAGCTGCCAGACCATGTGTCCAATCAGGTTGAAATTTAAAAACATATTTTCCATCACTACTAGATCATAATTTTGAAGTTTCATGTCGATCGATGAAGCGGTTCAAGAGAGAGAATTTTTAAGACTTTCGCTCAATCCAATATGTCTGCCAGACCATGCGACCAATCAATTATTTTGTGAATATCCTGGTATCACCAAGGTCTTAGGGAACATTTTGTGTGAAGTTTCTCCTCAATCTGTCCGAGCCATTCTGTGGAGGAATTTATAAAAGATTTTGGGTAAATCCAATATGGCTGCAAAACCATGTAACGATGATTGTCATGTGTTGTGAACGTTTGTTCCTTATGGATAGGCGGTCATACAGGTAAACTTTTGCCTCGATCTCTTCAGTCGTTACAGAGAAGAAGATTATTTTTGAAGGTTTAAAAAATATATCTGTATCTGCCCCACCAACGTGGCCTATTGATGTCATAATTATAATAATATTCTACATAAGGAGTCGCTCCTATGTTGTAAATTTCGTCTCAATCCGGACAAGCGGTTGGTGAGAAAAAAAAAAAACCACGTTCGGTGCGGACATACAAACAACAGACAGATACAGACAGACAGACAGACAGACAAACGGACCCAAATGCAATTACCCTTCTCTTCTAGCGAGGGTTAAAAAAAAAACCAGAAGAAAAGAACGGTTCCTGCAGTCAAAGTATATTGTGGACCTTAGAACAGGTTGAGGGAGTGATTCGATGCAAAAACACAACTTGGGTGAGGAGAGATATCGACGGAGTTGGCCATGTCAACATTGACTGCATGCACCATTATCGCACCTAAGCTATCATGCACATCTGTGCCATATGCCTCAAGTCATAAATTACACTTTACAATTGGAGACATGTGGCAATCAGATTAAGCAATCTACCAGGGTGAAGCCTGGGAACGTTTAAATAAAAAATTTTAATATTACCACAATAAATGAAGCCACAAATTAAAAAAGAAACAGCTCAAAGCTGAATGATTACATGTAACCAATTTCAGTTGAAAGATTACCTTGCATGATGGGTTGGGTGCCATGTGGAGCTCGGTGGAACTGAAGAAATGCGCATTTCTTCCTTGCCATGTGACAATCTTCAAACTTAGTAAATGCCAAGGAATTGAGGTCGTTTAGCTATGTTCAGCCCGCCTGTGGTGGGAGGGGGGGGGGGGAACAGTAGTTAGAGAACTATTGATAAGCAGATATAAATTTACTGTGGAGTGGGATGACGCCTGTTTCCCATTACGTGTAGAGTCAGTACTCATAGTGTGGACTCTCTGGACGAAGTCCTGCAAGAACCGACTACCAAACTGGACATCGACTGAAGTTGGTCGGAATCTTGAACTTGCGTCACTCTCTGCTGACCTAGAATTGAAAACATGTCCTTCATACTGGAAAATATCACTGTCTCACCCTGTCGCTCCGGGAATGATCATCAAACTAATCAACCTATCATATTTCCATGGTGAGCCACTTTCCATGGTATCCTTCCGTCGATCAAAGTGTTTCATTGGAAAATCAGAGGCTACTCACAGTCTCCAAGGCAAGGTCCATAGCTCAAAGGAGTACTTCTCTCCCCGATGGGCTGGTGCCCCAACATCCACATTTGTCTCACCTGGATTCTGTAAATCTAAAGTTCACTCATTATTGGAATTTCCACGATGCTCTTATCAGGCTCCAACCATCCCCAGCAACTCCAGGACTCACACGTTCTTTCACTAATCCCCTCCTGGTTAAACTTCCAAATACAGGCAAATTGCACATTCAAATCCTTTTCTTCCTCACTTCTCCCATCTGTAGAATCACCTTCCGAGGCCGTTCTTCACCACTCTTCCCTCCAGGACTTCAAGCAGGCAGTGCATTGCGACCTTTCACCCCCCCCCCCCCCCAACATGCTGACCCACAATTTTTATTACCCCCATAACCCTATCTTAACCAAACACTCTTAATTGCCGGTCTCAGGAAGAGATTAAACATTACACTGGAATTTCTGTTCTTCAAAATACTGTATCTCTAAATAGATTTAAACCTATTCCTTCATTTTCTCAGAATAAATTTACCTTTTTCAATTGTCCCAGCATAAATTACCAACCACACCCTCACATCCCCAGTTTTGCCATTCATCCATCTTCAGAGAAATATTTATTATACCTGCCTCCTCCAAACAATCCACTTGCCTAGTCTTCCAAGAAGATGCTCGGTCAACATAGTACATGTATTCGGTCATAACAAAGAGTGGAAGAAGATTAGATGTGAGGACTGAAGGAAAATAATTACAAAAAAGCTGAAGTAAAAAAACACCAAAAAAGAACAAGTCATCATGGGGGGACACAGCACCAACCACATCTAAAAAGAAGGCATGCTGATGTTACAACAAAAAAACCAAAATAATTAAATAAACATTGTCGGTCGTGGAGACAGCAGAGTGTTAGACTGTATAAATAAATACATTAATTAATGACGAAAATAATAAATAAAAGCTTATATTACAAAAAAAATACTTCTTCTACAGGCCTGGACGGACGCGCGCGCACACACACCACACACACACACACACACACACCACACCACACACACACACACGGTTTTGTAAGGCAGCTTCCAGTCTGTGGAGGAACAGCACACAGAGGGCAGGCCCATACTGAGCAGAGTATTGTGGCACGGTGGTCCAACACGAAGACCATCCCTGGTAAAAAGACGAGCGCTGACACCAATAGGTGTCCCAGCAAAAAGAGAGCGAATGTTCATCCCTCTGGTCCTCAAATGCCCCCCCCCCCCACTCCTCTTAGCCCTCACTTGATGCAAACAATGACCACTCAGTGGGTCTTCCTGCTGTGGCCAATAGCAGTGCTTCTCTTTGCCCATGGTCGGCCAATAACAAGCTGCGTTGCTGCTGCTGCTGCTGCTGTGAGAGGGTTTTCCCGGGAGCCCTGCCCTAAGTTGATAAAACACTTGACGGCAGTTGGTGACATCCACACCCCATGCCCGCACAGGATGCCGGGGAGGGAGGGGGGTCGGGGGAAGAGGTAGCGGACATTATCGTGCCATGTGCCGGGGTGAACTCATGTTAATGAACTTCTTGGGGGTCCCCTCTAGTGTCTTGCCTCTGAGTTTAAGTTAAATTGCCCTGCTTTTGTACGTTGATGGAAGGTGATGTTCTGTCCTACCCTTTCTAAACTGGCAAAGCCCTTGTTACAGGGAATTGATCTATCCTACATGAGCACATGGTCCATGGGTGGGCCTTACATTTTAATAACTACCCTGAATCCCACACACAACACCAACACAAGTGGGGAAAAAAACATTGCTATTTTTTTATTTAAAATTTATATAACTCTCTAAAAACAGAAATTGAAGTCGCATATGTCCCAAAGCAGATCCATTTACTCGGGTATCAAATCAGGGAAAAGTCAAATATCTGATTATTTGTTATAATTTTTTTTTTTTTTTAATGAGCATGACATCTCGATGTTTTGATAAAACTAAGTAATTACACTTTTTATAAAGCTTTCTTTTAATGATATATATATATATATTTTATTTTCTGATATATTTTCATTATACTCCTCAAACTTGATATTTGTTTCTATTCACTCGCGTAACCCTTACCCTTAGCTGCCCTCAAGCTGCGCTCACAGATGTATAAAGATGCATCGTGAGACTTTGAAATGTTAATGATGCATTCATATAGGATTATAAAGAATGAGTTGCAAAGACAACAGAAAACCAAAAGAAGCATAAATCATGACAACTAATAACAGCTAATTTCTGAACACTGCCAATTCTGCAGCAAAATAATAAATTACAACACAAGATGCATAAAAGCTAACAAGAGAACATTAAAAGGTGCTTGAGCAGACAGATATGATGTCTGAAAGCTGAAAAAATAATAATCATCATCATAATAATCAATTAATAATAATAAAAATCAGGCTGATGACAAACAAGAAAGACTTTTACCTCATGGAGTTCTGCAAAACCTTGGAAAGCATTCTCCGTGCTGACACTGCACCCCTGCCATAAGACCTTTTGAGGTGGTGATGTATCCACCATACTGCGTTTAGATCTTAGCAGCAATGAAGAGAGGATATAAGTGGATTTGCAGAAAAAGAACAATAGCAGCTGTTCTACTGCAAGGCAGTCGTCGAGATTATGGTACAAAACTTTACACTGCAAACGTGCTTGCGTGCGAGGCACTCCCATCCGGTTTACTCCAGCAGACAAGCAAAGCCATTTAGAAGGAACACATCCCTTCTTCCCCAGAGCAAGAGTCTGTGAAAAACCTTTTTTTGCAAGCAACAATGAAACTTATATAGAGAGTAACAGATTTACTATACAACACACACATGCCCATGAATCATGGCAAAAACAAATTCTTCCTTATAAACTTCAGGAAAACTTGACCAATGACATTAAAATTGTAAAAGATCGCTTCTACATAGTTTGCATTTCACATTCAATACTCGTAATTAAAGTTATCATTAAGATCTGAGTGATGCTTCCTATATGAAATCGCCATACCTTTACCCCATGGCCTCTGCTGTCACACTTTCTTGGAAATAAAATGAAAATTATAGAATTTTCTTTTTTAACCTGCAAAGGTAAATGAGTGTTCAATAACTTTCACAAATCAGATACATAAGAGCTCAAAGACATGTCAAAAGCGGCATAATGAGGTTATATTACGTGTGTGTGTGTGTGTGTTGTGGTTGTGTGTGTGTGTGTGTTGTTGTGTGTGTGTGTGTGTGTGTGTGTGTGTGTGTATAATATATATATTATATATATATATATAATATATATATATATATATATATATATATATATATATATATATATATATATATATTTTACGGCCGTGAAATTCGCAGAACACCATAAAGGTCCTTAGTTCAGTTATATCGCTAAGTGTGTGTTCAGATAGATTTCCCACCGTGGTCTAAAGGGAATTATTCGTGTTATCAGGGCTGTGATCTTTGAGTTAGCCGTTATTCTTTGCTATCGTTATTTTGGACCAAACCAAACCACCAACCACCTTTTTTACAAAAACACCAAACACACCACCCTCACGGCCACCACCCAACGCCAACGACGCCACCATTACAACAACCACCACCACCAATCACCTTCTCCACACCCACGCTACAACCCTCTCCGCATCGAAAACCGTCTCTGCCATGGAGAAAGAAGAAGGCGTTTCCGAGAGCGCACGGATTTTTCCTCTTACTTTCCCGCGCTTTTGGGACGGGGGAGGGCGAGTGGAGGGAGAATAGAGAACTGCTTCCAGGATGATTGCTACGAAAACCCCGACCCACGAGGGAAACGCCTCCCTTCTGGAAGTTTCCCGCAGGAGCTGGAAGGAGAGGCGGGCGAGAAGGGAGGCGGAATAAAAGCGAGCGCTGGAACGCAGCGAAGTGTGTGTGTCGTAAAAGAGGAAGCTGCGTGGAGAGAACCGGTCCTGTCGGGGTTCGGAGAGTCTGGAGAAGCCAAGGAGCTGTGTGGAGGTCTGGGCTCGTGTCAGAGGCGGGAGCTTGAACAGTCAGTCGGTGGAGGTCCGTCGTCGCGAGGGAGACGCGGGCTGGAGGCGCAGCCCTGCTGTGTCGCGCGAACCTGCGCGTTCGTGTGGGGAGAGCCGGATAGAGGCTCGCCTGCCACGCGGAAGGCCCGCAGCTTCAACCGCGGCTACGCTAGCTGCCGTGGGGACGGGACGTCGCGACTCGCCCCCTCAAGGCACCACGAGGGTCAGGTAACCTGCAACGGTCTCGTGGGCCCCTTTCGGTCACCAAAGCCCCACGTTTATAAAGACCCACGGCCCAGTCTGACTCCTTGTCTGTGAGGCGGTCTTTCTCTGCTTTTCTTTTGAATGAATGTGTGAACGCCGTGTCCCGTAATAGAAACTGTTAAGTGTACATTGATAATAACTAATAGACGGTGGTAACTCTTGGCCTTGCTCGTGTTTTGTGCCCGTCCCGCGCATTGCTTTTTTGGTTGCATGACTGCATGCGTGTTTTGCATACCTGCATGGCTGTATATGGCATGTGTGTAAATAAATGTGCTTAGTTGAATGTGAACCCGATTCGTCGTGTCATTTTCCATATTGAACCGCCGTATTGCATTTCGGAATGGTAGTTGGTTTTTGAATACCGATAAAAGAATCGGGTCCGGCGAGGTCTGGCGATAATACCCCGCTCGGTTATCCCAGAACGGAACGAATCGCTTAGCGGTTCGTGTCCAAGCAGGCCTTCGCCGAGGTACGGTCTCTCGGTAGGTTACCCGCGCGAATACTTAGGTATATCGATATTCGGCGATTGACCCTGTCGCGCGCGGGTAGAATACTGACGAGGTGGAGAAAAGAAAGAAGCTTGGTTTGGTTGCATTTTTACGACCTTTGCAACTTTGGCCGAAAATATCTCGAGAACAAA
>CM068964.1:65536553-65555748 GCA_035128595.1 Eptatretus atami
AGCAACTCCTTGGGCATGGTAACCATCAGAGCGACCAGACCAATCGTAGGTATTACCACCTCAGAGAGTGCTGCAATACCGATGTCTCAATGCTTGAGCTCAGATAATAACAGAGACAGGTGATCATCCTCTCGTCAAGGTGAGACATTCCAATCACCCACCCAAAAGGGACCACCTTAGGTTAACCCATGGAGACCGCCGTCTGGAGGACGACACCTCAGCACCACCCCGACACACACTACCACAATCTGACCCGGAAACTGTGGTTTCCCTCCTATCATCAAAGATTGGGGGTCCCAAAGGCTTCGCCCCAATCCCGTCATCCGGTGAGCTGCCCTGCGAATGGCAACTGCCCAGGAGGTACTCCCACGGAGTGGGTTTTCAGATTTTTTAATGCTTTTGGAATGTTTTGCAGAATGAAGGGTTTTACGGTGGCCAGAGTGCGAATCCTGCCACCAAGCTCCTAATCAAAAGTAACCCAACTGCAGGACGACGTCCGCAGACATAGTTGGGCACGAGATATGGATGGCCGTTGGCTCACAAAATGCTCCTCCGCCCTTTGACAGGTTTTGCTCTTCATCCTGCTGGGTGTCCATATCATACACCCTCCTCACCAAGAAACTTGGTGGGGGAGACGGTTTCGTCACCGACGACCCGACCATGGTACAGGTTAGTACAGGTTTACATAGATCTAAACTTCCTGTAGCAAGTCACAGATCTAATCTGACCTGACATGGTCCTCACACTGTTTCACTCTGCTGAAAAACTCCACTGGACCTATCTTGTCCACACCCTTCATTATCTTAAACATCTCAAACAGATACCCTCGTAATCACCTCCTTTCCAAAGTTTGAAGTCCTATCTCATTAAGCGGTGCCTCGTAGCTTAGTCTAGCTGGCCCTGGAATCAATCTAGTAGCCTGACACTGTCGTCTCTCCATTGCAGCTATATCCTTCCTCAGATGTGACGATCAAAACTGAACAAAATATTTCAGATGAGGCCTCACTAAATTCCTGTAGAGTATTAACACGACCGCTATTCAATTCTATCAACCTATTTTAAGCAACAAAGTGGAAATCCACTGATTGGTGGAAGTCTAGCATTTTTTTATTTTGTTTTTTTTTTTAATGGAAATCGTCCCAAACAAGGTATAAAGCCATTCTAGGTAAGGGGTTCAGGGAAGGTTAGATAAAGATAAGGATAAAGCAAAACAAAACAAGAAAAAGAGCAATGAGAGGTTGCAGACCCTCACGAGGACTTGTTTTATGTGGTGTACGTGGTGTTTGTGTCCTGGTGTGTTACGTAAGCAAGCAAAAAAGCAAAGATGAAGTCATCGGGAGGAACCTGGATATGATTCAAATTTCAGCTGTTACTACTCTACTGTCAACCCCATCCAGGCACAGCCAAGTAAGCCTTATTCAAAAATAAAATAAAATAATTGATAATTCAAAAAATAACCCAGATCAAAAATGTAAATACTTCTGTCTGCCAGATCATGCATCTGATCAGGATGAAATTTAAAACATATATTCCCATCAATACTTTGTCATAATTTTGAAGTATCACATCAATTTATTACGCGGTTCAAGATAATTTTTGGGTTTTTTTCCACTCAATCCAATATGGCTGCCAGACCATGTGACAATTATTCGTGAATACCTTGGTATCCCCAAGGCTTGGGGAACATTTGTGTGAAGTTTTCCCTCGATCTGTCCAGCCGTTCTGGAGAAGAAGATTTTTTATGGGTTTTAGGGTAAATCCAATATGGCTGCCAAACCACGTGGCCGATAACGTCATGCGTGTGAACCTTTTGTTCCTCATGGTTAGGCAGGCAGTCATACATGTAAAGTTTCACCTTGATCTGTTCAGCCACTTCAGAGAAGAAAATTTTTGAAGGATTTTTAAAGAATTTTTTTTAACAATATGGCTGCTGAATCACGTGACTGATGACATCATCAAACAAGTGAAATCCTTCAATACAGCGCGTGTGGTGAAGCAAATGAAGTACACTCATGTTAAAATATGCAATTTATGCTTTTTCAGTTGAAAAACAATTAAAAAGCGTACTTAATATTTGAAATGTAAAAATCTTGTTATTTATGTGATAAGCACCTTTATATATAACAGAAGGAATGAATCGTTCGATACAGCGTGGCAGGGGCCGCAAAAGAATGATGGCATAAGAAGAACTTAGCTTTCAGCATTTGGCGATCGGCGCGAAATGCGATGGTGGGCGTAAATGACGTCTTTTGTTAGTTCGTACATGAGAGGGGCGCGTTTCTTGTTTTTTTTTCCCGTCAAGCAATTAATTAAAATGGTTTTCACATATATAACACATTAGTTTCACAAATTTCCATTGAAATACTCGGGTATTTCCGTCAATTCTCGCTATTTCCGTCTAGGTTACGCACTGCATCTACCGGACGGGCCGTCATGGCTGTCTTTAGGCACGTGGGGGGGGGGGGGGGGGACACCGGAGACGTGGTAGCACCGGGACATTTCAAACTCGGTGCAATTGTATACAGTGCACGCACTGTTAAAATTGTCTCTGGACCATTTTTATCCCAAGATGACCCTCAAAAATTTTCATACTGATCGGATGTAGCGATCTACATATGCAATTATGACATCATAACGAAGGCACCAATGACGTCATAAAATATCACACTTATTCCCCATGAGGAGTACTTGCCGTGTGCCAAATTTCAATTTTTTTTCCTTGGTGCGGTTTCAGATACAAGGTCTAAAGTTTTTCCATTTTTCCAACATGGCTGCCACACCACGTGAACTATGATGTCATAATTATCATTAAAATATTCTACATGAGTAGTTGCTCCTGTAATGAAATTTTTGCCTCGATCCGACAAACGGTTTCGGAGAAAAACACAAAAGTTCTGTGCGAACAAACAAACAGACAAACAAAGACAGACAGACAAACAAACAAACGGACCCAAATGCAATACCCTCTCCTTTGGCGAGAGTAACAAAATAAAGAAAAATAACAAAAAAAAAACAACATCCACGACACAGGAAGTAGCAGAAGTCATATGAAATGCAATGTAACCTCAAAGATGTAAGAAGTAGGAATTGACATTCCTCTTAAAGCTGGGTAGATCACAGAATAATGTGAAGCAGATTACAGGTAGTCTATTCCAAAGCAAGACAGCTCGAGGGATAGAACTATCTGCAGAGCCTTTCGTTCTGCATTTTGGATCAGCGAGAGTGCATGGGTGTGCAGAGACGGCGAACCGAATCTTGCGTCCAAACACTCTTACAGGAGGAACCAAGTAAGAAAGTCCAGCAGAACAAACTAAGAGTGCCTACTGACCTATGGTGAGAGCTGTTGAAGAGTTGAACCCATCTCCGCACCAACCAGGTTCACTATGCGTTTCTGGAGCCGATCAAGTAGAAACAAATGGCAGGCAGGCCCCATATGAAGTAAAGATAAGACAACAGCATTGTCCAATTCAGGTACTGTAGTTTCAAATATTAGCATCTTAAAAGATTACATAAACAATTAAATAGTTTAGGTTTAATCGTTTATATAAATAAACCCTGATAAATCTCACACTCTCACTATGTCTATCTGAAAGGACTGTCTGGAAACCCCCCCAACTGCTGCAACCATCTACTTTCTCAACAATCCTCTTGAAGAAGTACTTTCATTCAAGCTTCTGGGTCTCACTATTTGCCATGACCTTTCCTGGGAAAGCCACATTTCCAAGCTGGCCTCCAAAGCCAGTGCCGAGCTGGCACCCCTCTGTCGTGCAAAGTCCTTTCCTTGGCACACCTGAGCTCCTGACCACATACAAAGCTTTCGTCTGCAGAGTACTGCTCTCCCCTCTGGGCTGATGCTCCCGCCTCTCACCTTTCTCGGCTTCACACTGTGAAAACCAAGGCATTTAGAATCCCCCTCACTTTGCCTTTACTTTTGTTCTGTTGCACCCTTATCAATCTGTGGTATTTCCTGCGATCAGGCTGTCTTTGGGTCTCTCACTCTCTAACCGAAGGCTGGTCCATGGTTGGTCTGTCTTCTAACCATTTCCTCTCTGGCCTGCCCCCCCCAGCCCACCCACACATCACATCCTTGGTCTTTTTGCTCCCTGTCTGAGATATGTCCACCTCCCCCCCCCACCCCCACCATAACATCACATCCTTGGTCTTTTTGCTCCCTGTCTGAGATATGTCCACCCCTCCCCCCCCCCCATATTTCCGCAGGGCGCTCAAGGTCCACCAGCAACCCCCTTCCGGTATATCTACAAATCAAGAATCACTGCTCACCTTCACTCTTTCATTCCTCTTTTTTCCCACCTTTGGAACAAACTCCCACATCTCTCTTCAATCCCACTCTTCCCTCCAGGTCTTCAAGACAGCGGTTCACCACCATCTCAGATCGTTCCCAATCCCAATTCAAAACCCTGATCTTTCTACCCTCATTAACCTCCCCTCAAGACTCCTCCTTCCAAATTTCCAGTTTTTCTTTCCTGAGAGTTTGCTTCTGTGTCCATCTTGCCCACTACCACTCATTTGCCGCAGTCTCCCTCTACTTTGTTCCTCAACCCTGCCGTTGGTGTTCCCCCTCACTTTGCCCTTCCTGTTGTTCTGTTGCACCTTATCCATCCTGTGGTATTTCCTGCGATGAGGCTGTCTTTGGGTCTCTCACCTCTAACCGAAGGCTGGTCCATGGTTGGTCTGTCTTCTCATTTCCTCTCTGGCCTGCCCCCCCCCCCCCACCCACAAACAACATCACATCCTTGGTCTTTTTGCTCCCTGTCTGAGATATGTCCACCCCCCCCCCCACCCCCACCTATAACATCACATCCCTTGGTCTTTTTGCTCCCTGTCTGAGATATGTCACCCCCCCCACCATAACATCACATCCTTGGTCTTTTTGCTCCTGTCTGAGATATGTCACCCCCCCCCCATATTTCTGCAGGGCGCTCAAGGTCCACCAGCAACCCCTTCCGGTATATCTACCAAAATCAAGAATCACTGCTTCACCTTCATAGACGGCCAGGTGTTCCGATTTTTCATTTCATTTCGTGACTGAAATCGGTGGCCGTCAAATTGGTATGATAATATGGAAAAAAAATGAAATATGTTCATGACTTTTCATAAGTGAGATTTTTGTACGTTAGCCTGTAATATAATGCTGAAATTTAGAATTTTATTTCCAAAATCTCTGTTTAGCCTCGAACGCATTTCGATGTATTGACCAATAAGTATCTCGCTACGAACGTTGTCTGGTGGTGAGTAAACAATATGGCGGCCTCCAGGAGCGACGACGACGACGACGACGACTGTTGGAGCGGAAACGCTGTTATATGTGCATTTGTCCGCCAAAAGATCAAGTTTAATACCTTTACTGACAGAACATGCCGCGATATTTGCAATTTGTTCTTTCGTGGCAGAATTTAGAAGGTGATCAAGCTGAAATTGCGAGAAATTTTGTGAAGAACCACGCTAACGAATTCGGCGAACATGGCAACAGTACGGTAACAATACTAGCTATAGCTATACCGCAAGATGCAGCGTTTCATCAAGTGGTGTATTCACGATTTACCGACAAACAACGAGTGAGCAGAGTGCGAAGCAGCATGAAAAAGAGAGAAGAAAATGCAGCCAATACTGGTGGTTGAATAACTTGAATAATAAGTCATAACAATGCTTCAAAACTTAGGTTGATTTTTTTTGTTGTGAAGTATATTTAACGTTAAATTATTTTGTGTGTTTAGTCTTGAACGATTTTGAACTTGAAGGAACTGTCCAATATTTATGCAAGGAGGTATGAAACAAATACATTTTTAAAAGGAAGTCTGAGGAAGGGGGGAAGGAATCTAGTCCTGGTACCATGACTCGAGGTCGAGACATCTTTTAACTGTACTGACATTTTCTTGATGGATCTCGAGTCCTCCATTATCAGTACATAGACATCCGCTGTACATTTATTTTAAGAAGTGAAGAGTTCAAGCATCAAAAAATAATACACATACCTCTTGTGTAATCATCTGAAAGATGCTGTAGATCTTCTCTACACAGTCTAGAAGCACCACAAGAGAGTGCATTTCAACATACCAAATTCAAGGGATGAAAATTAGATTGTTTGTTCTGAGTACAATTTTGCCAAGTCTGCCAGGCAATATTGAGGTGATCTGTCATGTTTATCTCAAAACATCATGAGGTGTGAATCAGTACGTGCTGTGGGATTATAATTATCCCAGACCGCCGCTAAACCTCTTCACTGTTTCCCAGTTAAAGCATTGGAACCCAACAAACCTCCCATGTTTGGTGCTATGTCTTATTGTGCAGCAGATATTAATACACTTCCCTGTAACTCAGCATACAGCTGAGTTACAGTTACTGGAACTAGGGGGGAATACCAAGTAAATGCGCAACAATTATAATGTCTGTTTATTTTCTTAAAGTAGGTCCTGTATTTAGAAGGTACAAATTATTTGTGTACAGTATTTGTATTGTAGCCTGACAGATGTTGAATGGACTGTCCAATATTTATGCATGGGCTAGGGGCCGAGGTGATACAAATAAATCAAAGAAAAAAGGAAATCTGAGGGGGAACCGAACATTATTTTTGGGCGTTTACCATGTTGACTGGCAATCTGACATTTCTGTGTTAACATGTACAGTACGTACTGATATTTCTCTAGTATTACATCCATTTCATTCATTTTTTTCTAATTTTTTTTGTGTAATGTTCATCTGGATTGGTAATGAGGTTCATTAGGTCAATCCAGCAATTTATAATTGGTGTCGCTGTTTTAGAATCTCTTAGCTTATACATTTTTAACAGTGAACCGTTCCTAAATTTGTAATACCTTTCCACAAAATTACTGGATTTGACCTAATGAACTTCATCCAAATTATTATTAGCAATCCGGATGAACATTAAAAACAAATTAAAACGTCTACAAAAAATAATAATTCTGCAACAATAATACACTTGGGGAGAAATTTTAAAATTGAATACCGGTATATGAAAGTGCAAGTTAGTGCAGTTCTCATTTTTCCTTGGAATTTCGAAAGTTCCCTTGTTTGCTTCGTTTCATGTAGATGTCAATTTACTTCACAATTTGATAAAATTGCACTGTATTTCTCAATAAAAAATGGGCATCATAAACTCACAAAAAATTTAATTGTTTTCTTTTTATGTGTCTTTATTGCAGCTTCAACATGCAACGACATCAACGTCGACATTGACAAGATGCATGAAGGCCCACAACCAGTCAAGAAACGTGCTCTACGCTCTAGCTTAGGCAAGCGCCAAATGTTCAGCCAGGTCCCAATATGTGTTGCCTAATATATGCATCCTTTGTCAAAAGAGAGAACAATCAATACAGGCAAAAGGGGACGAAGAAAAGAGCTCTAACTAGGTGCTCAACAATTGAGGCAACAAGACTGCAGCAAGCCGCTAAAGACAACAACACACAACAAAACAACACACAACAACAACAACACAAACCTGCTGCTTCAATTCAAGACCGCGATTGTGTTGCGATAGAGGTAAAATACCATGGTCGCTGCTACAAGGAGTATACCCGGTATTTAGGCAAGTCAGCAACAACACTAATGCAGAGCAACAAGGAGACTCCAACTACTCAGAAGCATACACATTATTTTGTGCAACAGTCAAGGATCTTATAATAGACAATAGGAAATTACAGCTGAAGACTATGACATGTTATAACAATCAAAGCACACACGGAATAGAAATAAATAAAATTTCGACGAAATCTACCTCTATCTCAAACTGTCTATACTAAAATCAGCAATAGCATTACACACGGAATTAAACTCAATCTAAAAAGTGGCTTTCTCAAGACAAGAACTGATGAACATTCCACAACTATGCTTTCTCACCCCGTATATGCGCTGCAAGGAGACCTTGTGTATGTAACGACATCTCCACTGAGAGTGCTGGTTGAAGAAAAGAAAGTGTTGCAAGAAACCATGCATGTTCAGAGTGATGACACAACAGAGACAGAACAAACATCAAACATAACTGGCCATGTTGACTTTGATGATAATAATGATGATAAAGACTCCAGATCTGAAAGCTGAGGAAGACTCTGATGCTGAAGAGATGAAATAACTGCACTATTTGTATGATGTTTTGGACAAGGTTCAAGATGACCAAGCCGAAGGACAAATTGTGGCTATCTCGAGTCTTTAAAACAACATTTTTACTACTTTTTGGGGGTCTGAATTAATAAATATTGCTGCCAAGACCAATGTGAACATGACATCATATAGTTGTGTTGTTTTTTTACTGTGTAAATGGGTTTTTCAAATGTAAAATACAACTGGTGTTTTGGGGCAGCGGTTCTCGGTAACGTACCACGATATCGCTTGTGAAAAAAATAGGATGTTTTGGGGTCATAAGGCTCATCCCACACCCTTCTTGCCCAATCCCTAGGTTAGGTCATGAAATCGAAAAAACAAATAGATATCCACCCTATGGCCCATGGTCTATCACTCTTTCATTCCTCTTTTTTCCCGCCTTTGGAACAAACTCCCACACTCTCTTCAATCCCACTCTTCCCTCCAGGTCTTCAAGACAGCCGTTCACCACCATCTCAGATCGTTCCCAATCCCAATTCAAAACCCTGATCTTTCTACCCTCATTAACCTTCCCCTCAAGACTCCTCCTTCCAAATTTCCAGTTTTTCTTTCCTGAGAGTTTGCTTCTGTGTCCATCTTGTCCACTACACTCATTTGCCTCAGTCTCCCTCGACTTTGTTCCTCAACCCTGCCGTTGTGTTTCCCCCTCACTTTGCCCTTCCTGTTGTTCTGTTGCACCCTTATCCATCCTGTGCTCGCACTCTTCCATGAGCCTTGACTTTTTCTCTTTTTTTTTAATGCAACGAAGCGGCTACAGATTAACTAAAAGAGAAAATATTCAACGCCTTCTGGATAAAAACAACATTGTGCTGCGTGTTCATGGAATACCTGTAACCTTAATGAGTGCAAAAATAAAAAGTGCTAAAACACCCCAATATGCAACCCCTAAACAGGCATGAAGGGGAAAGACCAAGGGCACATTTTTGCTCCCACGAGTTGAAAGGCAGATTTGCAGAATCGATTGTTGAAGCAGACCCATCTCGAGATCAGTAGACTTTGACAAGTGTCATGGTAGCAACCATGTGGCCACCATTTGCACCTCACTGGATGCCTCAATGAAAATCGTTACTTGAAGCAATTATTGTCGATCATTAACGAGAGTTGTGTCCACTGTACACAACTTGGCAACAAATCAACCATGCACTAAACCACTACCTAATGTGAAGTAAACCTATTAAAACGAACAACACCCAACAATAGCGTTGATGTACACAGGTGAGAGTGGAGTTCCAAGTCGATGATATATTTGAATGACCTATTGAAGGGTTTTTAAGTGGAGTCTATTTCCTGCACTTAATATGGGAATAATCAGGGATCCTCTTGTGTACTTTGGATTGAAAGGCCATGCTGGGTTAAGGGGCAAGATTCCTGAAATATCTGGCATACCCAGGAGAACCCTTAGCTACTTTACCAAGAATGTGCAATCACCACCACCAAAGAGGAGCAGATGCTATTATCAGCAAAACAAATGGAAGCTGACATGATGATGCAATCAAAAGGACATTTTCTGGAAGCAAACTTAATGATTCATCAACGGGTTAGTTGCATCTAAATATGGCTTGTTCGATGACATTACTGGACTCCTTTTTTGTTTTTGTCATTTTGCGAGGAATGGAGGTCATGAGACGGCGTGACATGTAAATCAACCTCATGTCTCAATGAAGTCTGGATTGAAAAGGCAGAAATACAAAAATGAACATGCACGTCAAGTACGTACGCAAAAAGATTAATTTTCAAAGCTCCTTAAATAATAATAATTGACCGTTTGAGAATCGAGCTCAGAAAGTGAATCAACTGTAATGTTTGGTTACACATGAAGAACTTAAAAATAACAACTGGTTTGTGCACTTAGATTTCACCTTATGGCAGACGAGTGATCACAAAGACAAACTAAGTTTCAATATAGCATCCTACAGAGATCCCGTTTGAAAAAAAAAAATCCATAAACAATTAATTATACATATATGGCACTGCCAAGGACAGATATTTTCCCCCAAATGCCAAAATCAGCTGCAGCATTGCTAAATGTGCAGCCACCATCATTTGGATGTGACGACAGAAAAAAAATAATAATAATAATAATAATCATAATCATAACAATATTAGTAAAAAAAAATCTCATACGGTTCAAAACACTGAAAAGAAACCTCAATTTCAACCGAAGCTTCTCACGTAGTAATTGCAGGCCTCGCCAAGAAAAACAAAATTCAACTTTTTCCCTTTAAAAAAGTTTTCTTTTCAAAGCGTTCAATCCCTGCAACAAACTTCCTTCTGGAGAATTGCATCATGACAGAGAAATCTGTCAGGAACATGTTCGTTTAGAGTGACTGATGATAGGCCAGACACAACACAAGCAGCGAATGCGACCTCAATGTCCGACGTCTAAAGCACTGGAAAGGTTAATATGATCCATCACAAAACAAACTTCCTAAACATCACATCACATCCTGACTTTACCACAAAAGAATATCCAACAACACTGCACAACCCATTTGGTGCAAATCGGAAACCATGTTTCACAATGTATGGCACAGAAAAAGAAAAATGCGGTTACTTTGCGTTATGAAAGGGAAGGATAAATCCAGTGTAGTTAAGGTACGTATGTATGCAAGCACGCACACACACACACACACACACACACACACACAATTTAATAATTTAAGAATGAGATAGCTGTCTTGTCAACTCAATAGTTCAGGCAAATCACACCCATGTATGATAAAGTAGTCTGGAGTCCTTTGAATGGAAGGTACTTTTGGAGCCAAAAGTCACATTCCAGGCTTCCTACAAACATTCCTATTCGCTTGCTACATCAGTTCACTGGCCCAACTTCAAGAACTCGTTAATCTAATCCCTCCTTTCACACCCTTCCCAAGTTACCCTGTGTGTGTGTGTGTGTGTTGCTCATGGCATTGCGGAATACACTGTCAGGCAGCTCGTGCCTCTTCAGTCTTAAACGACCAGGTTCGAGGAAACATGGCATGAAACTTCAGGGCGGATAGTTTGCTTCAAAACTTCAATGAGTGTTTTAGTTTTATTTTTCTGATTCCGATGCAACATACTCACAGATACGGAGCGTTGGTGCTGCTGAGGCAGTTTCTTGGCAAGGGTTATACTGGGTGGTTTGTAATTACCTTCCTTGCAGTAGTTAGGGCAGGAATTTGGAATTTGACCATGGTGTTTGGACAATCAGCGATAGCTCACCAACTCTTTGCGAAGTACACCGTGGGAGCTTTAACGTCCATAAACTAATACCGGCAGACGGGACGCCCGGTTTAATGCCCATCCAAGGGACGGCACACACATTGATGAATCACCCTGCCTGTGAAACACCGGGATGACAGTTTATACAGTAGCTGGGACTGGATTCAAACCCAGGCGAGACGGCTTAGAGGCGAGTGCGCATATCTCTAGGCCATCCCGCCAGCACTCGGTCTCTTATAGCAAATAGATTTAAACAATAAATGATAGAGTACCCCATGAGCATAAAACCAGTGCACTTTTCAAATAAGTAACTATCAAGCGAATGCTGTTCAGCATTTTTGGTAAAAAAGCAAATTTCAAACAGCTACAAAGCATTTGACTTGACAAAACTACTTAGTCCAATGTAGGTTGAAGGCCTCCTCAACATAGTTCACTCTTTGAAAGACAATGCAATTTGAGGTCATTGCACTCCAGTACATTTTTTTTATTTTATCTCGAGTTCAGTTTTATCTGAGCTGGATCTCGGATCTAACCCTAACAATATTTTTTGACCGTAACCAAATTTTAAGGTCACGACCTAATTATAGACATTTTAACACTTTTCAACATAACTCAACTAAGGTTTGTCCAATCAGAACAAAATTGCCCTCCCTAGATTGCCTCGAGCAAGGTGCATTTAAGCTTAATTTACATCGTACCCCTCTGGGTTAAAGTTCAAGGTCTTACACTCCGAGGAGTGCGAACCACCATTTAGGTTTTTCTCCTATTTTTCTGTCAACGTCCGAGCTGTGTCTTGGATCTGGATGGGACTTTCTGAATGAAATTTTGCATCAATAATGGGAATAAGTGGATAGATTGTAGATGCGGACACATTTTCTTAATTTTCAACCTATCCCTAAATGTTGAACGTCAAGCTCATATGGTGGTCTGAAAAAAATCATGGCCATCAATGGATAGCGAGCCAAGGGTAAGCCAACTACGGCCGGGGAAGGCTTACCCTTGGCGATCACAGATATCTATACTTTCTAATTGTTGTTGTCCCCCAATGTCTGCTCTTCTTTCCACATGTCTGGCTCAGTTCCAGTTGAAGTTTCTAATGTATTCCTTCATGTCTTTCTTTAGAGACTTAATCAATAAGAGAGGTGACTTGAAATGAGGCACAACAGTTAAAGAAAATGTATACCGTGAAGCAGATCGGTTTTTTTTTGTTACACCTGACAACTTGTTTTTGTCACTATCTTTACCTTTCGATGTAATTCTGGAGGCTGTCTTTGAACTAGGGATACAACTTTTTTGCAACTCCATATCCTGTATCATATCTGATGAGCTTTTGCTAGAAAACAATGAAAATCAATTGTTTTTTTGTATTGTTCAAAAATTCACCCATGACTAACTTTGAAATTTTATACTCGGTTGTATTGGGTGGATTTCCAAAAAAACTAGAACCCTGTTTAATTATTTATTTAACTTTTAAAAAGCCTTACTACCCTCAAGACTGCTTTGAAATCTTGACAACTCACTGGAACAAGAGCATCAAAACTAAACATCAGCAGAAGCAATCAATGCTGTGAGCGAGCAATTAAGGTCATGCAAGTCATGCAAATTTCAAAGTTAGTCATGGGTGAACTTTTTTGAACAAATACAAAAAAACATTGATTTTCATTGTTTTCTAGCAAAAGCTCATCAGAATATGATACAGGACTATGGAGTTGCAAAAAAGTTGTATCCCTATTGGAACACTTTCTCTACTCCATGGTTGCATTCGTCAACATCTGTTTTTTTATTCGAACTGTCTTATCTGTTATTCAGGTCAATTTGAAATGCTCTTTTTCATTCTTCGAGTTTAGATGCATCATTTCTTGATCGATTTTTTCTCATTTTTGTGCTCTCTCTCTTTTTGGGGGGGAGTGGGGTAGGGATTGTGTCAAAGCTTACACCTTACCAGCCATTGATGGTTACTGCCAGGATGGAAAGGAATTAACACAATCATATCTGTTGCAATAATCATGTGGTTGACCAAAATTAAATCTATCTAATTTTTAGTTGCTCCATTTGGACAAGTGTGTGTGTGTGTGTGTGTGTGTGTGTGTGTGTGTGTGTGTGTGTGTGTGTGTATATTATTAATATATATATATATATATATATATATATTATATATATATAATCTGGGTGTGCATAGCTTTTTAACACAAGTTATATTGAACAATGTCAGCTTGATCTTCTTCATCTTCTTATCCTGTGTGGTGCAGCTTGGCTGTGGTAGCTGTCATTTTGTTGGGCGCCACTTGCCGCTGATGCTGTGCCCCTATACCAGTACACTGTACTCATTTCACCGACCTCGGAAGGATGACAGGCTGAGTCAACCCATCTGGTGTTAATTCAGCGGCCAACGAGGCTCAAACTCAGGACGCCTAAAGATCCAAAGCCAGCCACCTTAACCACTAAGCCAACACCAGGCTTTGTCAGCTTGTCTGCTCCCTTCCCAACCCTCCACCTTATGTGGCAATTACAAAGTGTCAATGCTTCAGACTGGTGAAGGATATCCATGGCTCAGCACTGACCTTTGGTACAAACTATCTCAGAGACATTCACTTGGTTAGAGGAGGATAAGAGAGCAAATCTAACAAGTGTTACAAAACACACACACACACACACACACACACACAATGCAAACAAAGAAGTTATGCTCACGTACGACCTAATGATAGCATCAAACGCGAACATAGAAAACAAAGCATTGCGATCAGATATAGCATGTAGGTACAAAAAGGAAAATAAGGCATTGCTAGTTGAGATTTCAGTACCCAACGATTTTGGCCTAAACAACGCAGAAATCAAGAAAATGGCAAAATACAAAGACCTCAAATATGAAGTGAAAAGGTCCTGGAAGCTGAAGAGTGGCAAAATTGTACCAGTGATCATTAAAAAAAAACAACAATGATGACGAAGAACCTCCCAGAGATCTTAAAAACCATCCCTGGGAATATTACGACAAACAAACTACAGTTGGAAGCTGTCCGGGTCTCGGTGACGATCCTGAAAAGAGCCCTTGGAACAAAACTTCGAGAACAGAAAACTTCACACCTTGGTCAATGAATCATGATATCATGCTGAGATGGAGGTGGATACTTAGAGACCTGAGAGGACTCTGTTCCACCTTCTGAAACCTGCATATGGAGATAACCGACGCACGCACACACACACACACACCCCTAATCCTGTTGAAGAACATGCTCAACTATATCCAGAAAAGGAGAGGATGACCTATTGTTTTTTTGTACAGATTATCTCGGCTCATGAAAGAGTGAGGTGGTAGACAGTGAAAAGACGATATGCTGACAGTGGGGCAGTAGGGCCACAGGTGGTTGCAACAAGCACGGGAATGGGTGAACAAGAAAAGAGGAGAGAGAGAAGCAGAGGAAAGAGAGAAAACTTAAAGTATAGGAGGGTTGAGTTATGTAGAATAAATTATTGAAGAAGAGAACATAAGGGATAGGAAGGACGTGCGAGAGTGGAGCACTGTTTACTTGAAGATGTGGAGCAAAGAAGGGATATGACCACCTCAAGAAGGCAGTTTCACAAATAAGAGAAAAGAACAACAAAATAATGGAGGTTGGTGGTAAGCTTCGATTTCAAGAGTTTAAAATCGAGGGCTTTCTAAAAACACGTGCATTCTGGAGTTGCTGGGAAGCATCAGAGACCTGAGAGAATAGAGGAAGCAAGAGCAGAGGAGAGGCTATAAAAAAAGAAAAAAAAGAAAAAAAAGAGGCCACCACCATATCTGCAATGTGAAAGTATCAGGCATTTTTGCATCAGCTTCAGCACGGGAGGTGGCAATCATATTGAGAGCTTTTGATTCTACAGAATTGAGAAGAGATGGATATGAAGCTGGGATGGCAACCGATATATAGGGGAGAACAGTACTCCATTGGGTAACAGACAAAGACCTTGTAAGCTGAGTAGCTCTGGTTTTTCAAGGAATGACTCAGAACAAGAACAACAGAAGATGCCTGTGGCTAGTTTTGGAAGCCAGCTTTGCAACATGGTCAGCCCAGGATAAGGCTTAGCTATTGGTGAGGCCAAAAAGTTAATGACATGTCTTACACTGGTTATCCGTGGGAATAGGCGGGATATTTTAATGATCCTTCCATCACAATCGCGTATGATTGCCATTGAAAGACGCTCCATTTGTCAGAACCACATGTCATCAATTCCAGATCACCAGAGAGTGAGGTAGTTCTGCTGTCTGTCTCAGTGGGATGTGGTACTGTATAGGACAATGAGGAATCATCAGCAAAAAAGAAGGTGATTTTTCAAAGCATAAGAGAGGTCAGTTATGTTGATGACAAACAAGACTGGGCCCAAGATACTGCCTTGGAACACACCAGCTTCCACTGGGAGAATGGAGAGGAATACATTGTTAGCAATGCATTGACTGCAAAACTGGAGGGAATCGGAAAGGCAGGTGTGAAGGTGGCCTTGTCTGCTAAATGCCATTATTGATCAAAGAAACAAAAATATGCAGCTTCTCATTGTTTTGAAAACACAAGGTTACATTGTGAAAGGATAGCACAGTGCAGTTACCTCTGAGCTGTATGATTCTTAGATATAACTAATGGTGGCATAAAACTCAACACTGGTCTACCTTGAAGGAAAAGGACAGGGAGAGCATAAAAAGCTCGATCCACGTTCTTTGAAGAGGGTTGTTGAGCAATAATAATGAGCCCATTGGGAAGGCACTCTTATTTTATAAAAAGATAAATCCCAAAATCCTTGCATGTTTACCGACAATCAGTGCGAGGGTTGTTTCACAAGATAAAGGAAATTCATAGTACTATTTTCCAATTTTACAATCGATTCTTACTTACATATTGCGGGAGTTACGTTCCTGGAAAGCGTCACAAATAGCAAAACAGGGAATGCTAAAACTAAGGGCCAATGTGAAAAAGGGGGTTCGGTTCATGGACTTAGGAAAAATGTCGAGGAAGATGGGTGCAGCCAAAAATAAACAAAAGACAATTTAAATAAAGTGTAAAATAAATCTAAATTGGCTTGACGACGAAGTCACCTGCTGTGATGAAGCAGATAAAACTTTAAGAAGCAGATAAAACGTGACCCCTCCCTTCTGCTATGTGCTTAAGCTCCCCAAATGGCCCCAATTAATCATTTAAATTGTTCCCCTTGGTAATCTGTCCATGCATTTCTTTTATAAATCATTCTGCCACTCTGCAAACCAGCAAACAAACTCCCCACCCCCACCACTCCCCTCCAGGGGAAGGTGTGTTTCTCACACAAGGTCATTACTTTTCTCTGCCTTTTTGCATTACAATCACTTTTGATCATCACTTTACACTTGGACGTCATCATTACCAGTGTACGAGAAACTATGAAAGGTTTCTGGTACGAGATAACCACCGATGTGGACGTAAATGGTGAGACTTATCATCAACAGTCCACTAAGAAAATTAAAATGAGATAATATGAAAAAATAAATATAAAAAACACACAAAGGTTGTAGTTAAGGAGCATTATGGCTAAACAAGGCGATAGCGCCGTGCCATGGCCGGGAGAGCGGTACAACATAGATTGGTAAGCAGACGCGACCGACAAGGAAGATGACAAATGAATAAGCGCATGTGTCGCAAAATGCAAAGTGGTACTAATGGACGCGCTCAAGATCTCCCAAACATGGTCGGCATGTCCAGCTATAGTGCCACAGCAATTTCATAGGGATCGTGTACGGCGAAGCAGAGTGTTTAGTGTGCAAGGTTGGTATTAAAGTAGAGAATAAGTAATGCAGAGAAGGTGAAAACACTAAAACTTAAACCTGCAATATTTAAGGGCTTGCTGTATGTACTATTGTTATGTTTGTGGGGGGGGGGGAGAGTTAATTACTATAGAGCAGATAGAGTAGCATGGTCCATTACGAGTAAGTTAGCCAATAATCTCGATGTAATAAGTAAACTACGTCAGCTTAAGGATTTGTCTTGTTTGAATGTGCACCATACAGGGGATGGTGCATAGTCATAATTAATTAGGGATTATGGTTAAGGAAATTGTGTGTATAAACCCCTAATGTAAGCCTCTACCGGGGTGCCAGGAGACTCAGCAAGAGAGAGAGAGAGAGAGAGAGAGAGAAGAGAGAGAGAGAGAGAGAGAGAGAGAGAGAGAGAGAGGCGAGCAGGGCCTCAGAGGGTGAAAGCGTTACCTGGGGAGAAGAGGGAGGGAGCTAATCGGGTGGTAAGGGCACAATGGCGGCATGTGAGAGAGGACCGCAAAGTTCTGTGGAAAAACAGGAGAAAGAGACCTGAGGAGAAAAAGGTGACTGAGAGGAGGATTCTGAGGAGAACAGCAAAGGAGACAGCCTGGTTTGCCTGCCTTTGCCCTGTGCTTGCTCGTCTGCCTGCTGCCTGTTCGTGGTCCTGCCCATCACCTGATCAAATGCTCGTGGCTACTCGGCAACCATCCTCCCCCCCATCACCAGAGCTGAGTCTCCCGGTTTTGTCCCTTTCCCCTCTGTGATCGAGTCTGGAGTGAGGCACCTTAGTTTCTTTAGATTTCTTTTATTCTCATTGTATATAATTATCAATTGCATTTCTTTCCTTCCCTCCCAACCCGCTGTCATATCTCTTTCGTCAGATCATCCTTCCCCTGGTTGTTTGTCGTTTGGCGAATTCAACAATGTTTTAAAAGAGCTAAAACTGTTTGGTACATCATGGGATTTTAACCACCCACCGCAACAAGCTCAACATTAGTTGTGCCGTTGACGCTACAATATACAGTGCCTTCAGAAAGTATTCACACCCCTTCCCTTTTGTCACATTTTGTTGTGTTACAGCCTGAATTAAACATGGATTAAATGAAAAATTTTGTCACTGATCTACACAAATGATCCCAAAATGAGAAAGTGAAAACATGTTTTTCGAAATTTTTACAAATCAATTAATTTTAAAATCTGAATTGCCTTGCATCAATAAGTATCCAATCCCTTTGCTATGACACTCCAAATTGAGCTCAGATGCATCCAATTTCCTTTGATCATCCTTGAGATGTCTCTCCAACTTGATTGGAGTCCACCTGTGACCAATTCAATTGATTGTGGATGATTTAGAAAGAAACGCACCTTTCTATATGAGGTCCCACAGTTGACAGTGCATGTCGGAGCAGAAACTCTACCATGATGTCCAAGGAACTGTCTGTAGAACTCAGAGATAGAATTCTGAGGCATAGATCTGGGGAAGGATATAAAACAATTTCTAAAGTGTTGAAAGTTCCCAAGAGCACAGTTAGCTTCAACATTAGGAAATGGAAAGAATATGGAACTATCCAGACTCTTCCGAGAGCTGGTCATCCCATCAAACTGAGCAACTGGACAAAAAGGACCTTGCTCACCCCCTGGGCTGGTTCCCCTGTCTCACATCTTGCTCAGCTTGACGCTGTGGAAACCAAGGCCTTTAAGATTATTTGAATGTCTCACAATGAAGTTAAGCTGAGACTATGAGCTTATATTTCACCATTGCAGACAGGTTGGTGCTCTCTGTCTTCTTCTACCACCTCCTTTCTGGTCTTGCACACTCTGCTCTTTCCATGCATTGTCCCCTCCCCTGCAGGTTTCTGCAGGGCTAACATGGCCAACATCAACCCTTATGGTGAAACACATAATTCAGGATCACTACTCACCTCCACTCACGTTGTCTCTCTTTCGTCCTGCCTGTGGAACCAACTTCCACATCCTCTTCAATCTATCCTTCCCTCCAGGTCTTCAGACAGCTGTTCACCACCATATCAGATTGTCCCCAAAAAAACCATGACTTTTCTTGCCCTCATAAACTCCCCCTCCCACTCCCCCACTCTC